>SJYX01008749.1:300200-332021 GCA_006410675.1 Oreotragus oreotragus | reverse complement strand
ACACTGAGTCTTGAAAGGGCAGATGATACAAGTGCTACATAAACTATTTCTCAACACAGAAAAACAAGCAAATTATCCAGGACTTTTCTTCTTAAACAAACATGACAATAATTTGGAAATCCGACAATTAAACCAAAACTGCAACCATTCCCAAGAATATTGGAGCGAAAACGCTAAATAAAACCCTGACAAAAAGACTTTAGCCTCTGACCAAGATGAAGTAATACAATATCATATTTATTATATGGCTTAGAATATATAAAAAAGCAAAATGGAGAACTGAAAAAAGGAAGAAAAGAGAATGCAATCATATACTGCTCTAAAGTTCTTCAGTTCAGTTGAGTCCCTTAGTCGTGTCCAACTCTTTGCAACCCAATGAATTGCAGCACGCCAGGCCTCCCTGTCCATCACCAACTCCTGGAGTTCACCCAAACTCATGTCCATCGAGTTGGTGATGCCATCCAGTCATCTCGTCCTCTGTCATCCCCTTCTTCTCCTGTCCCCAGTCCTTCCCAGCATCAGGGTCTTTTCCAATGAGTCAACTCTTCGCATGAGGTGGCCAAAGTATTGGAATTTCAGCTTCAGCATCAGTCCTTCCAAAGAACACCCAGGACTGATCTCCTTTAGAATGGACTGGTTGGATCTCCTTAAAGTCCAAGGGATTCTCAGGAGTCTTCTCCAACACCACAGTTCAAAAGCATCAATTCTTTGGCACTCAACTTTCTTCACAGTCCAACTCTCACATCCATACATGACCACTGGAAAAACCATAGCCTTGACTAGACGGACTTCTGTTGGCAAAGTAGTATCTCTGCTTTTCAATATGCTATCTAGGTTGGTCAGAACTTTCCTTCCAAGGAGTAAGCATCTTTAAATTTCCTGGCTGCAATCAGCATCTGCAGTGATTTTGGAGCTCCCCAAAATAAAGTCTGACACCGTTTCCACTGCTTCCCCATCTATTTGGATGAAGTGATTGGACCGGATGCCATGATCTGATATGATGCAATTAGTAGTATATACCACTTGCTATGAAGTATTTTTGCCAAAATTCTAAATTCTGATCAAGTCTCTAGATGTAATTTCCAGTTTACAGCAGAAACTAGGAAATAAAGAAACATATCAAATAACATGGTGAGGATATAATCAACAAAACCTAGAATGTGAGAAACTGGAAGACAAATGAAATGATTTCTTAAAATCAAAAAGAAAGAAATAAATTAAAAAATTCTTAAAGAGAACATGTGAATAAAGGGTTAATAATGGCCTGGGCATTACTTTACTAGAGTGTGAGATGAACGCAATTGTGCGATAGTCTGAGCATTCTTTGGCATTGCCTTTCTTTGGGATTGGAATGAAAACTGACCTCTTCCAGTCCTGTGGCCACGGCTGAGTTTTCCAAATTTGCTGGCATATTGAGTGCAGCACTTTCATAGCATCATCTTTCAGGATTTGAAATAGCTCAACTGGAATTCCATCACCTCCACTAGCTTTGTTCATAGTGATGCTTTCTAAGGCCCACTTGACTTCACATTCTAGGATGTCTGACTCTAGGTGCGTGACCACACCATCGTGATTATCTTGATCGTGAAGATCTTTCTTGTACATTCTTCCGTGTATTCTTGCCACCTCTTCTTAATATCTTCTGCTTCTGTTAGGTCCATACCATTTCTGTCCTTTATCGAGCCCATCTTTGCATGAAATGTTCTCTTGGTATCTCTTTTAAAGGAGGTCAGGCCTGGGTGTTCCTTGGAAGGAATGATGCTAAAGCTGAAACTGCAGTACTTTGGCCACCTCATGCGAAGAGTTGACTCATTGGACAAGACTCTGATGCTGGGAGGGATTGGGGGCAGGAGGAGAAGGGGATGACAGAGGATGAGATGGCTGGATGGCATCACCAACTCGATGCACGTGAATCTGAATGAACTCCGAGAGTTGGTGATGGATAGGGCGGCCTGGCATGTTGCGATTCATGGGGTTGCAGAGAGTTGGACACGACTGAGCAATTGAACTGAACTGAATGGCCTATGCTGACATCCTGGGCATGATGCCAATGTCCTTCTCCCACTTGGAAATGTTGGGGTTATAAAATCAGAATGCTATGCCTTCTTCATCTGCAGTATGGAACTGCCCCTTGTATTCAGCAAATCAGTATGTAGGGTGGGGCCTACTTAATTGAATGGTTTAAAAATTAAGTAAAAAACTGAGGCTGCGGCTTCACTGTGTCAATGTGGCATCCACAGCCTTGACTATGGCGGTGAAATGCTCAACACAGGTGAAGGCTAAATAAGCTGTATATGGAGTAGGTAGGCCAGGCTTCCTGCTGAGATGAAAAGGCTGTACCTGTTCCGTCTCCTGGCCTTGGTCCTCCTATGAACTGAAATAAAAGCCGTATTAAACTCACTTGAGTCTTATGAGTCTGATAGCCAACTTGGACATGTAACACCAGTGCTGTGATGTTAGATATTTCAACTAAAAGCATTTGAGGATCTCCTTCAGGTCCTGGTTCAAAAGAACCAACTGTAAAGTTGGTTGGCGAAGAGTAGGAAAATAATGAGCAAGGGTGTCAATGAAAAGTTTTGAGACTATGTATTTGTTGATAGTAAGGAAATTTATTAATTTTATTTTAGGTGTAACAATGATATTAGATTGGTCTCTCTTTCCCTCCCCTCCACATAAGGAAAAAGAATGAACAAGATCTTTTCTTCAGAGATATATAACTGATATACTTACCAATTAATTGAGACAATGTTTGAAATTTGCTCCAAAATAATCCAGTTGAGCTAGGGCAGACAAGGGGCGGGAGGTGGTTGGAGGCACATGAAATAATACAGGTTGCCCATTAGTTGGTAATCATTGCAGCCTGGTGAATGCTTGAGGGTTCATTATATTACTTTTTTTTTTCTATATGCTTAAAACTTTCAATAATGAAAAAGAAGTAAATAAAGGAAATGTGGAAGAGTACAGGTAGAAAAATGGGACACAAAATAAAGGATAACTATCAGCCTATAGGGATGTCTACCTATAAGTAAGTTCGTTGTTGTTTAGTTGCTAAGTCATGTCTGACTCTTTTGTGATCCCATGGACTGGAGTCTACCACATTTCTCTGTCCACGGAATTTTCCAGGCAAGAATACTGGAGTAGGTAGCCATTTCCTTCCCAGGGACATTGCAGACCCAGGGATGGAACGTGCATCTCCTCTTGGCAGCCAGATTCTTTGCCACTGAGCCACCAGGGAAGCCCTGGACGTTTGGATGCACCTTTAAACTGACTTGCTGCAGTCCCTTTCTTTTTGAATTTGCTAATTTTTTTCATATGACAAGATTGGAATACTAAACATAGTTAATATTGGTGAGTAATTTCATAAGATCTCAAAAATAAAATTACCTTTCTTCAGGGAGTTACACTCTTAAAAGAAAAAAGAAATTAGCTAAAAGGGATAAGCTAAATCAGTCCCCACATTTCTGTCACTCTTTAAGAACCAGAGCAACTCATCTACAAGTGTCTCCTTTCTCTCTTTCTAAAATGTATTTATTCTTCAATTGTTAATCCTCTATTTCGCTGATTTTACTGAGTTCAACTGAACAAATATTGGCTGAGTATTCACTAGAATGAGGCATTCTGATGAGAGCAGACAAGAACAAAAAGAAGTGTGTTGCCTCCTCGGGCCAGTGCTTCATCTCACATACTCCAGATGCAAAAATATCAATACATTAAATTCTCTGCTCACAGTTGGCTATTGAAGAGATAGTACTACTCAGCACACTGAATTTCTAATTTACTTTTTCAAAAAAGGGCAAAAATAAAAGTTAAAAATCACTTGTGATATGAAGTAAAACAACTTTTTGTAACATATTATTTTAAGCTAAAAAAAGCACAGCTACCAGATGCTGACTAATAGCTTGAAATACACACTGTATTATGGAAGGAATGTGTGTGTATGTGTGTGGGGAGTGTGTGTGAGGACTGTGTAAGGAATGGCCCTATGGGTGATGGCTGGGACTGGGAGCCCCAGCGCTAGCTGAATAGTCTTAATTAGGAAATACTGACCTTAGATGTCTGTTACAGTAAGTTGTTTTGGAAAGAGTCCTCAGGCAAAAAAGATCACAGATTTTGTTATGCTTTCCACTATAAACAAGTTTTTGCTTTCCCCCTGATAAAAACACTGTGGTTTCTGCAAGCAACATTGGTGAAGCCAAAATGCATGTATGCCTTTTGCCTTCAAAAAACATATTCTAGATGCTACTTCAAGTACTGTAGCTGAGAATTAAAGGTGTGGGTAGTGAATGAGAATTCTATCATGTAGTCAAGAAAATAATGTGAAATATTCCTCTTAGTATAAAATCAAAGACCAGTAGTTACTTAGTGACAAGAGTCTGTGTTTTAGGAACTCCATGAAAAATAAGCATTGTTTCAAAACAGAAAACATAGTAGAAAAACATACTTATTTCCTAAAGGATTACAAAATACCTTTAAAACAATATCCTTGGTTTCTATCATCATCTTATGCAAGTAACAGCATATCTAGTCCTGGTTTCTCTCCTGAAACCCAGACCCAAATTTTCAACTGGCTCCTGAAAATCTCCCCCAGGCGCCCCAAACACAGAGCCAAAACTCAAATGCTCATCTCTGTCTCACCACCAAACCTCTTCTCTTGACTTGTCTGCAAGAATATCACAGCAATGTCCCACTAGAAACCATGGGCTGCTCCTGCTACCATGGGTAGCATCATGTCTCCTGATACCAATATTCCCTCTCCACATTCAATCAACTAATAAAGGCATGGAGTACTTTTTTTTTAAATAAAGGGCCAGAGAGCAAATATTTTTTTTAGGCCAGGCTTTCCAGGCCAAAAGGCAATATAGAGGTCAATATGTAAGTACTTATATAAAAAATTAATTCTGTTAATAAAATAACAGAACTAATCAATACATTAGTGTATAAAAGTTTATTAATGAGAAGAGTGACATTCTTTCCTTATGAGAGAGAACATTTTACTTAATTTCAAAGTTAATGTCCCCTTATCATCAAAATCAACTACAAATGTTCATTTGTTAAGACTGACATGTGAAGAGACTTTATTTTACCTTTGAAAACATCTTTTCACACAGATAGGTAATGGCAAATACCAAGAACCACACATAAGGATGATTTTAATTGAGCATACTCATCACTTGGAAGGCATCTACAGAATTCTACTCTTGATATTTGCCTTTTAGTTTGTCATTTACAAGACAGATGAATCCTTCTCAATGAAGATCAGATGGGAGCTTCTCACTGCACATTCAAATGGATTTTGAAGTATGGAAATTTCCTTTGCTCTGCACTGTGGTCCAAAAAAATGCTGCTAGGGTGGTAGTTGGAGATCAAAAGATGTATCTGCTACAAAACCTGTGGGGAATGGAGAGTGTGCTTCCTGGTTTAAGTTCTGATGGCACATGAAGCAGAGAGTAGGTGGAGATTACTTGTGATGTGAAACATTAGTTGCAAACAATGAATTTACTATAGTGTATGCTTTACATGTAAGTTCCATTTTACCTTTTCATTTTAAGAAATATTATTGAATCTTTAGCAAAGATTTGTTATCTCCAAAGTCATTTAATGTTCAGCAATAGTAGTTAGGAGTGGTTCTCACCATTCAAGAAATTTCAATTCCAACCCCCATCTCAAAAAAAAAAAAAAAGTCACGGTACAACTTTGCCACTGCTAAGTAGCCAACTGCTGTGTAGTAAGGCAAGTCGCTATATTTAGCTTTAGTTTCTGACAAAAATTCATGGAAATGAGAAAAGCTTGGTCTGTGAGACAAAAAATGAAGTTCACCAATGACTGGTGCAATAACACACGCCAAGATTCAGATTATTTTCTTTAAATCTTATCTGCTGATGAATAAAACAATAACGATATGCTTTACACATTTTACAATTTCCCTTTGTAACTTCATCAAAGATTTGAACACATCTTCACAGATTCCATTTCAGCTCGTACTGAATGAATGCTTTCTTACTTTCTCTGTAAAAAATTCTCACCTGTAGATCATTCCACACAGTCTATTCAGAGAGGCTCATCCTTCCATCACCACAAATTCATCAGTGACTCCACTAATAAACTATAACTAAGCAACATTAGCAACATCTGTTGACTAATAAAGACCCAGAGAAAACCACACAAAATCCTTTGTCTTGCTTTTTAATTAACTCTTGATGTAGCATCCCACATCCTCAACTCCTTGAGCAACTGTTCTCACCTAACGTTTAACAAGTTTATTTTCACTGGATACACTTCCTTAGCGCTACAATCAAACATGATTTAATTAAGTCACTATTGATGAGCAGCTTTTCTTATTTGGCTAACAACAGTGCTCATCAGAAACTTAATTTGCTTGCAGCCTCACTTTCATTTTTTCACTTCTCTAAAGAAATTCTGCTGTGAATAGATATTTTATGTTAAATTGCCAATTTTTCTGATTGCTGCTTTCCTGTGGATTGGGAAATCTGTGATGAGTGCTCCCTCTGGTTACGGTCCAGGTATGTTGTATCCTTTCAGCACAGTGCCAGGAGATAATAAACACAACGCTCTGCCACCTAATCTGGTAACAAAATTATCCTCACTACACTATATCTTTAACAGTAAGACATTCAAAGTATACCTTTCTTTTGTTTGGGATAATGGCTATGCTCTGATCATCAAAAATATCAGAAATAACATAACAGCAATACACATCTCAAAAACACTGCTGAATTAGTTATAACTGTAAATTGTAACATGCTGATCATCAGTGCAATATCCCACAGTAAGCTTCTGCTTTAGGAGACCCAAGACCACACTCAAGACGTGGTGACTCACTATTAGGGAGACTGCTGCACTCAGGGCTATAGCTGACTCTAGCAATCGGCAAGAGAGAAACAACCTAAGTGAAGACTGGAGGCATCATACAACAGGCTTCCTGTTTTCTCTCTCAGGAAGGGCCGTACAGAAAGTACTCCTTTCTCCAGCAGTGACACGGGTA
This sequence comes from Oreotragus oreotragus, assembly GCA_006410675.1. Classification (NCBI taxonomy): domain Eukaryota; kingdom Metazoa; phylum Chordata; class Mammalia; order Artiodactyla; family Bovidae; genus Oreotragus; species Oreotragus oreotragus. Next base: position 325,018 of record SJYX01008749.1, on the reverse strand, counting down.
ACACACATGGATGATATTCTGGCATGTAAGACATGCTATGACCATGACATACAAGCCCACCTAGGGAGTGACCAGTCTGACATTCAAGTAGTAAAGGCTTTACAGGTGAAAAATACAGAAACATGAGAACTCCATCACACACTTACTGCTGGTTCTTTGAAAAGAATAAGCCAATTTTCTGTAACTTATTCAGCAAAAAAGTAAACAGCAATCACCCTTAGTAAAAATTTAAGTCTACACAACCTAAGGGAATGTGGAGTGAAAAAAAAAAGCAAAACCAAAAACTGGTAACCCAATGAAGTCAATCAATGATGACACTTCTTAGAAAAGTAAGTTTTAAGAAGGGTATTAGAAGTTCAGATAAAGTGAATAAACCAGACTTTCTCAACCAGTGTGCCAAGATAACTAAGTAGTAGAAAAAAATAATCTAAGTGATCACTTTCTCACTTCTCCCAAGACTCGTACATGGCTATTTACCAATCCAGATACCTAGGAGAGAAGATAATCCACGAACCACAGTGAATGCCTGCAACATTTGGGTTTTAAGTTTAGGCTTAATTCTCTCAGCACAAACTGAGAAAGGCTGGAATACATGGCCAAGTCAGGAAACAGTGACACTTGAAAATAAAAGCACACCATTACTGGGTCCTAAAATCTTTTCTGAGAGCATCTGCATGCTAGTTGCTATTAGCATATAGGCACTAAGTATACAAACACATAACCCAACAGGAATAAATGTAAGGTACAGATTAGAACCAGAAATATTGAGAGAAAAGGCAAATAATGAGTCAATAAAAGAGGAACACAAGGATATGTGAGGTCTGGAGCTGCTGTGAAGGTTCTCACTCATCAAATGAAAATCTTAGGTCTCAATAGCCTTGTTAATCCATGCAACCCAATTCACTTCGTAGAGTCACTGCTTTCCATTGTTTATTAGCCAAACATTAATGGCCAAAGCGATACTACTTTCTGGTGTTTTGATCTATATTTAGCTCAACACAAGCTAAAATATCATTTTTATGATGTCTTGCAGAGTACAAATGCTTCTNTAGGTCTCAATAGCCTTGTTAATCCATGCAACCCAATTCACTTCGTAGAGTCACTGCTTTCCATTGTTTATTAGCCAAACATTAATGGCCAAAGCGATACTACTTTCTGGTGTTTTGATCTATATTTAGCTCAACACAAGCTAAAATATCATTTTTATGATGTCTTGCAGAGTACAAATGCTTCTGATCCTCCCACCAACCTTCAAAATCCTAAAGGTGAAGATCTACCACCTGTCAAAGTGGCTTCTGTTTGTCATGAGCCAAATTCTCCAAAAGTGAGTGTGACAGGCAAGACACCAGACCTCAGGCTATTGAGTGTCCTGTGGGCCTCAGCTTCATCACCTGTGAAAAAAAGATTTTGAATTTCTAAAATCTTTTCTGGCTCCAATAGTCTCTGAATATATAAATCTGCCAAAAGGATTTTTAATTATCCAAGAATAGATTCGTATTAAGAAGGTGTGTAGACAGTTGGTATTTGGCCATGGGGCTACAAATAATAAAGAAAATTTTAAATAGTTTGCAGAGTCTGTCCCTAATTAAAAGGTTTTATTTTTTCCATCCATTATTTAAAAGGAGGCCTCAGACCATTCTCATTAATTGGCAAAAGATCTTAGGCAGTATAACCCATTACTAAATAGCTTAAATGAATCTGCTGTTCAAAATGCAAACTATCATGTTACTCTATGACCCATCCAAACATTTGGCAAGGAAATGTTAGAAAGGACAAATCCATATGTTTACAATAGACATTTTTAAGTTAGACTAATTCTTTCTCATCTAGTATATCAAAATAAGGAGGATATTAGTAAAACATCATAATTATATAAAAGCCAAAGGCGTGGGTTCTAGTCTGGTTGGCTAACTGGCTGGCTTTCTTTCATCCACACAAAACGGTTTGAATGGTTCAGTAATCTGATTACCCAAAATGCCTATGTTGTTTTAGAAATAATGGTGATAATGATAACAATCTCTTATATAGCAATTTTATTCACCAGATGCTTGTCTAAGCTATATACAGAGAGATATACTTAATCCTCACAACAATCCTATGAAACATATTGTTTTCATTATTATTCCTATGTTAGAGATGAGAAAACTAACAATGAAACCTGCCCAGAATTACACAGTCAAGCACTGAAGCCAAGATTTAGACCCAAGAAGTTTGGCTCCAGAATTATAATCCTAACACTAGGCCTAACAAACCTCTTTAATAAAATGAGGCTGCAAATTTTAGCTATATCTATACTAAGGTGGTAGTTCTGGGCACATTATTTAATCTCTCCAACCTCAGTTTCTCTAAAACGGGAAGTAAAACATGTACCTCTTGTTAGTATTGTAAATGACAATATTTTGGAAAGCAATTTGAGTTTATATTCCAAGATCCATAAAAAGGTTCTTAACCTTGACATAACAATTCCACTTCTGTAAATTCACCCTAATGAATTTATGAATGTATTTTAATATCTATGCTCTTTAATATGTAATAGTACAAAGTTAGACATGTCAAAGCTAACTGCACTTAAGACCAACAGTGTGCTCAGTCACTCCAGTCATGTCCGACTCTTTGTGACCCCATGGAATGTAGCCTGCCAGTCTCCTCTGTCCAAGGGATTCTCTAGGTAAGAATACTGGAGAGGGTTGCCTTGTCCTCCTCCAGCGAATCTTCCCGACCCAGGTCTCCTGCATCCCCTGCATTGCAGGTGGGTTCTTTACCCTCTAAGCCACCTGGAAGCCCATCAGAGCACCTGGGAAGACCATCAGAGTAAAAGAACAAGGATAAATTTATAAAGTACTATGTTCTAAAAGGAGAAGGCAATGGCACCCCACTCCAGTACTCTTGCCTGGAAAATCCCATGGATGGAGGAGCCTGGAAGGCTGCAGTCCATGGGGTCACTGAGAGTCGGACACGACTGAGTGACTTCACTTTCACTTTTCACTTTCATGCTTTGGAGAAGGAAATGGCAACCCACTCCAGCGTTCCTGCCTGGAGAATCCCAGGGAAGGGGGAGCCTGGTGGGCTGCCATCTATGGGGTCGCACAGAGTCGGACACNCTGAGAGTCGGACACGACTGAGCGACTTCACTTTCACTTTTCACTTTCATGCTTTGGAGAAGGAAATGGCAACCCACTCCAGCGTTCCTGCCTGGAGAATCCCAGGGAAGGGGGAGCCTGGTGGGCTGCCATCTATGGGGTCGCACAGAGTCGGACACGACTGAAGTGACTTAGCAGCATGTTCTAAAAAGAAGAGATAATCGAGCCTAGATCATAAAACCAACTTTCTGGCTGTTGTCACTATATCTATCTCAATTCAAGAGAAAAGTTCTGCCAAGGTCCACTCTTTAGAAAAAAACAACAACAAAAAAAAAAACAAAATACTAATAATTCCATATCAGATGCAGAGAAGAAAGCAGTACATTTAGTGATGTCTTAGGACCAAACTATTCTAATAATCAAAGCACCTTCATGATAATGATACCTCACATGAAAAGACAGGAGACATAAAAGGCAGAAGAATGGGAAGGGAACAAAGAAATAATTTAAAGAAAATAAAGAGACTATAAGACAAATCAGAAAATACAGACATGACAGGATCAATTAATTAAAGTTGTCTTGGATATATCTTTAAGATACAAGCAAAAAAGATAATGAAACTAAAAAATTAGGCAAGTCACAGTGATGCTGCTTCAAATAAGCATTTTTAAAACATATCAGAAAAGTACTCTACATATGAATTTTACCCACATTTGGATTCTGAATTAGGGTATACAAAAATAAGATAACCCAATTAAAACTTTATAAAAAGAAGAAATCCTGAACTATCTGTATTATTCTTATTTTTATCAATCACCTTTCAAAATCTATCACTGAATTTAAAGTTAGTGGAGTATTAAATTGTATTAGTCATACTTTAAATAGAAAATTTAACACCAAAGTCACAATAAAATTAAGAAGAGTTATTATTCAAAATATCAGTGTAAAAAGCAAAATATGTAAGTTTAAGTCAACTCAGTTACACATAAGACTTGCAGTATGCCAATCACCATGTAGCGACCATCAGGTGTCACTAAACATTACTAAAATTTGCTTTCAGCACCAACAAAACTTCATTCTCACTCTCTCCTCATAGGCACTGGACACAGTGATATTTTTTTTAAACATGAAAAAAATGTGGGGAATTCCCTGGCGGCCTAATGGTTAGGCCTTGAAGCTTTCATTGCCAGGGCTTGAGTTCAATCCCTGGTCAGGGAACCAAGATCCTACAAGCCATGAGATGCACCAAAAGAAAAATTCGTCAACATTTGTCAAAATTTTGTTTGCTTTTATTGTTATTGTTTTGCTTCCTACTTTGCACGTCACTGACAATTATGGTAGTAAAATGGAAAAATAAACATAATAGTAGAAATAAGAATGAGAGAGAAGCTGGAGGAAACAAAAAAGAGTCTTAACAGTTTCATTCTTTAGAAGTGAAATCAGGTGTTTCACAGTAGACAGAGGATCAGCATTCAAAAGATCACGGGTTTCCTGAATTCCAGAGTGAAAACAGTATGTGGCAACAGATGATGCAATTCTCAACAGTAATCAATTGACCAAAGAGGCCTACCCAGTTGACTCGTTACAAAAGTGATATCCTACTGTTGTACAAGTCCATTTTCAGCCATCATATATGAGACAAGTTCTGTTCTATTCATTCTTTATCTTTGCAGCCATTTCTAGGCACACAGCTCTATGTCTAACACATTAAAAAAAAAATCTGATGATTATTAAATGAAGATTAAAACAGGGTTACTTACCAATTAACTAAACTACATTAGTAATAAAAGACTCACGGGGCAGTGATAAAATAGGTAAACCTTGTTTCTTTCACTGCATTTAGTAGAGGATTTGATACATACAGACACCTGTAGATGTTTGCTGAATAACTGAACTGAAGAATAAACAAACAAATATATGAACATCCAACGAATAAAGTATATGATCATCAGTAATGACTAGGGATATTGTTCAGTCAGAAGGGTTATCAGTCCGAAATAAATTGATCCATCCATACATAGCTCGTTCCCAAAAATTTATAGAAGGGGTAGAGGAGAGAAACAGAGATGGGGCAAAGGAAGTGGGGAAGGAAGAGAACAGACTAAAAATCTCATTTCAGACAGTTTGTTTTCCTCAAGAGCAATAATGGAACAACATATAAAAGGTACTGTGCAAGGTACAAAGATTTTCCAAAATCTGTATTCTCTCTCAGCATTAATATTTTAAGGACAACCTAAAAAGAACCAAAAAATACACATTACAAATCACATACCTATATACATTGTTTAAAAATAGAAAACTAGGATTTTTTAAAAGATGACCTCGCCTTAAATCCCATTTCCTTAGTGGATTTACAGAAAAACAGACATTCCTCAGAGATGACTTCATCAGATAAAGTAAAGGTCTTAACTACAGGCACTATTGCCTTTTTAAAAAGCCAAACAAAACATTCTGCTTTGTTAGGGTTAGCAAAAATAAAACAACTGGTGTGCTACCCTGCTGAGATGTAGCAGAATAAAAATAAAGCGGTTTCAGAAATAAATATAAAATATATATTATTTTCGTATTGAAAAAACTGACAGGCTTTTATTACATGTGTGTTCAATTACACTTAATTAAAGTTGAGCAACCCGAGTATTGGGGTTATTCTCCCCTTCCTGACAAGACTGGAAAACAAGTTTTCCTGAAGCAACAGGAAAACTGACAAATGGCAGTGCTTTGGGAACATCCATTCATCCACTCCTATTGTGCCCTTTTAAGCGCAGCCTGGACTTTCCAAGTGGCTCAGTGGTAACAAATATGCCTGGCAATGCAGGAGAGGCAGGTTCAAGCCCTGTATTGGGAAGATCGCTTGGAAAAGGAAATGGCAACGGACTCCAGTATTCTTGCCTGGGAAATCCTATGGACAGAGGATCCTGGCGGGCTACGATCCATGGGGTCGCAAAGAGTTGGGCACAGCTTAGCAACTAAACAGCAACAAAGTGCACCCTAACTCAAGCACTGATTTAAAAACAAACCAAACCAAACCAAACAAACAAACAACCAGAGAGGAATGCATACTTATCCCCCATCTCTAAATCTGTATGCCTGAGCAGTCCTGGCCTTTACACATCAGAACAGGAATCTCAGATTCTGTCCCACTGGATAAACTCAATGTATCTTAAGAGGTATCTGACACAGTGAAACCTAACAGCAGAAAGTCTCCCAGTCCATCTTCACTTGACAGCCCACGTTTTCCATTCTCCTCATAAAATCACAGGGCCCAGAGCATCCTTTTTGAGTTTAGTTGACTATACTGTAGACTGGCTTCACTTTCTGCTAACTAAACAACTATGGTTCCAATGCAAGGAAAAACAGAAAACTATGCTAGAAGCCAGTGAGCCTGCGGTTTACTGGGAAGAGAACTGGTTAGATGATGTGGTTTAAGTTACAACTCAGTCACGTGCTCCTCCGTGGTCTTAAGGAAACTGCAATCTAGTGAAGCCTGAGGTCTAGCTTCTGTGTAGTTGTGACTGTCGCTGCTGTTCAGTCACCAAGTCAGATCCAACTCTGCGACCATGGATGGCAGTACGCTAGGCTGCCCTGTCCTTCACTATCTCCCAGAGTTTGCTTAAACTCATGTCTACTAGGTTGGTGATGCCATCCAACCATCTCATCCTCTGTCGCCCCTTTCTCCTCTTGCTTTAATCTTTCCCAGCATCAGGATCTTTTCCAATAAGTCAGCTGTTCCCCTAAGGTAGCCAAAGTATTGGGGCTTCAGCATCAGTCCTTTCAATGAATATTGAGGGTTGATTTCCTTGAGGGTCAACTGGTTTGATCTCCTTGCAGTCCAAGAGACTTTCCAGAGTCTTCTCTAAACCACAGTTCAGAAGCATCAATTCTTCAGATAGCAGTAAACAATTATCGTTGCATGAATAGATACTACATGCTATGCACTGTGTTAACTACTTTAAACATATGATCACTTTAAATTCTCACAATACAATTACTACCCCCTTTTATAGGTGAGCCTATGGACTGTGTGTTGCAGTCCATGGGGTCGCAAAGAGTTAGACACGATTGAGCGACTGAACTGAACTGATAGATGAGAAAATTGAGATCTATAGAGGGGCTGAATAACATACAATATCACAAGGCAAATGATAAAATGATGAGGCCATATTTGAACCCAGGAAATCTCGAGCTCTCTCTTCTTAGCTTTTCTCCTACCATTCCCATATTCAAAATACCACCACATTGATCCATTCATTATTCTTTGTATGAGACACTGCCTTTCACAAGTCAATACCACTGTTCATGGTAGTAGGAGGGGGTGCCTGCTTAAACTGCTTTTGAACCCACCTATGAGATACACTTTGAGAGACAGGATTCACTTTTCAGGGGAGCTCCTTCTAACTCATTCAAACAATCCATCATGCTCTTAAACAAGTCTGTTCACTCCTGTACTGCTGTACTTACAACATTACCATTTAAATGTTTTGTGCTTGTTTCACTCTCTCTCCTGTGGAATTCTTAAGGGCAGACAACAAACTAACGCACCTTTCAACTCTCTGCACTTAATAAATGTTCAGCCATGTTTGCTGAATAAATTAATGTCCAAAAACAAGGTTCAGTTTTCTTAAAGAACAAATATAAAAGACTTCTATATATGAAATAAAATAATAAACCTTCTAAGCTATAAAAGCATGTGTAAGTATCTATAACTAATATACATCCTCACTATACAATCTCCAAACCTGAAAATAATTGTGAACCATTCTATTCAATTAACTTTAAGGTTTTTTTAACGATGTATTGAAATTTGTTGTTTTTCAGTTGGTCAGTCATGCCTGACTCTCTATGACCCCATGGACTGCAGCATACCAGGCTTCCCTGCTTTTCACTGTCTCCCAGAGTTTGCTCAAATCCATGTCCACTGAGTTGGTGATGCCATCCAACCAACTCATCCTCTGTCGTCCCCTATTCCTCCTGTCTTCAATCTTTCCCAGCATCAAGGTCTTTTCCAATGAGCCAGCTGTTTGTGTAAGGTGGTCAAAGTAGTGGAGCTTCAGCTTCAGCATCAGTCCTGACAATGAATATACAGGGTTGATTTCCTTTATGTCTTGATCTCCTTGGGGTTTAATCTCCTTGCTAAAATTTGAGTACTTTTAAGTTTTGCTTTTTTATCCAGAGTTCATCTAGCTTCATCAAACTAAACAATTTTGTTGATCAGAGAAATATAGTATGGAAGATGCACTTTTTAGTTACAATGATGTTTAGTTACAATGATGTTATGTAATGGACTGTAAAGTGCTAGAACTTGAAATGGCTTTTAAAAATCAGCCATTATATATAATTACTTAAAAAGTTATCTATTTGTTTCAAAGTTTATGTAAAATAATGATACATAAAAAAGAAGTTACAAAATTTAAGAATAAATCTCCACCCTAACACTGCCTCATATTTTTAACTGGGCCACTTAAAGCCATTTATTAAACCTTGCATTTCAAAATTCTGCAACTTAATGATAATTATTTCACAGATATGAGCCAATAGTGCCATCCACTGTTCTTATAAATGATCTTGCCCAAATATAGTTTTTATGATGCACTAAAAATAAGATTACTTTAACATTTTATTTGCACAATAGTTAAGTGGAAATAAGGTATCTCAGGATTTCACTGAAGATACGAAAAAAGCTGCACATTTCAGGACAACTAGTTCTGGGATAAAAGCAAAAATGTAACAAGTTCAAAATTAACATGAATGCTTCAATTTCACACATTAATTTTTTGAGATAAGTTTCACTTCATTCATGGTCCAAATTAACATTTTTTCTCTACAAAACAATCATCTATAGCCAGAGAGAAGTAATTAGAATTATATTCCAGCTCAGCCAGAGAACTTCCTGCATTTAAGTAATCCTGCTGTCACTAAAATATTAAAATGCTTATGAAGTGAATATTTTGAGTAACACTGCTATACAAGCTATGGGTGAGACTAAGATTAATTTTTTTCCATTTATTTATCAAATATTCACTTAAAACTCAACAAGTGAAATAGGAAGTTGAGGAGCTGATGATTCTCAGCTAAACTCCTAACCTTAAATTCGTACTAGTACCAGCATCTTTCCAGCCAAAAAAGTACAAAGGGTGAAGAGAAAGGATGGCGGGATGGCTTGGAGAATGCTGATAGAGAACAGGATACAGCGAGATCATAATACTACGGAAAACACTTTTTGAAATGCCCGTGATGTGTCACGCTACGTCTACAGCATGTAGTATGTGTCCAACTTACAGGAGAGATCTGCTCTTAGAAGTTATCCAACATATCTGAGTCATGGAGCTAGAAAATAACAGTGTCTACGACTCTAAACCCCAAGCACAGAGGTCCCTTGGATGAACCATAAACTCTATCTTCTCTGGAATACACGGGAGCCACATTCCAGGCTCATTACTAAGAGGTACTTCCTGGCCTCCATAAGCTTGCAGAAGCACAAGAATAATAACAGTTATCTACTGACCTTAGGGATGTGCCAAAAGAATAGTTATAACCTTCAGTTTCAAGATTCATGTGGCCCTGTTAGGACTTCTATAAGTTACTTTTGAAAACCCTAACTTCAAGGGTGTGACATAAAACTGTATGAGTTATTTTAAGCTACAACTGAGAACAGACTCCTTTTGCTAGTACTTAATTAGAAAGATTACCTTCCAGAGATAACTGATACATTTTAGCTGTCTTTTATCTTTGGTCAACAGCACAGGCTTTGCAAATTAGCATAATAAATGACAGAAATAACTTTTCATTTCTGAAAGTAATGGCTAACTACTAAACACAAGTGCTTACTGATCAGCATAAAAGATAGTAGAAATGGGATCACATTACTGAAATCAGTGACTCTCAAGATGAGCCGACTGGCTGAAACATTTTGTCAGGTAAAGAATCTTGCAACACCCTAGCTGAGATTGATATTTATCAAATTGTAGTGACAGACCAGGATTTTTGTTTCCGATCTCTTGTAAACCAATATTTTTGTAAAATACAATGAAAATGAATTATAAGACTTCACAGCAATGTTAAACGATCTTAAAAGTTTCTAAGGTGCCTTCTCTCAAGTTCTATAACTGTCACAGACAAGCCATCCATAGTTGTTAATAAGCCAGCACTAGTCCACAGATCACACTTCGGGTAGCACTGTCTTGGACCATTCAGTTCAGTCCAGTCCTGTTCAGCTCACTCGCTCACTTACATCAAACTCTTTGCAACCCCTTGGATTGAAGCATGCCATGCTTTCCTGTCCATTATCAACTCCTGTCCATCAACTCATGTCCATTGAGTGGGTGATGCCATCCAACCATCTCATCCTCTGTCGGCCCCTTCTTCTCCTGTCCTCAATCTTTCCCAGCATCAGGGTCTTTTCAAATGAGTCAGTTCTTCCCATCAGGTGACCAAAGTATTGGGAGTTCCAGCTTCAGCATCAGTCCTTCCAATGAATATTCAAGACTGATCTCCTTTAAGATGGACTGGTTGGATCTCCTTGAAGTCTAAGGGACTTTCAAGAGTCTTCTCCAACACCAGTTCAAAAGCATCAATTCTTTAATGCTCAGCTTTCTTTATAGTCCAACCCTCAAATCCATAACATGACTACTGGAAAAACCACAGCTTTGACTAGATGGACCTGTATTAGCAGAGTAATGTCTCTGCTTTTGAATATGCTGTCTAGGTTGGTCATACCTTTTCTTCCAGGAGTAAGCATCTTTTAATTTTATGGCTGCTGTCACCAGCTGCAGCAATACCTTTCAAAGGAGGTCACCATTATCTTCATTACCTTCACTATAGTTTGGTCTCAGGTCAAGCAATGGGGAGGGAACACAGTTCAGTTCAGTTCAGTTCAGTCGCTCAGTCGTATCGGACTCTTTGTGACTCCATGAATCACAGCACGCCAGGCCTCCCTGTCCATCACCAACTCCCAGAGTTCACTCAGACTCACGTCCATCGAGTCCGTGATGCCATCCAGCCATCTCATCCTCTGTCGTCCCCTTCTCCTCCTGCCCCCAATCCCTCCTAGCATCAGAGTCTTTTCCAATGAGTTAACTCTTCTCATGAGGTGGCCAAAGTACTGGAGTTTCAGCTTTAGCATCATTCCTTCCAAAGAAATCCTAGGGCTGATCTCCTTCAGAATGGACTGGTTGGATCTCCATGCAGTCCAAGGGACTCTCAAGAGTCTTCTCCAACACCACAGTTCAAAAGCATCAATTCTTCGGCTCAGCCTTCTTCATAATCCAACTCTCACATCCATACATGACCACAGGAAAAACCATAGCCTTGACTAGACAGACCTTAGTTGGCAAAGTAATGTCTCTGCTTTTGAATATACTATCTAGGTTGGTCATAACTGTTCTTCCAAGGAGTAAGCATCTTCTAATTTCATGGCTGCAGTCACCATCTGCAGTGATTTTGGAGCCCAGAAAAGTAAAGTCTGACACTGTTTCCACTGTTTCCCCATCTATTTCCCATGAAGTGATGGGGACCGGATGCCATGATCTTCGTTTTCTGAATGTTGAGCTTTAAGCCAACTTTTTCACTCTCCTCTTTCACTTTCATCAAGAATACAGTCCTGCCCATGAACAGAAAATTGGATTAAAGATTTACTGAGAACAGCCCCGCCCATCAGAACAAGACCCAGTTTCCCCCTCAGTCAGTCTCTCCCATCAGGAAGCTTCCATAAGCCTCTTATCCTTATCCCTCAGAGGGCAGAAAGAATGAAAACCACAATCAAAGAAAACTAATCAAACTGATCACACAGAGCACAGCCTTGTCTAACTCAATGAAACTATGATCCATGTCATGTAGGGCCACCCAAAATGGATGAGTCATGGTGGAAAGTTACAGGACAAGGGAATGGCAAACCACTTCAGCATTCTTGCCTTGAGAACCCCATAAACAGTACAAAAAGACAAAAAGATATGACACCAAAAGATGAACTCTCCAGGTTGGTAGGGGCCCAATATGCCACTGGAGAAGAATACAGAAGTCATTCCAGAAAGAATGAAGATATGAACCAAAGTAAAAACAATGCAAAGTTGTGGATGCCACTGGTGATGGAAGTAAAGTGTGATGCTATAAAGAACAATACAGCATAGGAACCTGGAATGTTAGGTCCATGAATCAAGGTAAATTGGAAGTGGTCAAACAGGAGATGGCAAGAGTGAACATCGACATCTTAAGAATCAGTGAATGAAAATGGACTGGAACAGGCGAATTTAGTTCAGATGACCATTATATCTACTACTGTGGGCAAGAATCCCTTAGAAGAAATGGAGGAGCCCTCNATGTTAGGTCCATGAATCAAGGTAAATTGGAAGTGGTCAAACAGGAGATGGCAAGAGTGAACATCGATATCTTAAGAATCAGTGAATGAAAATGGACTGGAACAGGCGAATTTAGTTCAGATGACCATTATATCTACTACTGTGGGCAAGAATCCCTTAGAAGAAATGGAGGAGCCCTCACAGTCAACAAGAGTCGAAATGCAGTACTTGAGTGCAATTTCAAAAATGACAGAATGATATGTTTGTTTCCAAGGCAAACCATTCAATATCACATTAATCCAAGTCTATGCCCCAACCAAGTAAGGCTTAAGAAGCTGAACTTGAATGCTTTTATGAAGACCTACAAGACCTTCTAGAACTAACACCCAAAAAAGATGTCCTTTTCATTACAGGGGACTGGAATGCACAAGTAGGAAGTCAAGAGATACCGGGAGTAACAGGCAAATTTGACCTTGTAGTACAAAATGAAGCAGGTCAAAGGGTAACAGAGTTTTGCCAAGAGAATGCACTGATCATAGTGAACACCCTCTTCCAACATAACAAGAGATGACACTATACAAGGACATCACCAGATGGTCAATACCGAAATCAGACTGATCATATTCTTTGCAGTCAAAGATGGAGACGCTCTATACAGTCAGCAAAAACAAGACTGGGAGTTGACTGTGGCTCAGATCATGAACTCCTTATTGCCAAATTCAGACTTAAAATGAAGAAAGTAGGGAAAACCACTAGACCAATCAGGTATGACCTAAATGAAATCCCTTATGATTATACAGAAGTGACAAACAGATTCACGGGATCAGAGCTGACAGACAGAGAGCCTGGAGAACAATGGACAGAGGCTTGTGATAGTGTACAGGAGGCAGTGATCGAGATCATCCCCGAGAAAAAGAAATGCAAAAGGCAAAATGCTTGTCTGAGGAAGCCTTACAAATATCTGAGAAAAGAAAAGAAGCTAAAGACAAAGGAGAAAAGGAAAGATATACCCATTTGAATGGAGAATTCCAAAGAGTAGCAAGGAGAGATAAGAAAGCCTTCCTCAGTGGTCAGTGAAAATAAATAAGAGGAAAACAATAGAATGAGAAAGACTAGAGATCTCTTCAAGAAAATTAGAGACACCAATGGACCATTTCATGCAAAGATGGGCACAATAAAGGACAGAAGCAGTATGGACCTAACAGAAGCAGAAGATATTGAGAAGAGGTGGTAAGAACACACAGAAGAACTATACAAAAAAGATCTTCATGACCCAGATAGCCACATGGTGTGATCACTAACCTAGAGCCAGACATTCTTGAGTGAGAGGTCAAGTGGGCCTTAGGAAGCTTCAGTACGAACAAAGCTAGTGGAGGTGATGGAATTCCAGTTGAGCTATTTCAAATCCTGAAAGATGATGCTGTGAAAGTGCTACACTCAATATGCCAGCAAATTTGGAAAATTCAGCAATGGCCACAAGACTAGAAAAGGTCAGTTTTCATTCCAATCCCAAAAAAAAGGCAATGCCAAAGAATGCTCAAACTACCACACAATTGCACTCATCTCATAAGCTTGCAAAGTAATGCTCAAACTCTCCGAGCAAGGCTTCAACAGTACTTGAACCGTGAGCTTCAGATGTTCAAGCTGGATTTAGAAAAGGCAGAGGAGCCAGAGATCAAATTGCCAACATTCGCTGGATCATCAAAAAAGCAAGAGAGTTCCAGAAAAATATCTGCTTCTGTTTTATAGACTACGCCAAAGTCTTTAATTGTGGATCACAAAAGAATGTGGAAAATTCTTCAAGAGATGGGAATACCAGACCACCTGACCTGCCTCCTAAGAAATCTGTAGGCAGGAGTTAGAAGTGGACGTGGAACAACATACTGGCTCCAAATAGGGAAAGGAGTACATCAAGGCTGTTTATTGTCACCCTGCTTATTTAAATTATATGCAGAATACATCATGTGAAATACCAGGCTGGATGAAGCACAAGCTGAAATTAAGACTGCGAGGAGAAATATCAATAACCTCAGATATGCAGATGACACCATCCTTATGGCAGAAAGTGAAGAACTAATGAACCTCTTGATGAAAGTGAAAGAAAAGAGTGAAAAAGTTGGCTTAAAACTCAACATTCAGAAAACAAAGATCATGGTATCCCGTCCCATCACTTCATGGCAAATAGATGGGGAAACAATGGAAACAGTTTGACCCTTAAGGACACTATTCTGTCTTGGTCCCTCCTTTACACTCACTCTAGACACTGGGTAGAGGATTCTGGCTGCCTGAGGCTAATCATACTGTCTCATCTGACTCAAGCGACCCTTTCCTGCAAGGTCTGATTTAATCACCCAGAATAGGTAGAAGGTGCCAGCTTATTTTAACTCTCATGGCAGATTTTGCGCTGGGACTTGCTTTCATTATAACCTGACAGTTGGGTTGTAGAAAGCAAACTAATCCTCATTGGTAGCTACTACTGTCCATCAAAAGACCTCTAGAGTTACACATGACAAAATTGACTTACATTAATTTATAGTCAATCAGTGGTCTAAATGTAAAAAAACGATACTGACTCATAAATTTTAAGTAAATGAGTGACTATTAAATCTGCTGAATTCTTTTTGGAACATGTTTTATTTTGAGATACAGTCTCCTAGAGAAAGGTGTCAAGATCTGGATGTCTCTGAGGATGGCACCAGGCTTAGGGAACTTTTCTCAGGAGAGCAGATTCAGAATAGGGAAATGGTTAATACAGTCAAGACATGTGAACAGAACAGTACAGTATAACTGAGCAAAAAAGAACATTTTATTTATCGACACCATGGTAAAATATTAACAACTTACAAAATATTAGAAAGATTCAGCCTAACACAAGTGTGATACTGCATGCATATATTCAACCTCCAAGGATCTCTTTGGAACCTTAATTCAAGCTTTATAAGAACACTTACAATTAAATACCTCCAAAAAAATTTTTTTAATAGAACATTATTTTCTGAAAGCTATAATTTAAAAGTAACATTAAAAAACAGCATCTGAGGTTTACATTTTCCACGTATGTACTGATAAGGGCAGTAGTCTTGTTTGATGACAAAGGTCAAGGAAAAGACAATTTTTCTGTGTGGCTGTCACATCTCATAGAAGGGCAGTAAGAGGATAACTGAGTGTCTCACATCTCTTACCTTCAGAGGTCTCAGGAGTCACTGCTGTGTATCCTCACCCCTAGACGAGGGTCATGCTGGAACTTATGAGCATTCATTTTCCAGAACATGGAACAGAATAAGCTCCCCATAAAGGAACTGCTATTTACTCTGCATTTAGAGCCACATGTTTTAGATTATTTCAGTCAGTATTGGTCACCTGTTGACTCCGGAAATGTTTCTCTTTGTATATGTCATAATATCTAACACAATACCTGGTAAGTAATAATCACTGTATTTTCAAATGCATTGTGATTATATCAAGTTAATAACTACTTCATGTTTTACCATTAGAACCAGAAAGATAACCAAATGTTATTAGTAATTCTGTTTCTCTAAAAATAACATCACTTATATGAGAGAAATCTGCATTTTTGCTCTTTCATTCATTCAGTCACCTACCTATCTAGCTCTGGAATAGGGACTTATAAATTCTGGGCATTACAGAAAAAAGTTAAAACATCCGAATTAGTTTATTTTCCCAAAGCTAAAGTGTCATGGGGTGGGAAGGGGAAATAACAGATACTTTAAAAATGAAAAGAAATTTAAGTCTGTAATCTCAAAAAAATTAGATTCCCCTTAAAAGTTCCCATATACCATCGTTTTATGTCTGGCAGATGGCAAATAACAAGACAGACAAGATAAATTTTAAAAGAGAAAGTATCAGTAAAGTATTACAGGGTCAGAGGGTATTTTCTAAGATGTGTTTAGCCCTGTGGAGGATTATCCCTTCAAATTGGGGATAATCTGATAGTAGTGTCTAAAAAATGACATACCTCATATCAGAACCGCTGAGCAGCATCCAACTCCTGGCTACAGAAGAACAAAAATTGCCAAGGGATTGTCAAAAATGATGACTTTACTAGTGACAGAGAAGGCAAAATGAACCAGAGATTTTCTTTATAGCCCAATTTCTGATTTTTAACTTTTTGTCCCCAGCACTACCTTCTATCTCCACACTCCATTCTCACTACTAAAAAATAAATAATCAATCACACAAATGGAGTCCCTGGACAAAACACTGAGCTTTTCAACCTCAGCATACTTCTTCCTTTTATGCACATGTTGACTCCCCATTGTACTGACCAGTTGGTTGATACGCTTCTACATAAATACCCACAGATTTCCTACTCTCTTGTGTGTCAGAACCATGACTTCACTCCATGAATTTAATGAAGGGGGAAAAAAAATCAGAAACAAAAAACACTCTGGATCAGTCTTCAAATTTCATTAAAGATATCCTCAGAAACAAAATTATTTCTGGCCAAATACTTAATTAGAATCTCAGATTGCATATGGCTTCCAGTTTATAAAAAATGCCAAGAGTAGAATATCAGCTGAACACTACCATCAAAGGCAGAGAAGAGGGGAAGAAGAAAAGTGATAAATCCTAGAAGGTGAGGCTTATTCTGATCAAGAACTGGCTGTATCTCAAGTCAGTAGCATCAAAAAGAGACCACGGCATTAATATATCAACCAAAGCATAAAGGGATGTGACACAGAACTGCCACCCTCCATTCTGCCTGACGGCATGGAGGGACTGAACATCTTTCTCTAAATCAGTGAAAATCTTTAAGAAAAATGAAGTGATAAGTTCTACAACCAAACTTAGGTCCTTAAATCCTATCTCTAATTATGAAAGCATCTTTCTCCCAGCACTTACCTGTCTACCTATGTTCACAACTGTTCCTGTTCAGTTTTTGTCAATATATTTCTAATCCTTACCTCTCTGCCTCTATAAACAAGCTCAGAAAAATCTTTCTAAAGACTATCTCTCTAACTTTATAGTTGAACTCCTCCAAAGAGTAATCATCGTTTAGCAAAGTCTACTAATTTCTAACAAGATTTCTAATTTTCCCACTCTTTCACAGTGGTTCACCTATGAAATTAAGACACTTGCCCCTTGGAAGGAAAGCTGTGACAAACCTAGACAGCACATTAAAAAGCAAAGACCTTACTCTGCTGACAAAGGTCCATTTAGTCAAAGCTATGGTTTTTCCAGTAGTCATGTACAGATGTGAGAGGTGGACCATAAAGAAGGCTGAGCATTGAAGAACTGATGTCTTTGAACTGTGGTGATGGAGAAGATTCTTAAGAAATGCCTGGAGAACAAAGAGATCAAACCAGTCAATCCTAAAGGAAATCCACCCTAAATATTCATTGAAAGGACTGATGCTGAAGCTCCAGTACTTTATTCACCTGATGTGAAGAGCTAACTCATTGTAGAAGACCCTGATGCTGGGGAAGATTGAGGGCAGGAAGAAAAGGGGGCGACAGAGGATGAGATAGTTGGACTGCATCACTGACTCAATGGACATGAGTTTGAGAAATCCAGGAGATAGTGAAGGACAAGGGAGCCTGGTGTGCTGCAGTTCATAGGTTTCCAAAGAGGCGGACAGGACTTAGCAACTGAAGAGCAACAACAATCCCAGTATTACTTCTCCTTAAGGAATTGGAAGTAATAGTTAGACATCACAATTCATAAAACCTTCACTTCTGACTAGTTCTACTTCATAAATAATTCCTCTCTCTTCTTTTATTTTCTGTACACAGGCACTGACCATTCACCTTCAATGACCTCAATTCTCACCCCTCCAGCTAAGGCTTCTTTTCAGCCTTGTACTTCTACCTCCAACTGCTCTTTGGAACTTCTAGCTCCATGGTAACAAATCAATCCACTGAAGAATGCCAAAGCCCATCTTCTTAACCATTTCACAGTTCTGCCACCCTAGCTTTTCATTCCTGAAACTACCACCCAGGCACTTGTTCCTTCCTGGTTGGGTTGCTATCAGAACTACAGAAAAGAAACATGGGTGGCTTACAGATACTGATGTGTAAAGAGAGAGAGAGAGTGTATGTGTGTGTGTCTATAGCATTTCAAATGTTATTATAATGCAAAGATTATTCTGTCCCCTCACTTGATATGACCCCTTGTTCCTATGAATCCACAAAAATATCTGATGGGAACAGTGGATAAGTCACAGTCTAAGCCACCTACTAGCTGCAGGACAATGTGAAGTCACCAAACTCTCTGTAACCTAGTTTCCTCATCTACTAAAAAAATCTCCTGGGCTGTGCTGAGGATTAAATACAGGAGAAAATGCGCATCCTCAGAATTGTCTGGCACATATTAAGCACTTAACGTACACTGCTGTTGTTACTGTTCAGTCATACTCCTTTCCCAGTTTGGAACCAGTCTGCTGTTCCATGTCCACTTCTAACCGTTACTTCTTGACCCTGATACAGAAGACGGGTTTCTCAGGAGACAGGTAAGTTGGTCTGGTATCCCCATCTCTTTAAGAATTTTCCATAGCTTGTTGTGATCCACGCAGTCAAAGGCTTTAGTGTAGTTAATGAAACAGATGTTTTTCTGGAAATCACTTGCTTTCTCTATGATCCAATCAATGTTGGCAATTTGATCTCTGGTTCCTCTGCCTTTTCTAAATCCAGTTTGTACATCTGGAAGTTCTCAATTCATGTACTGCTAAAGTTTAGCTTAAAGGATTTTTGAGCATTGCCTTGCTAGCATTTGAAATGAGCACAACTGTATGGTAGTTTGAATATTCTTTGGCATTGATATATACATTAGCAATGATTAATTTTATTCTCACTTGTATTGAGTCATATCCATATAGTTTTATCATCCTATTAGACAACATGTGCCTATTTATGTCTACAAGGAGTCCTTACCCCATAAGGGACAGTCTAGAAATAAGAGTGACATTGGACAAGGGGCAGCTAACCTCAAAAGGTTCATCTCAAAAAAAAAAAAAAGAACATTGTAAATTGGGACAAGGAACAAAGTGGACCAAATTTATACATGCAATACAGCAAGGATAAATAACTGAACATAAAATTGGGACAGTATAGAAGGAAAAGATAAGTGTTATTTAAGAAATAAAGGTACTCATGTTATACACAATATGATCAAATAAATAGTCGTCTCAGCTCATCCACAATCTAGCATGATCTGAGAGTTTCAATTTGTTCCTTGGCTAAAGCAACCAATATATCCCTTTTACATTTTAATTTAGAACTGTAAAACTGTAGAGTTTAACAGTCACTTTGATAATTTACCAATACATGGAATGAAATTTGTTACTTCCCTAACTAATACAACATTTAAATGAAACTTGTATATCCATATTTAATTTGAAAGCCATAAAACTTTGAAAAGCATAAGATTTTGATGGAGGTGATAATTTTCACTTGAAAGAAATAATTACCCATAGAACTCTTAAAATATCTAAATATAAATGAAAAAGAAAAAGCTATGAGCTCTATCAGAGGTTTAAAAAAAAATCAAGGTAAAGATGTTAAGAGTGATATCGTTGACAAACACTCACAGAGATACTTTAATCTGGGAACAAGTGATAAGGCTCCAATTGACTCCCAAGAATGATTAGCAGTTGGAAAAGTTTAGAAACTCTTACCTCAAGGAGTGACAGTATGAACTGAATCCTCTTAATAGTGGAAGAATGTTTGCTAATTTACTTACTAAGGGGCAATCCTATACAGTAATATGAGAGATGCAAGAGGATGAAAAAAAAAAAAAAAAGAACATTGTAAATTGGGACAAGGAACAAAGTGGACCAAATTTATACATGCAATACAGCAAGGATAAATAGCTGAACATAAAATTGGGACAGTATAGAAGGAAAAGATAAGTGTTATTTAAGAAATAAAGGCACTCATGTTATACACAATATGATCAAATAAATAGTCGTCTCAGCTCATCCACAATCTAGCATGATCTGAGAGTTTCAATTTGTTCCTTGGCTAAAGCAACCAATATATCCCTTTTACATTTTAATTTAGAACTGTAAAACTGTAGAGTTTAACAGTCACTTTGATAATTTACCAATACATGGAATGAAATTTGTTACTTCCCTAACTAATACAACATTTAAATGAAACTTGTATATCCATATTTAATTTGAAAGCCATAAAACTTTGAAAAGCATAAGATTTTGATGGAGGTGATAATTTTCACTTGAAAGAAATAATTACCCATAGAACTCTTAAAATATCTAAATATAAATGAAAAAGAAAAAGCTATGAGCTCTATCAGAGGTTTAAAAAAAAATCAAGGTAAAGATGTTAAGAGTGATATCGTTGACAAACACTCACAGAGATACTTTAATCTGGGAACAAGTGATAAGGCTCCAATTGACTCCCAAGAATGATTAGCAGTTGGAAAAGTTTAGAAACTCTTACCTCAAGGAGTGACAGTATGAACTGAATCCTCTTAATAGTGGAAGAATGTTTGCTAATTTACTTACTAAGGGGCAATCCTATACAGTAATATGAGAGATGCAAGAGGATGAGAGAGTGAAAGGAAATATCCAGCAAGCTTTAAAAAGTCCATAGCTTCATTTTATGAAACACTAAGTCCAAGAGAAGAAAATGTTAAATTATAATATAGGGGAAGAAATTCAACTTAATGCATTTACAATGGCTACCTATGGGAAATTTTGAAAAATGTATAGCCAAATAAATCAGAAATAATTCAAAAATACAACATTCATTCAACATTTATCGAGTACTCACTTTGTACTAGACGCTGAAGTCAGAGGTAGTAACAGTGACAACTGAAATACTTTCTAAACTCACGATGCTCATGATGCAGTAGAAAATATAAAGTATACATTCTGAAAAGTGCCACAATCAAGGCAAACAGGGAAAGCTGTGGGTGTAGAGGAAGGTATTCAGTCATGAGGGAGGAACAAGCCACCCGCAGAAAGGGGCACACAACAGTGTCAGCAGGACTGCTCCAATCGAGTGGAGTAGTAGTAAGACTTGCTTGGGGCAGGAGTGGGGGTGGGGCGGCGGCGGGGCGGATGGGGGCGGTTCTGAATCTTCCACAGAGTTAGTCCTGGACAAGTTCACAAAGTCAGCTGAAAGTCCCCCAGGGCTTTTAGGGAAAAATCAACATTCTCTGGTCTTTGGCCGCAGTGGTGGGATGAACCAGAAGGTGATGAGACAAGAGCAAAGATGACCAGGGACAAGACACTTGCCATAGTGTAGGGGTAAAGGATGGCAAGGGCTGGGAAAGAGGCAGGAAGATGCTGAAGCAGGAGAGATAAGCTCACTTGTTCTCAACGGACGAGCATGAAGAAAGCAAAGGGCAGGTAAAGAACAATTTTTTAAAAGAGGGAAGGAAGATAAAATTTTAAAGGAGCAGGAAGGCTTAAATCTGTGGGAAATGTGAGGCAGATACATAAATGGAGGGACCCCTTGATGTTTAAATTTATTATCAGCCTATGATAATGTAGATCAAAGTAGGAAATAAGTAACTATCAGATGTAGTCATAATTTAAACAAAAGGAAATAAAACCAACTATGACTGGTTATCCCAGGAGTTAAGAGTCAGGCAGAACTTCAGATCAACATGGAACTCAGAATACTTGATATCCGGTCACAACGTGTATTTATTTGCAGTTTAAGGCTCATAAAAGTAACACTGAAAAACCTTCATTTCAGATAGTTAAGAATCAGAATATGGTTAGGACCTTGGGCAATATTTACTATAAAACCCACTCAAAAAATAGTCAAAGATGACGGGTGTAGTAACCATTTTACAGAATGAAATACTCTTCTTAAAAAGATTTTATCCAAGGGCAGAGCTGAAAAATAAAATCCGTCTTTATAACCAAAAAGGAGAAGTTAGAATAATGTTAATTTTTTTTTAATCTTTATAAAGACAAAAACCCTTGCTGCAAATATAAGCATAACTGTGTACAGGAAACATCTTAGAGGGAATGATATTCAGGTATGATTCTTTAAAAAATTCATTTTTTATTTTTCTTTCCCATGGAAATGTTCAATTACTTTCCTATATCATATAGCTAGGAAAGCAAACAAACAAAAAACTAGAAAGGAGCAGGAAGGCTTAAATCTGTGGGAAATGTGAGGCAGATACATAAATGGAGGGACCCCTTGATGTTTAAATTTATTATCAGCCTATGATAATGTAGATCAAAGTAGGAAATAAGTAACTATCAGATGTAGTCATAATTTAAACAAAAGGAAATAAAACCAACTATGACTGGTTATCCCAGGAGTTAAGAGTCAGGCAGAACTTCAGATCAACATGGAACTCAGAATACTTGATATCCGGTCACAACGTGTATTTATTTGCAGTTTAAGGCTCATAAAAGTAACACTGAAAAACCTTCATTTCAGATAGTTAAGAATCAGAATATGGTTAGGACCTTGGGCAATATTTACTATAAAACCCACTCAAAAAATAGTCAAAGATGACGGGTGTAGTAACCATTTTACAGAATGAAATACTCTTCTTAAAAAGATTTTATCCAAGGGCAGAGCTGAAAAATAAAATCCGTCTTTATAACCAAAAAGGAGAAGTTAGAATAATGTTAATTTTTTTTTAATCTTTATAAAGACAAAAACCCTTGCTGCAAATATAAGCATAACTGTGTACAGGAAACATCTTAGAGGGAATGATATTCAGGTATGATTCTTTAAAAAATTCATTTTTTATTTTTCTTTCCCATGGAAATGTTCAATTACTTTCCTATATCATATAGCTAGGAAAGCAAACAAACAAAAAACTAGAGTACACTGAATGTTTAATGAGTAAGTGCAAGAGAAGCTTACCCAGTATTGATGGAAATGATTTCTATCAGTGGATTCTTCCTAATCTTTGGCAAATCCAGTCGTGCGCCCCCCAAACGTTTTCCATTATCCTTTTTCTGACCCAACAGTCTCACAGAGTGACCTTCAAATAAAGTACATAAATACATGTGAGCATGAGTCATACAACATCACTTTAATTTACTGCTTTCAACAAATGTGTTGATATTTGCATTTAACTTTTTATTTTATGAATACAAACAAAAATGACCCAGAGAAGATATGGTCATTGACCCTAAGTAATACTACCAAAGGGAAAGACAGCTGTGGCCAAGTACTCCAGTCATAAGTGCCTTGCTTAGAATATCTGCACATTTATACTGCACAGATGAGAGAAATAGGAATATCTTCAGAGTGTCATTCCACAGGTCTGAGTGGTCTCCAACACAGACATGTACAGGAAGTAGGAGGTTTCCTTGGGCACTGGTCCTGAAGGCCAAGTGCAAAAGCAGATCATCTGCTCAAGGCAAACTGTCAATCAAAGAAGTAAAAAATAAAAAGCTGAGATAAAATGACACATGAGGGTTGGATTTTTAAGAAAAAGTTTTTAAACAATTTTTCAAAAACCATTACAAAAGAATCAGAACACTAAGACCCATTAAAATTCTGAATTAACTGTAGACTTACAGACAAGTTGGAAGAACTGAACAAAGAATTTCCATCTGCTTGATATTTCCTAATTACTATTTTCCCATTTTATTTATATACATACATATAATTTTTAATAGTATCACTGAGGTACATCCTATATAACTCACCCACTGTACATACACAATTCAACAATTTTAAATGAACTTATATAGCTGTACAGTCATCATGACCCATTTTTAGAACATTTAGAACATCACCTCCAAAATTCCCTCAAGCTTATTTATAGTCTATCCTGCTCCCAAACCAAAGATACATTTTGTTAATCTATCAACCAGCTGATGAACATTTGGGCTGTTTCCAATTAACACCTTTTATAATAAAGCTTCTGTATCTGAATACAGATCTTCATGCAGATATATGTGTTCATTTCTCTTGGATAGATATCTAGGAAAATTGTGGGTTATACTATAAATTTAAATTTTATATGAAAAAACTTATAAAGTTTCACTTACAGTTTCACTTTCATGATAGCCTAATTTGAAAACTAAAGCTTTTTAAAATTTAATGAAGCTCAGTTCAGTTCAGTCGCTCAGTCGTGTTGGACTCTTTGCGACCCCATGAATCGCAGCACGCCAGGCCTCCCTGTTCATCACCATCTCCCACAGTTCACTTAGACTCATGTCCATCGAGTCTGTGATGCCATCCAGCCATCTCATCCTCTGTCGTCCCCTTCTCCTCCTGCCCCCAATCCCTCCCAGCATCAGAGTCTTGTCCAATGAGTCAACTTTTCACATGAGGTGGCCAAAGTACTGGAGTTCCAGCTTTAGCATCATTCCTTCCAAAGAAATCCCAGGGTTGATCTCCTTCAGAATGGACTGGTTGGATCTCCTTGCAGTCCAAGGGACTCTCAAGAGTCTTCTCCAACACCACAGTTCAAAAGCATCAATTCTTCGGCGCTCAGCCTTCTTCACAGTCCAACTCTCACATCCATACATGACCAC
>SJYX01008749.1:240693-298157 GCA_006410675.1 Oreotragus oreotragus | reverse complement strand
AACAGAGTAAATTGAGCATTGGCTTTCTAATATTCTTAAACCATATTCAAATTAATGGGACTGTATTTACTTAGGTGAGAGTTGTGTTTGTAGTGCATTTACTCATTTTTAGAAATTTTTGCTTGAGTATATATCTGCCTTCTCTTACCCTCTGTCCCCAGCATCGTGTTAGATTGCTTTATTAGGTAGTTTTCCAGCGGGCTGACCCAGAGCTTAGGGTTCAGATAGGTCTTTGGAATGTCTATTAATAGGACTGAATTTGTGTAAAGTGAGAGCAGTTAGTAAGGGATGAAAAAAATTTGGCATGAGGCCTCTCTGGTGGTGGTGGAGGTGGGTGGTCACATATTAAGGAAATAGTGAATGACCTTTAAAATTAGGTGAAATGGATGAAATATTAAAGGAAAGTCTGGCTGTTTATAGAGCCATTAGAAGAAAAATTAAAAGGAAAAGAAATAAACAATTAAAATACAAGCTGCCAGATTACCAGTGCTTCTCTAATGTGTAATGATATTCTAAGACTTCTGTATAACTCACTTTAGTTTGAAGAATCAGAGGGAGAGGTTTGATTTTTATATGGAAACATAGTTTCATTAATAAATATGTACTTTGTAGGTAGTCCTATTTCTATCACTCTGTGTATGTCTATTTATATATACACTTATATTCCAGGGGTTGGTCTGTTTCTGCTTGCAAATGACCATTATAATTGGATTCCTGATATGTCGACAGATTGGGTTTTCTAGTATGTATGAGTGGGATGCTTTTCCTTAGCTCTAATAACGTTCAATGCAGTTAGCCCTGTGAGATTTGGAAAAGATTAATTGCTCCTGAAAAATACAAAAGAACATTGAATGTTAATTCAACAAATATAACAATTATTGTTCAAAACATGCCTTTCTCATATAGGTTTATCAGTATTATGAATTCACTAGTATGCATAAATAGTGAATTATATAAAGCAACCTAGCTTTAGGTTCCATACTTTGTAATGTGTAATAATTTTAGCTAATAAAATGGTTTAGTAACATTCTTTATTGAATTAGATCAAATGTAAAAACCAGCACAGAATCAGGGTTTTGTAGCTGATTTATAAATAACTGCTGAAAGCCTCAGGCTCAAAATTAAATTTGATTTAACAGGATGAATTTTATGTGACAGTTGTAACAACTTAGAGAGATGTTTATTAAAGATAGTTAATAAGCCCACTGAGACATATTTGACCATTATTTAAAGGAGATGAAATGTGAATTTACATTGAAAATTGGAAAGATAAAAGATCTCTGGAAATAGAACATTTGAGTGTGTCCCATTCTACATATAAGGCAATCTTCTTTTTTCATCCTTGCATTAAAACCATACATTTCTGTTTTAATCACTTACATCTTTATTTCTGTCTCCTCAGAGGTCTCATGTTATTATCAGCTGACCCGGCCATCCTGAGCATAATTGTTTCCAACTGTTCCTATTAATACTTCCTCCTCTTATTATGTGTGATTGAAAAAGTGAAAGTTGCTCAGTTGTGTCTGACTCTTTGCAACCCCGTGGACTATATAGTCCATAGAATTCTTCAGGCCAGAATATTGGAGTGGGTAGCTGTTCTTTTCTCCAGGGAATCTTTCCAACCCAGGGATCGAACCCAGGTCTCCCACATTGCAGGTGGATTCTTTACCAGCTAAGCCACAAGAGAAGCCCAACAATACTGGAGTGGATATCTTATTCCTTCCCCAGGGGATCTTCCCTACCCAGGGATTGAACCACGGTCTCCTGCATTGCAGACAGATTCTTTACCACCTGAGCTATCAGGGAGGCCCATTGAAATGATGTAAAAATTAATATTTTCACTTGGCTTTTCTTTCAAATTCTGTTGTCCTGTTTTCTTTTCTTCCTCTCCTTCTCTTTAGCCACAAAGGGTGATGAAATTCACAGTAGTCGCAAAATAAATCAGTATTCATTGAATAGCGTTCTCTTTCCTTTACAGTGCTAGGCATCAGTGACCATCCAGAAGGAACTGAACAGAGAAGCCACGTGTGAGTGTCTAATGGTGGTCCATGTGGCTTGGTCCCTTCAGAAGTATAGCATGTTCATTTTCAATATAAATTTGCTCTCAGAGTTCCCTTTTTGCCTTCCAGATTTTTATTCCTTGAGCATGTTTCCCTTTCTTGAGTCCTTTTTTCCTATCTTTCTGTCCCACAGATACACCTTGTTTAAGACATCTTCAGTTTTATTCTTTATTTTGCCAAATTTCAGTTTGTTTTAGAGGGTAATACTGATACCTACTCATATAATGGGTAATGATTTGTATTAATATTAAGAGCATGTTTTCTGTGGTCTGTAGATATAAGGAGTCAATTTGATGCAGCAATTCTGTTTGCAAAATGATTTTTAAAAGAGATGATATATAACAGGTATAAAAGTTTTATAATGCTAACCTGTTTTTATTTTTATTTTTAATAATCATTATGTGATTGAATTTCCTTTCTTTCATCTTTGGCCAGATATAATGAAGGGCTTTTTTATTATTTCCTACTTTATTTTTAGTGTAGTATATTTTTTCAATTAAAAAAAAAAAAAAAACAAACCCAGACTTTTGTTAGGTCTGCCACTCTTTAATGAATCATTGGATTGGAAAATAACTCATTATATCATCAGGCAGAGATATGTTCCTTTATTTGCATGTAGATAGTGGAGATGAATAATTTATCAAATGTTATTTNCAAACCCAGACTTTTGTTAGGTCTGCCACTCTTTAATGAATCATTGGATTGGAAAATAACTCATTATATCATCAGGCAGAGATATGTTCCTTTATTTGCATGTAGATAGTGGAGATGAATAATTTATCAAATGTTATTGGTACAGACTCATATTGCTGAAGTCTCAGCAGGATATAATGAAATTTGTCTCATGCTAGTATGAAAATAGCATGCCTTTGCATAGTCATTATTAAACTTTTGGCATCTCTCAGAACTATTATGTTATCATGCCAGTCTTGCTCACCTCTTCATTAATTGGACTTGTGATGGAAGAGTTGAACTTATCTTGGAAATCTGTGAAATCTGGTATGCCAAATGCTTGCCTGAGTCAAGCTATGTTTCTCCATCAGAGCAAGAATTTTCAGAATAAATGAAGTACTTAATGTTTCTTATTAAAGTGATTAGTACATAAAGGCTATGACTAATGGTTTTATTACTTCTAGTCCTGAAAAGCTATCTGTACAGGAGATGTTTAAGCAATATATCTTTCTGAATTGAGGGATGATGAAACATACATATAATTGCTTATGAGAGTCTTATATCTGTGCTAATTATGTATTTGAAGTTATTTTACATAATTGCTTTAAAAAATTTGGCTTTGATTAGCTTGTGGCATGACTGTATGTGAAGGTCAACAAATCTCCCCACAAGCAGCAATAAAACTGGACAAATGGTCAAAAACAAACCATTCTGTCACTGTGGAAACTGACCAGTAGCAGTCAGCAAACTGAGAAGTGTTTGTTTCTTTGTGTGAACAACTGAACTTTGGGTGAAAACAGTGTGAGTCTAAGGTGTTTGTGCTTTTGGTAAGAACAGTGTGAGTCTAAGGTGGTACTGTTATTTTCTTTCCTCAGCTCCATAGGCAAGGTTGTTCACCTAGGGCAAAGCAGGCTGTGAAAACCAGCACTTCACTGCTGCACCAAGAGGCCTCAGTTGACTTGAACAACTGTTTAGACTTTAATGGCAAGTGGCTAGGGGTGAGTAGGTTTGGCGGAGGGGCAGTGGTAGGTAGGGGATGGAGTGTCTCTGACTCTATATACCTGAAGTTTTAGCTTGTTCAGCAGAAGTAGTAGACAGACAGACTAGCCATAGTTTTAGCAGAGACTTCTGGGAAGTGAGACAGAGAGAGGATGCTTGATAACTCTTCACAGACTGAAAGTTGATTGAGGGCACATATGTCCAGCAGGGACCAGAGCGGGCCCAAGCCACTTAAACTTACCTGTCTGCTGGAGCTTGCATGCACACCCTGAGAAGATGGGAGAGGACCCAAAAAAGTCCAGGAGAAACTAAAAGGTGGGGCAGACTTGAAAATGGCCCTAACATTGAATGCTCTCAGCTCACACACAGATTAGTCAAAACGCGTAGTTAGGAATTTTACTGGCTTAAGGTGTTTGAGCATATGTTGACTAGTCTTCCACTTAGCTTTGCTATGCAGATACAGAATTGATTGCTAGAAAGTTATGTCTGGGGACATAAAAGCCAAAAAAACCAAGAAGGGAGATCAATGGCCATTCATTGTGGAGACATAGAATTCATAGATTTAGTCCAGGTGAATTACTAAAGAAAGATAGCAGCAACCTTTAGGGGATAAATGTGAATTGAGAATTGCTGCAATATATTACCTAAAATTTCTAATATTTAATAAAATGTTATAATAGATACAAAGAAACCAAATATACATGTAAGTGAGCCACTTTGCTATGTAGCAGACATTAAACACAACTTTGTAAATCAACTATGCTTCAATGAAAGGAAAACAAAACCAAGTATAACCATAATCAAGGTGGGACAAAGCAGTAAGTATCAATTGTCTTTGGCCAGAAATGTTGGATTTAGAAGACAGAGACTTGATAGAACTAAGCGAAGTGATGTTAAAAGTCTTAAGAAAAGGATGATGACAATGACTTGAATAAAGAATCATAAAATGATGGAAATTATATGAGAACCAGTAGGAAATCTGGAGTTGAAAAGTACAGTAGCTGAAGTGAAACATGCATTAGCAAGGCTCAACTACAGATCTGAGATGGCAGAAGAAGAACATTTGTGGATAGACTAAGAGAAAGACCTGACTTGGGTAGAAGAGCAGATGAAAAATGAGAAAAGCCTCAGAGACCAGTGGGACATCTGGCACAGCAACAGATGTATCATCATGGGAGTCACAAAAGAATCCAGTAAAAAAACAATAACAACAACAACCACCTTCCCAAAGTTGATGAAAACTGTTACTTAGCTTTTTGGATCCAAAAGTGAGTTCCATGTGGAAAAATCCCAGAGATCTGCACCTATGCACATCATAGTCATTGTTGAAAGAGAGGGAAAATCTTTATTGCATAAGACAAATAATATATTAATTCTATGTGTAGGAGAACAACAAGATTAATGGTTGACTTCTCATCAGAAGCAACAGAGGTCAAAAGACAGTGGAGTTATGCATTCGGTACTCAGAGAACAAAACTGTCAACCAAGAATTCTATATCTAGCAAAAGTATCCTTCACAAATAACAGCAAACTAAAGACATTTCCAAATAACAGTATTTCTTGGTGTACAAGAACTACTAAAGACAATTTTTCAGGCAGAAAGTGGTGCCAAATGGAAATCCCCAGGAGGAAATGAAGAGGGCTAGAGGTGGCTATTATGTGGGTAGATATGTTGTCCTCTATACACAGATAGTTTAACATTTGAAAACATGCACTTGTATAAAACAACAATCCTAGCATTACATTTTTGAGTTTATACNGTGGCTTAGCTGGTAAAGAATCCACCTGCAATGTGGGAGACCTGGGTTCGATCCCTGGGTTGGAAAGATTCCCTGGAGAAAAGAACAGCTACCCACTCCAATATTCTGGCCTGAAGAATTCTATGGACTATATAGTCCACGGGGTTGCAAAGAGTCAGACACAACTGAGCAACTTTCACTTTTTCAATCACACATAATAAGAGGAGGAAGTATTAATAGGAACAGTTGGAAACAATTATGCTCAGGATGGCCGGGTCAGCTGATAATAACATGAGACCTCTGAGGAGACAGAAATAAAGATGTAAGTGATTAAAACAGAAATGTATGGTTTTAATGCAAGGATGAAAAAAGAAGATTGCCTTATATGTAGAATGGGACACACTCAAATGTTCTATTTCCAGAGATCTTTTATCTTTCCAATTTTCAATGTAAATTCACATTTCATCTCCTTTAAATAATGGTCAAATATGTCTCAGTGGGCTTATTAACTATCTTTAATAAACATCTCTCTAAGTTGTTACAACTGTCACATAAAATTCATCCTGTTAAATCAAATTTAATTTTGAGCCTGAGGCTTTCAGCAGTTATTTATAAATCAGCTACAAAACCCTGATTCTGTGCTGGTTTTTACATTTGATCTAATTCAATAAAGAATGTTACTAAACCATTTTATTAGCTAAAATTATTACACATTACAAAGTATGGAACCTAAAGCTAGGTTGCTTTATATAATTCACTATTTATGCATACTAGTGAATTCATAATACTGATAAACCTATATGAGAAAGGCATGTTTTGAACAATAATTGTTATATTTGTTGAATTAACATTCAATGTTCTTTTGTATTTTTCAGGAGCAATTAATCTTTTCCAAATCTCACAGGGCTAACTGCATTGAACGTTATTAGAGCTAAGGAAAAGCATCCCACTCATACATACTAGAAAACCCAATCTGTCGACATATCAGGAATCCAATTATAATGGTCATTTGCAAGCAGAAACAGACCAACCCCTGGAATATAAGTGTATATATAAATAGACATACACAGAGTGATAGAAATAGGACTACCTACAAAGTACATATTTATTAATGAAACTATGTTTCCATATAAAAATCA
The DNA here is from genome assembly GCA_006410675.1 of Oreotragus oreotragus. Taxonomy (NCBI): domain Eukaryota; kingdom Metazoa; phylum Chordata; class Mammalia; order Artiodactyla; family Bovidae; genus Oreotragus; species Oreotragus oreotragus. Next base: position 291,548 of record SJYX01008749.1, on the reverse strand, counting down.
AACCTCCCCCTCTGATTCTTCAAACTAAAGTGAGTTATACAGAAGTCTTAGAATATCATTNATGGTCATTTACAAGCAGAAACGTACCAACCCCTGGAATATAAGTGTATATATAAATAGACATACACAGAGTGATAGAAATAGGACTACCTACAAAATACATATTTATTAATGAAACTATGTTTCCATATAAAAATCAAACCTCTCCCTCTGATTCTTCAAACTAAAGTGAGTTATACAGAAGTCTTAGAATATCATTACACATTAGAGAAGCACTGGTAATCTGGCAGCTTGTATTTTAATTGTTTATTTCTTTTCCTTTTAATTTTTCTTCTAATGGCTCTATAAACAGCCAGACTTTCCTTTAATATTTCATCCATTTCACCTAATTTTAAAGGTCATTCACTGTTTCCTTAATATGTGACCACCCACCTCCACCACCACCAGAGAGGCCTCATGCCAAATTTTTTTCATCCCTTACTAACTGCTCTCACTTTACACAAATTCAGTCCTATTAATAGACATTCCAAAGACCTATCTGAACCCTAAGCTCTGGGTCAGCCCGCTGGAAAACTACCTAATAAAGCAATCTAACACGATGCTGGGGACAGAGGGTAAGAGAAGGCAGATATATACTCAAGCAAAAATTTCTAAAAATGAGTAAATGCACTACAAACACAACTCTCACCTAAGTAAATACAGTCCCATCAATTTGAATATGGTTTAAGAATATTAGAAAGCCAATGCTCAATTTACTCTGTTTTTCTACAAAATGCCTGGCATTGTTTCTTGGCATAGCCTCCAAAGGCTTTTTAACTACTTAATTACACAGAAAAACAAAAATTTGGCCAAAAGGTTGTCTCTACTCCAACCAATGTCATTCTTTAGATGTAGGCTCCTCCCAAGAAAGCCAGCGTTCTCCAACAGTCACATTTAGTAACTCTCTTGAAATACTGTCATCTTAAAAGAAGAGAGCAATGTGAAACAAAGAAGTTGCGTTAAGTGAGAGAAGCAGCTAATCTAAGCTGGAAAATTTTACCTGAAATTCCAGAATTGATGCAAAAACACAAGATCAGTACAATTTGAGTGCCAATTTTAACTACTAAGATTTCAGCAATCATGAAAATTTTTAATGTTAACTAGAACAATGACACTTATAAAAAGACAATAAGAGAAGAATAGTAAGAATCAATTGTCCAAAAAGACAGAATTCAAAGCGTGAATCAAAGTAAAAGTGAAGAAAGCCTACTAATGTTCTGACGTTACCAGCATGCATTTTCAGTAGGGCTGGAGAGGAAGACAGGACAAGAACAGAATACAAAGTCTAACCTCCCCTACAAGTTTGAGGGTTGTTTCAGTATCAAAACTCTTGTTGCACAAAAATGTATTTATATTGTAATTATAATGATGTGAAATTAATGTATGATCTGGAACTATGGGGAGAAGGCAATGGCACCCCACTCCAGTACTCTTGCCTGGAAAATCCCATGGACGGAGGAGCCTGGCAGGCTGCAGTCCATGGGGTCGCACAAAGACGAACACGACTGAAGCAACTTAGCTGCAGAAGCAGCTGGAACTATGGAAGATGTAAAGAGGAAAACATGTTGGAATGGAATGTTCTAAAGCAATTTTTTTTCTTTTATTTGCACAGCGTTATTGGTGTAACTAATGGCAACTATTTTAAAGTCATCACACTGGACAAAGAATACTTATAATAAACAATCTGCATAAGCAAGGTATCTTCACTAATGGAGATACCCTCTGGAGGCAAACTACCAAAAGCACTTAACTGTATGTTTTAATTACCTCTTTTCCAAGTGGATATCTTTTATGACAATGAGAGGAGACTTGTATGGTGCCAACTTATTTTTCACAATCTAAACCAAGTGTACATCAAAATACTCCAATGTCCAAGCAGTTCCATGTCAGTAACTCCACCTTAGTACTGACTCTTAAAGAACTCAGGTCACTGGCTACAGTAGGCTCTCCTGAATTCTAAAGTTAAGTAGCTCCAAGACTTTAATGTTTATAGCAGTAAAGCTACTCAACACTTCAGTTTCAGTAAGTAAAGCACCCATGGCAGTAATGCGGAAACTTAATCATTGCTCATGCTCAAACCCATATTCCCCAAATTACTGTACCAGGAATGGAAAGCAGAGATAACAGACCTAAGAACAGATGGCATTCAAGGGTCCTTAAAAAAGAGAGAGAATGATATTATACAAGAATTGAGAACCTGCAAGCCACATTTAACTTTCAAAAACTGAAGCTCCAATCCCCAAGTCCAATCACAAATGAACAAGTCAAGTTCCTCTTGCTATTATTCAAATCATTATAAAATATGACAGAGGAGAGGTGGGAACAGTATAAAAGCAGCCTCAAAGGAAGGAAGGAAGGGAAGGGGGCATCTGGCACTTGCTTATTGGCTTTAAATTCACACTCATGATCCTAAACCCCTTCTGACAAGCATCATCACTGCCTTTCTGCAGAAATGTGGACAGTGAAACAAGTGTAAAAATGTAAGGAAAACAAAGAGGAAGCACATTTTATATCACAACAGAATATACTAATGCACACGCATAACTGGAACAGAAAGCTCCAAAGTGCCACAGATGAGTAAAAAATGAAGTATGTTTGAAATGTTATATTTGTTATTTAGGTACAACATAGAGAGTCCCCAAATACAAACACCCCGACCCCCAAAAAACTATTCTGTTCTGAGTCACCACAGTGACTTCTGCCCTAAAGGGATTTAAGGTCTTAAGGAAAACAACTTGTAAACAAATAACTGGAATGAAGTGCCAGAGGTGATCAACGTCTTTAAATACAGTGGTTTACCATGAGAGAGTGGTCAGCTTTCCTTAAAAAAGGAAAACGATCAGGAAAGGCTTCAAGGAGAAATGACACGGTAGTGTGGGAGGCCAAGCAAGAGAGGCGCCAACTTACATACATGACTATTACTACATGCATTTCCCAGCACATCTGGACACCATGCTAATAACACAGTGAGCACAGATCTTTGCTACAATTCCTGCTTGTTCATTTTCCACAACCAGCCTATCACTAAAATCAGAATTCACTGAAAAGACTTATTAAGACTTGGCATAAAGGAGCTCCACTGTGAAAAACCACACCTTCAAAAATTAAATGTGTCTAAACATAGTTTATGAGGTAGAAATTATGTGGGTTTGAGATGAATTCTTAGTTCTAATCAGAAGACTGGTCAAACATTATTCTTAAAGCTTAATTCAAACCTTGAGTGTTGAATACTGGAAGGAAAAGAAAAACAATCTTAATTCAAGAAATTACAATTAATACTGATTATGAAATATTAAAGGCTGAAAGCTATCCACATCAAAATCCTCTAGTTACAGCTTCAGTATTTATCTGGCCTAAACACAAAACTAAAATTTAGAACATAGGCTATATCCTTAAAAAAACACAGGAGGATTTTCTTGAAAACTGTTCAAACTGTGTTTTACTTTAAAACCCTCAAAAATTACCCTTAAAAAAACACCCAAGAGAATGCTCTGCAGAATCTCTTAGCTTTTTTTTAATTAGATTAACTTTTTATTGGTTTCTTACAGTTAACGAATGTGTACTCACTCATTTCCTAAATTAAATACCTTTACAACAAGATTAATACTAAAATATGCTTTTCAGAATTTTTTTTAAAGATATAGCAAATCTTTTTTGAAGTGAAGTGAAATGAAAGTTGCTCAGTCATGTCCATCTCTGTGACCCCATGGAGTATACGGTCCATGGAATTCTCCAGGCTGGAATACTGGAGTGGGTATTCCCTTCTCCAAGGGATCTTCCCAACCCATGGATTGAATCCAGGTCTCCCACATTGCAGGTGGACTCTTCACCAGCTGAGCCACCAACAAATCTTTATCAACTCCTTACAAAAAAGTTTTTTATGATGGCACAAAATAAAATCGCATACAAAACTGAGAAGGAGAGAGAAAAAGAAATCACGTAAAGGAACAAAATATGTGAAGAATATGACAGGGAACTAGAAATAGGTGAGCCAGGACCTTAGTCAATAGTCAGGAGGGATGGAGATAATAAATAGGTGTCACTTTCTCACTTCCCTCCATTCAAGGTAAGCAGCTTAACAGAACTAGAGATTAGAGGACTAGGTTTCAAATTATGGTACACTGATGCCAGGTGCCTGTGGAGTACAAATGAATTAATGTATATGAAAGGGTAAGCTACAAAGAGCCAGAAAGAAGTTAATTACAGTTGCTACTGTAATTAATGCAATTGTAATCCTATCAAGACCTATAATGCAAATGACGCTTCTCAAAAGGAAGAAAGCAGGGAGATTTTTAAAACTTTAAAGCACTGTATGTTAAAGTCAGATTCCATTTATCTTTAAACCTCTGGAGGGTAGGAAATAGGTCACAAATAATTGCATTGATAATGATAATCAGGTTTTCAAATGGTTTTTTTTTTTAATGTATAAATCAAAGTAGATTCAAGGTCATCCTTCTCAGATCACTCACTGGCATTCTGATATAATTTCTTGGACATGAAGGAAGAGAAAGAAGGCAGAAGTAGGGCAGCAGGAACTGCACCGGACCCTGGGTAAGTCTAAGCGTAGGTGCCCGGACAGCCACGGCTATCTTCCCACCCCAGGACACCTGAGTGACAGGATCCTTAGCATCATACCAGTGACTCACAAGGCAATGAATCCAGGTGAGAGGCCATGTGGCAGAGTCTCCAGCCCCCCTGGCTTCCCTAAATTCAAATAAAAGACCCTACCATCTTGCCATTCTGGCGAACGGTCCCCCTCCCAGCAAACACTCTAGAGAATCACTGCTGCAAGTGAAGTTCATCCTCTCAAATTACTTCCCTCCTCTCCCCCGCAGCAATCCCAGCCACAAAGATGCAAAATACCTGTCTCAAAGCCCTAAAATAAACACACCTCAGGGTAGAACTGAAAGTTGCTTTAGAGAAGCACGAAACTCTTAAGCAACAATGGGAAGTACACAGCCTGTCACCACCTAGGAGGGTGATACCAGGGAATGGAATAAGGACAAAGGACTGAGGGAACTGTCTTTATTCAAGACCCTCTTCACTGGAGAATATGAAGACACAGAGAAGAAAAATGCACAGTGTGTCTGCCACAAATGCCTTCAGATTCGTTTTGTAAGTAAGACAACATAGGGGTAAAAAAGGAAAATCTGGCATGTGGAGATTAGGCTGCAAGGAAAAGCTACTGACATTACAGTAACTTTTGCTAGAGATCACTGTCCAAAATGTCACCATGTCCTTCTAATGACAGGCTCAGAAGCTCAGTTTTATATTGCAGACTCCCAACACTCCTAAAATTTCCGCGTTGAAGGGACCTACCATATCCTACAATTTATGGCCCAGGAAATGGAGAACCAAGGAGCTTGTGTGGGTTGTTAAACACAACACTGTGAGCATCATAGCCAAGTATTTCAGCATAACCCTGCATAGTCTCAATCAATAATTCTCACCCATTACAGCACAAGACTTCAGGGCAGCTTAAAGAAATGGTGTACTTGTATTTTCAGAGTTACAATAAAGATTTCATGTCTTGGAAGGCATCTTTTATGAACACATTTCAATTACTATTTCTTTCTTACTCAATACAGCACATGCTTTGTTATAAAACAGTAGTACTGACTAAGTTTCTACTTAAAAATCCATCCATAGTTGATCTCCTAACTGGAGATTCTACAAATGAATTTTTCCATCCTCAAAGTAAAGTAAGCGAAATTGGTGTTTATTCTTGCAGTCTCTGAAGTAATGGCTGCATGTATGCTGTATGCTTTGTAGAGGGTTATGAGATGAAGTTTTCAAAGAAAATATGTGCATCTTCAAACATTAGATACAAAACTTTAATATTAACTGAGCATTCATTGTCAACATCAGTTGTACCAAGGTTAGATTTTCTAAGAAAGGGCCAATGACATCACCTAATAGAAGACAACCTACAACTTGTCTCATTAAGTAAATTCTTCTGTCAAAATGTTCAAGAAAAAGAGAGGATCAGATTTCAATTTTCTGTCCAGTAACATCTGAGCCACCAACTCTATGTTGCCAATTTTCTCACTTGTCTGTGATATATGATTTTACTGGCTATAAAATATTTTTAAGAAAATTTTCAAAGATGTCAAAATTTCATGTATCTTTTGCTCCTGGGGTTTTAGATAGTACACCTCTAACATGACCTAACATGGTTTTTCACTTTGTATTTCTATTTTTATAGAACTCAGTTATAAAGTACTAAAGAAGAATCACCAGTACAATTTACTATTTTGTTGACAGTCATATTGAAACAGACAACATCACAATCAACCCATAATTTTACTCTCTACTTAAAAAAATGTAATAAAGCTGCTAGGATTATTTTCCCTAAGTTTACAGTCTCAACTATTCTTGACATATTTTACTAAACAAAAATAGTAGAGTCTTTAAATGAAGACAAACTTTTCCAAATAGTAAGAAAGCACATATACACAAGCAGAGTATAAAAGCAGTGAACCACATGCTAATTCTCTAAAAAGAGAGTTACAATAAAAGAACTTAGGTACACTGAAGTTTTTTTAATTATATTAATTTTAAGGACTTCTATGAGAGCCTCAAAATAGGATTAATTGATCTACTTGGCATTACTAAAGAAAGTAGCGAAGTGAAGTGAAGTCACTCAGTCGTGTCTGACTCTTTGCGACTCCATGGACTGTAGTCTACCAGGCTCCTCCATCCATGAGATTTTCCAGGTAAGAGTACTGGAGTGGGGTGCCATTTCTTTCTCCATAAAGTAAACAGAAATTGGAACTACAGGACTCAGAAATCTTTATATTTGAGAATACCAAATACTTGAAAAGAAAATTATTACAGGCATGATTAATGTGATTGATGTTCAAAGTTTATAAACTGTTTTAACATGAACAGCACTCACAAAAGTTTAGAATACAATGATGCATCTTTAGAGAACTCAACAATCTGCAGTCTGCCAAGGCAGTATCAAACTTTGCAAAGAGTTGACATGTAAGCCCAGTTTTCATAGCAGGCAAGTCTTGTTAATATTTAAACAAGGAAGGACGAAGCTGCTTTACCAGACAGATCACTGAGACCACAAACACATGGGCTGGGTCATGGGAAGCCTGAGAAGTTCAAACTTAAAGTAATTTCCTTTCCTTGTTTTAAACAATCAAATCCAGTGAACCATTATAATAGTTATGTGAAAACTACGTTACAATCATCAACCTAACGAACTAATCAACACTATGCACCCACCCCACTCCCACTCCGGAATAAGGAAATCGAAGTTAATGAAACACCCAAGTCTTCATATCAATAAATCCCATTATCAGTAAAGGTAGCTGCAAACCATCTCTGAAAATATAAGTGATGAACACCCAAAAGGAGTGTAATTAAATTATCACAACCAAAACATACAAAACACTGAATTCAGCATAGCAGAACTCACCTGGGAAATAGACTCATGCATTTGAGTTTTAAAAGCTTTAATGGCAGAAAAGTATTTGACCAACTTAAAGTTCTTTAACTACTTTTATTTTCAAAAATAAAATAAACACAACTATTTCCCATGTTTAAAGAAGACTCTTGGGAGAGCATCTCTTGGCTATTTTTTTGTTTGTTTCTTTTTTTGGTTTCTTTTTTTTTTTTACACGAACTCCCAAACATGAACCCCCCTCCCACCTCCCACCCCACATCATCCCTCCAGCAGATAAATAATACTGGGACTGCTTATTATTTCTGTGGCTAGAAACAGGATTGATAATTTATAAAGTTATAGATATCCAGACAAGACACAGTGGTTTCCTCTCACAAAAAGTCCTATCCAGTCATTATTCCAAACCATCTATTATAGAATAAAGTGATGTGAAGAAATCAACTTACAGTCTTATGGGAGAGTTTTGCTGTTTGGGGTCATAAAGAAATTTGCTTGGTTTTATTTCTAAAACTATTATGATTTGAAAAGTGCTATCTAAAAGAGATATGATGAATAAAAAGTTCATTCTAGGACAGACAAGAAATATAGAGGACAAATAAGTAAAGGTAGAGGACTATGGTCATTCGGGGAAACTAAAGGAGAGGAGAGAAAGGAAAGAGGATGAAAAGAACATCAACTGACACATCGAAGGAGGCAAAAATGCAATGCTTACCAACCTGTAATCACAGGTTAATACAGAACATACAGGTAAAATAAACAGGCTCATGGAGAAAAAAAAAAAGAGCAGATAAATAATACTGGGACTGCTTATTATTTCTGTGGCTAGAAACAGGATTGATAATTTATAAAGTTATAGATATCCAGACAAGACACAGTGGTTTCCTCTCACAAAAAGTCCTATCCAGTCATTATTCCAAACCATCTATTATAGAATAAAGTGATGTGAAGAAATCAACTTACAGTCTTATGGGAGAGTTTTGCTGTTTGGGGTCATAAAGAAATTTGCTTGGTTTTATTTCTAAAACTATTATGATTTGAAAAGTGCTATCTAAAAGAGATATGATGAATAAAAAGTTCATTCTAGGACAGACAAGAAATATAGAGGACAAATAAGTAAAGGTAGAGGACTATGGTCATTCGGGGAAACTAAAGGAGAGGAGAGAAAGGAAAGAGGATGAAAAGAACATCAACTGACACATCGAAGGAGGCAAAAATGCAATGCTTACCAACCTGTAATCACAGGTTAATACAGAACATACAGGTAAAATAAACAGGCTCATGGAGAAAAAAAAAAAGACTGCAATAAATTCTGGCTCCTTTAGTTATCAGAAGGCAGAATTTATCACCTATCTAACTGCACCAGGGACACTGGAAAATGTTCACAACATGTAGAACCACCATCCACCTTTTTCCACTATATTCAAACTATAGTAACTACATCAGAGATTACACATAATGAGAGGCTGTGTAGGAGTTCCCTTCCAAAGCATATTTTTAAAAATCAAGAAAATTTTACTGAAAAGCAAATATTGAAAAAGCATACGTGATCCAATTCTATCTGTGATCCAATACTATCCCAGGTATACAAAACTACTTATCCAAGCTCAGGTCACTTGCTCATTAAGTTTGAAACATCTTCAAGAAAATTTCCATTGGACTTTGTAGGGAGGTTCCTCAGTCATTAACACTGATAAAACGATACTTGAGACAGTTCTGCCTTGCAGTCTCAATTTACAAAAAGTTTATATTCTAAATCAGTAACAAATGCAACATACAATTCTGACAGAGTAAAGATTAATATCAATGTGTTACATGAGAAAGAACTGTTCGGTGAAGTACCCTGGGAATTCAGGTCAGTCTAATCCAGGATCATATCAATTACCAAGAAGTCAGAAGAAACGGTAAATCAATTAAACTTGCAGATTGTACCATGTTGGAAAGCTTTGAATTACCAACACTGGAGGCATCTGGAATTAGACTAAATGAAATACCAGCAAAACAGATAAAACAACAGAGGCCTCCTTTACTAGAGACTGATGAGGGAAGAAATATGACATAACAGTAAAAACATTTTTTCTATTTTGAATATGCAATATTTATTTGCAAACATTTATTTTAAGTTACCTGGTTAGGCTATCGTTTACACAGATGAAAACATTTAAAAAAAAAATTTTTTTTTTGTTTAGAGGACTTCATATATCAGAAAAAAATGCTTAGATTTGTATTTCCTTCAAAGCTTTTGTACCAAAAAGTGACTGGGGGGCTTTAATGATAATATGAAACATGACTAAGGTGCCCATGATTATTTTTTAAAGAAATGTGAATCCTTTAATTTACAACCAAAAGTGGAAGGAGCAGAGGCTGCAGGCACAGGAGGGCCTAGAGGAGCTACTCCACGTTCAAAGTCAAGAGGGGAGGCCGAGAGGAGATACCCCTCATCCAAGGTAAGGAGCAGCGGCCGTGCTTTGCTGGAGCAGCCATGAAGAAATATCCCACGACCAAGGTAACAGAAACCCAAGTAAGACGGTAGGTGTTGTGAGAGGGCATCATAGGGCAGACACACTGAAACCATAATCATAGAAAACTAGTCAGTCTGCTTGCATGGGCCACAGCCTTGTCTAACTCAATGAAACTAAGCCATGCCGTGTGGGGCCACCCAAGACGGACAGGTCATGGTGGAGAGGTCTGACAGAATGTGGTCCACTGGAGAAGGGAATAGCAAACCACTTCAGTATTCTTGTCTTGAGAACCCCATGAACAGTATGAAAAGGCAAAATGATAGGATTCTGAAAGAGGTACTCCCCAGGTCGATAACTGCCCAATACGCTCTTAGAGATCAGTGGAGAAATAACTCCAGAAAGAATGAAGGGATGGGGCCAAAACAAAAACAATACCCAGTTGTGGATCTGACTGGTGATAGAAGCAAGGTCTGATGCTGTAAAGAGCAATATTGCATAGTAACCTGGACTGCTAGGTCCATGAATCAAGGTAAATTGGAAGTGGTCAAACAGGAGATGGCAAGAGTGAATGTCGACATTCTAGGAATCAGTGAACTAAAATGGACTGGAATGGGTGAATTTAACTCAGATGACCATTATACCTACTACTGCGGGCAGGAATCCTTCAGAAGAAATGAGTAGCCATCATGGTCAACAAAAGAATCTGAAATGCAGTACTTGCATGCAATTTCAAAAGAGACAGAATGATCTCTGTTCGTCTCCAAGGCAAACCATTCAATATCATGGTAATCCAAGCCTATGCCCCAACCAGTAACACTGAAGAAACTGAAGTTGAACGGTCCTATGAAGACCTACAAGACCTTCTAGAACTAACACCCAAAAAAGATGTCATTTTCATTATAGGGGACTGGAATACAAAAGTAGGAAGTCAAGAAACACCTGGAGTAACAGGCAAATTTGGCCTTGGAATGCAGAATGAACCAGGGCAAAAACTAATAGAGTTTTGCCAAGAAAACGCACTGGTCATAGCAAGCACTCTCTTCCAACAACACAAGAGAAGACTCTACACATGGACATCACCAGATGGTCAACACCAAAATCAGATTGATTATATTCTTTGCAGCCAAAGATGGAGAAGCTCTATACAGTCAACAAAAACAAGACAACAGGGACAGGTGTTTAAATGCCTTTCACTGTCCAGAAAGTGGCAAAGCCTGGATAATAACTTCAGTCTCAGACACAGCTTATTTTTTTTGTTCAAAGGCTTATTGCAAATCCTGGGTGTCAGAATCAGGCAGTATGAAAAGGGAACAGGACTGAGAGTCCCCCACCTGGCTTACATGTCCAGCATTAGCACTAACGAGCCCTGTGACCTAAAGTAAGCTATCTAAACTTTCATAGCCTCAGTCTCTTAGTGTGCAGTAAGTGGAAGGATTGGCTCAGTGTTTCTGCACCGTGTGCTGTGGTGCCCGGGGGTAACACAGACCTGCAGCACAGGCAGGAGCCAGGGACAGCTCAGGAGCCTGCCACACCCATATCAGCTCAGCACCTGCCTAAGCCTCGCTCAGTCACTTGAAGAAAGGGTCCAGTGCAGAAAAATGGTAACAGGCTAGAGATGAGTGGGCTAGATCAGAGAGTTGCAAACGTCAATGTACTTACAAAGCAACTGAGGATCTGGTTGACATTCACATTCTGATTCACTATGTCTGGGGTGGTACATTTCTAAGAAGCCTGGAGCTGCTGCTGCTGCTGCTACTGTCTGTCTCCAGGCCAAGCTTTCTGTCTAGTAAGAGATAGATAATAGTATGAACTTCTAAGTCCAAAATTTTCATTTACTGAAATAAAAATATTTCTAGGGCAGTGCATGAACATCATGTGAGAAACAAATGAAGCTTTGTAATTTTAGGGATGTTCCAACAGATCCCATATCCAAGAAAGCTTATCCTCCAGGAAGAACAGATCTGAAATGACATTTGAAGGGATGAGCCCAGCAGGATGGATTTGGGTGAGGTTGGTTGGTGCCTCCACCTCTTGGGGAATCCAAAGCAGATCTCTTCAAGGGTTGAGTGCAATTCTATTACCTTTTCCATTTTTCTGTTCATTTCCTCACTCCTTTGCACTGCCTGTATTCAGGTGAGATGGGAAATAGAAAGACCAAGATACCAATAATGAGAAAGGATTTTCTTACAGTGTTTGTAATCCAATTGGAATTGGGAAGTAACAAATTTTCACAAGCAAAGCAACTCTTGAGGCCATCCAGTTTGGTGGAACCCTGAACAATTAAGAATATAATGGGGAGAATACCTAAAGTTTAAAGCCTCCAAAGACCCCGCATCATTCATTTCAATACCTGTCTCTTATACACATCTAGATGTGTATAAGAGACAGGGGGTGGCCCATCCTGCCTCCGGGGTCCAGCCTTTCAACAATATGCATCAATAAACTGGTGAAGTAATGGATGGAAAGCAAATATTGGACAAAAGTTAACTTAATTTTTTAAACATTTACTTGGCTGCTCTGGGGCTTAGCTGTGGCACGTGAGATCTTCCTTGTCTGAGGGATGGTCTGTTGCAGTGCACAGGCTTCTCAGCTATGGTGCACGGGCTTCGTTGCCCTGCAGCATGTGGGACCTTAGTTCCCCTTCTAGAGATAGAACCCAGGTCCCCTGCATTCCAAGATGGACTGAACTATTGGACCACCAGGGAAGTCCCAAAGGATAATTTGACAGTAGAGCATTTTGGCCTCTTCCTTCTAACAAATCACACAAACAGGGACCTAACATGGGCTTCCCTGGTAGCTCAGATGGTAGAGAATCTGCCTGCAGTGTGGGAAACCTGGGTTTGATCCCTGCGTTGGGAAGATCCCCTGGAGGAAAGCAAGGCAGCTCACTCCAGTATTCTTACCTGCAGATTTCTCATGGACAGAGGAGCCTGGCAGGCTACAGTTCATGGGGTCACAAAAAGTCAGACATGACTGAGCGACTAAGCACAACACAGCACGGTGACTTAACATAAACATACTATGTTACAATTTGACAGGTTAGAAGTTTGTCTCAGTGGATTAAAATTAAAGTGTCAGTGGGGCTGCATTCTTTCAGGAGCTTCTAGGGGAATTGGTTTCCTTACCTCCATTTTTGAAGCCAGTGATACTACATCTCTGTGTCTTTCTTCCATACTGGCATCTCCTTCTGACCCTCTTCCACATTCCTCTTTAAAGACCTTTGTGATTACATTGGACCACCTGGAAAGTACAGAATACTCTCCCCATCTCAACTCCTCCCCATCGCTCAGTTAGCAATCGTGTCAAGTAGAAGAATGGCTTTCCAAAGGAAACCCAAGTCCTAATCCTTGGAATATGTGAATGCTTCCTTCTATGGCAAAAAAGACTGTGCTGATATGATTAAATTAGGATCTTGAAGCTGGGAGCTTATCCTGGACTGTCAGGGTAACCTCTAATTGTCTCTTGTGTCTCTTGCATTGTAGGCAAATTCTTAACCTGCTGAACCATCAGGGAAGCCCAAATATATGTATGGTTGATATATCTTGCTATGTAGTAGAAACTAATATAACATTGAAAAGCAACTATACTTCACAAAATTTAATTAATAAGCAAGAAATAGTGGTTTTAAACAATAATCTTTTGTTATTTTTTAATTGTGTGCTGTGCTAAGTGACTTCAGTCATGTCTGACTCTTTGCAGCCTTATGAACTGTAGCCCACCAAACTCCTCTGTCCATGGAATTTTCCAAGAATAATGGAGTGGGTTGCCATGCTAACCTCCAGAGGATCTTCCCGACCCAGGGATCGAACTCGCCTCTTATGTCTCCTATATTGTCAAGAGAGTTTTTTTTACCACTAGCGCCACCTGGAAAGCTCATTTTATAATCTTACAAGTTATCAATTTTGACTCAGCGTATTTGGGCAATTCTGCTGCTTTCACTTGAGCTCACTTAAGAGCTCAGCTCTCAACTCAGCTTCATGGTCCCAGTAAGCTTCCTGCCATGGCTGATGAGATGCCCACAAGTTGTTGAAACCTTATGGAGAGTAGCCCAGGTTCCTAAGCATGGAATTCTAATTTCAGACTAGATCTGCATCTTCAGGCCAAGGTTCAAAACTCTCAGTTGTCATATCTACTACATTCCACTGGTCAAAGCAAATCCTAAGAACAGCCTGAATTCAAGAGTGGCCAGAGAGATTCTACTGATGGATGGGAGGAATAAAACAGTCACCTTTCAAACAAATGTGCAGAGAGTAAAGGGAGGAATTTGTGGCTGTTTCTTGCAATCTACCACCATGAGTTCTGGGAAAACAGTTCTGTATCTGAAATTTTGCCAATGCATGAGCTTGGGCAAATCACATAATCTCTGGTACAATAACAGCATTTGAAGGCCTATATATGCCAAATATTGTGCAATCTGGTGATATTATGGGATTTCCTGGTGGCTCAAAGGGTAAAGAATCTGCCTGCAATCCAGAATACCTGGGTTTAATCTCTGGATGAGGGCGATCTCCTGGAGAAAGGAATGACATCCAGGATTCTTGCCTAGCAGGCTACAGTCCATGGGGTTGCAAAGAGTCATACACAACTGAGCAACTAACACTTACTTAATAAAGACTGAGACATGTTCCCTCTTCTAAAGAAGGTAGTTTATAAAATCCAAGTAATATTTATCTTAAAGAATTAGTGTGAGGAGGAAACAGGTAATGTATCTGAAATGTCTAATTCAGTGCCCAGTAGTATCTAGGGATATAGTGTAGGTACTCAATAAATGAGAGTGGTCGTTATTATTTAATTTTCACAAGAATGTCCAGATTTCACTAAATGAATATGGAAAGACATGTTATTTGTGTTGATATTAGTCTTCTCAGGTTGCCATAGCAAATATCATAAACTGAATGGCTTAAAATACAAAAACTGATTTCTCACAGTTCCAGAGCCTGGGAAGTCCATGATCAAGTTACCAGCAAAACAGGTTTTACTCTGAGGCCTCTTTTCTTGGCTTGTAGGCAGCCACCATCTTACTGCATAATCACATAACTTCTTCCTTGCACATACTTGTGGAGACAAAGAGAAAGCTCTCCACTCTCTTTTTCTAAGGACGCTAATCCTATCAAGACCACTGTCTTGACCTGGTTTAAAGCTAGTGTCTGTGTATATGCATGTGTGCTTGCTCGGTTGTGTCCAGCTCTTTGTGACCTCATGGACTATAACCTGACAAGCTTCTCTGTCCATGGGATTTTCCAGGAAAGAATACTGGAGTAAATTACATTTCCTTCTCCAGGGGATCTCCTTGACCCATGGCTAGAACCTGCATCTTTTGCATTCCTTACATTGGCAGATGTGCTCTTCATCACTAACATCACCTGGGCAGATGTGCTCTTCATCACTAACATCACCTGGGAAGCCGATCTAACCCTGATTATCTACCAAATGACCCATCTCCAACTGCCATCACACTGGAGGCTAGGCCTTCCACATATGAATGTGATCAAGGAACACAAGCAGTCAGTCCTTAACACTATTCAAAGTCTTTCATCCTTTAGTCCCAGAAGATAAAAAAAATTGGGTGGTGTGCTCTCTAGTGGACTGGAATTGATTTCACAGCTTTGAATCAGAGCCATCTTTTAAGTAAACATTTGCAATCAAAACTAAAAGTGCGCATTCAACCTCAGATTTGTTCTAGAAAAACAATCCTATGCATAGGGTGCAATCACCAGAGCTACAAACATAATGCATTAATTCACTCTTCCACAGGGACAGGTGTTTAAATGCCTTTCACTGTCCAGAAAGTGGCAAAGCCTGGATAATAACTTCAGTCTCAGACACAGCTTATTTTTTTTGTTCAAAGGCTTATTGCAAATCCTGGGTGTCAGAATCAGGCAGTATGAAAAGGGAACAGGACTGAGAGTCCCCCACCTGGCTTACATGTCCAGCATTAGCACTAACGAGCCCTGTGACCTAAAGTAAGCTATCTAAACTTTCATAGCCTCAGTCTCTTAGTGTGCAGTAAGTGGAAGGATTGGCTCAGTGTTTCTGCACCGTGTGCTGTGGTGCCCGGGGGTAACACAGACCTGCAGCACAGGCAGGAGCCAGGGACAGCTCAGGAGCCTGCCACACCCATATCAGCTCAGCACCTGCCTAAGCCTCGCTCAGTCACTTGAAGAAAGGGTCCAGTGCAGAAAAATGGTAACAGGCTAGAGATGAGTGGGCTAGATCAGAGAGTTGCAAACGTCAGTGTACTTACAAAGCAACTGAGGATCTGGTTGACATTCACATTCTGATTCACTATGTCTGGGGTGGTACATTTCTAAGAAGCCTGGAGCTGCTGCTGCTGCTGCTACTGTCTGTCTCCAGGCCAAGCTTTCTGTCTAGTAAGAGATAGATAATAGTATGAACTTCTAAGTCCAAAATTTTCATTTACTGAAATAAAAATATTTCTAGGGCAGTGCATGAACATCATGTGAGAAACAAATGAAGCTTTGTAATTTTAGGGATGTTCCAACAGATCCCATATCCAAGAAAGCTTATCCTCCAGGAAGAACAGATCTGAAATGACATTTGAAGGGATGAGCCCAGCAGGATGGATTTGGGTGAGGTTGGTTGGTGCCTCCACCTCTTGGGGAATCCAAAGCAGATCTCTTCAAGGGTTGAGTGCAATTCTATTACCTTTTCCATTTTTCTGTTCATTTCCTCACTCCTTTGCACTGCCTGTATTCAGGTGAGATGGGAAATAGAAAGACCAAGATACCAATAATGAGAAAGGATTTTCTTACAGTGTTTGTAATCCAATTGGAATTGGGAAGTAACAAATTTTCACAAGCAAAGCAACTCTTGAGGCCATCCAGTTTGGTGGAACCCTGAACAATTAAGAATATAATGGGGAGAATACCTAAAGTTTAAAGCCTCCAAAGACCCCGCATCATTCATTTCAATACCAGAGATTTCCAGTCCTGACACCTCTGGTTCCCCAACAAGTTGGGTAATTAGCTTGCTATCTGCCCATCAGGGAACTAGTCTTAGCACTACTGTGTTCGTAGGCACACACCTCCCTGATGAACTGTATCATTAAAGGTTGCAAAGATAATCCAGAGATGAATAGTCAGCAAAGCCACATGAAAACTGCCAAGATGAATTCAATTACATCCCAGAGACTAAAAAATAAATTGGAAATGAGGCGATTTCTTATTCAAGAAGACTTCCTCCGGATTCTCTCTGAATGTAAACACAGGGCTCTCTGCTGAGGATGGGGTCACCCACTGCCTGGGGAAAGCAGCTTGAATTTTATTACCTTGGTGATCCCTGGCAGCATACACACTTCAGGAGGTGCACACCCTGCTCCCCTTTACTTTGTCTCATGTGCTGGTTTCCAGCTCTCATAACATTTTAATTAAATTTGGGCTTGTCTTTCTTGCTCACCTTACTCTCTGCATCAAAGGAGAAGCTTTGCACATGCCGCCTGGCTGGGGTCCCTGAAATTCTTCCTTTCCAGAAGCAGGCTGCTTTGCCAGACAAGGAGAGCGGCAATTAAATCAAAGCAGAGGTAACTGCAGCTTCTTGGGGAGATAGCTGCACAGAACTTCAATGTGACTTATAGAGGAAGGTAATGAATTCTATAATGCAAATTTACATACAGGTCAAATAAGAAATGGTTTTGCATTTGATCGTACATTGGGTATCAGGCAGTTGTCACACAATAAATTATTCATCTTGCATCGTCACTTGTTATGTAAATGATAGTCTATGTATATTAAAGCATTTAGCACTTAGAATAAAACGGACAGCTGGGGCCAAATGAATCTCTCTCAGGACATATTACCATTACTGCTCCCCAGTGAGTTTAACTCTTCACTTTTGAGGATGGTAATGGGGATATTAATTGAATAGGGCACGGGATTCATCGGGATTCATTTTTATGAAGTCAGGGTTACTCAAAAACAAGGGAATAATTTTAGTACAGCTTGATGGCATTAAATTTGGCACAGTCTGGGTTAACAGTCATGACATACAAATCAATCTGGTTGGGAATCAACAGAATTCTGGAGAATGATGAAGGTTAGCTATTTTCAAGTGGCAAACTCCACTTACATTCATTTTCTTTAATATGCCACTTGGCCACCTGAAAAACACATTTAACCTTCTAACCATTCAACCAGATTTCTTGGTTTCTTCCAAAGCAGCTATTTTACTATCTAACTGAACTAATATTGACTATCCATTTGAATAGCAAACCTATGGAAACGATAAGTCTTTTTTCACTTTGCTTCATAATCAAATCATAACAAAATTTCCCTGATGTCTGAATTTTCAAATCATTATGAAATCCAAATCAAAAACAAAAAAAAAAAACAAAAAACATTTCTTACTGGTAGTGTTAGGCAATATCTCTCACCATATGTCTATTTATGTTGGACTCATAAATAGACATATGGTGTGCTTTTGACTCAGGTGTGTTTTTGAAAGTTATTTGAAAACTGTTCAGCTCCAAGGTTTAGATGATTAATGAAACAGGATGGCTCAAATGGAGACAAAGTCCAGGGAGAGCACAGAGCAGTAGCGATGGCCCTGCGGAAGTACCCGCTGTAGGGCAAACATTGGCCACTGAAAGCCATACTCAGTCCCAGGACCAAAAAATAGAAAAAAGGAAGGGAGGTGACTTCCAGGAATCTGTGTCAGTCTTAGCTCAGCCAGAGAAGCAGAACATCAGTAGGACACATGGATCCAGTTCTGCTGCCATTAACTGGACTGGACTCTAGTTGGGACAGAAATGATGTCAACAGCAATAGCAGCAACAGGAAATGCTTTGCTTTGACAGGGCTCCTCTGCACAGCCAATGAGATTGGAGGACCCAGCTTCAGGGGTGAGCAACAATGATGAATTCATGAACATATGTTGTTAGCATATCTGGGATACCAAGCAAACACTTGACAGAGTAGGAACCATAACAGACTAGACATTCTGGAGTCAATTGTGTGAAGGAACTGGAGCCATTACAAGTTGGATAATTGTATAACCGGGACTACTGTTATATCCTCTCCAGTGACTGACATCTTAGGTGCTGATGTAGCAGCTGCATATTCATACTTAAATATAAGAGTCTCTCGAGTGTTCTAGGGTACTGAGTTATTATGACAGCATGATACTAAACCTGGGCCTGTCTAAGGCCTAGGCAATCAGAACCAACGGATGAGCAGTCAGAATCAGGTTGTTAGGGCAGGGTTGAAAATAGCATCAGAATCTCAGGAAAGGCAGACAAAGGAAATCAGATATATGACAGGAAAATGGTCATATAACAAAACCAAATTCAAAAGCAAAATAATAGGAAGGTACAAGCTACTCAATGGCCAGGCCAATAAGCTAGTCCCCGAAGGTCAAAGAAACCTTGCTCCATCTGGAAACATCTCCATTTCCCCAACTGAGTTGGCTACAAAATAAGCTCTGTCTTTCAAGGACCACCTTGTTCCCTTATGGAATTCTAACCACAACTCATCCTTAACCCCACATGTTCCTCATATAAAGGAAAACTGAGAGTTTGTAACGGAAATTTCAGAGACACACAAAGAATAGTGTAATAATCCAATAGGGAAGTGATTAACTTGTCATCCCTTGAAAAAAGCTACCATTTGGCTAATTTAAGTTGATTTAGAAACTTAAATATCAGCATAATACTGACCTCCAACCTCTTTCTGTGGAAATTTACATCATCATTAATCATAAATATAAAATACTAGCAATATAAACAAACAATGGAAAGACAAACAATGGATCACTTTGTTATTAGATGGAAATGAGAAATCCAGAATCCCTTGAATTTCTTGGGAGGAGAGTAGACAGGAGAGAATGAAACCCCCAAAATGGAAATATGAGAGAAATTTTTATTATAATGGAGGTTAGGAAAATTCCACCTAGGACTCAAGAAATCTGTGTGTACAACATAGGAAGCACATATAGACATTTCATAGATTCAAATATGAATATATAGTTTGTATCTGTGATGTGTATTAGTTTTTCTTCTGACACCTCACAGCTAGAACTGTCAGCAGGAAGGGAAAAGAGGATGCAACAGGTATACTCAGAAGACAAAGATTGAGAAGAGTGGGGATAAAAGAGAAATTGAGAGTGAGTGAATGAACAGGGAGGGGATTGGGACAAAGAAAGAGCAGGAAAAGGCGGAATATACAGAGGAGGCCTGCAGAAGTAAGGAAAACAGGGAAATAAAAAACGGGAGAGAGGATCAGGAAACACAGAAGAGGCATGACATACCTTGTTTGAGAATATTTCCAGAGAGCCCTGCTGTGTGAATGGACTGTTTTGTAAAGCTGAGGAATAAACTGGAGTCTAACAAAGAGGAAAGGACGAGTGATAGAGGGCAAGAAATAAAATGTACTGTGATTAAGGTTGAGACACCCTACAATAAGTCTTAAGGAAAAATTAAATGAGCTGCTTACTGGCCTCCTTAGACCTTTGATCTAATTAGAAAGAAACCAAAGAAAGATTTTTAAACAGCTTGAACAGAGAAAAAAAGGATGCATTTTTGACCTAAAAAGTTGTTCTCCTGCAATCCTTCTCCCCTCTAGTAACAAAGAGGAACCACCCACATCCAATCCCTGAGAAGCCCTTTCTGCTCCTTCTCAGAGTTTCTGAATCTTCCACCTCACTCTGCCTACCAGCTCCTTTCCTTCAACAGTCAAAATTCACTCTCTCACAGCCCCTCCATCCATCGCCATATGTGTCTACTCTTCAGGAGAAGGAGATCAGAGAGTTCTTTCAAAAGTGCATCCAATCATGTTACTCTTTCAAAACCCTTCCAAGCCTTCTCCTTGTAGTCTCAACATCTCCAACATTTGATCTACAAAGAGTTGCCTGATCTGGCCCTTACGTGCTCTGTCATCCACTGTGCTTTAGCCATGTGGACCTTCTTTAAAGTTCCTTGAACAGCCAGTGCCCAGTTCAGTCCTGCCTGAGCTGTTCTTCCCTCTGCCTGAAAGTCTTGCCTAGACTTTCATATGCCATTCTTTAACTTAAATGGTCTATCTTCAAAGAAGTATTCCCTTTGACTAGAAAAGAAATTATGCTAAATCACAGCACCGTCTCCTTCTATCATGACTTTTTTAAAGAAGATTTTTTGCATGTAGACAGTAGTCGGATATCTGTCTCTCCCACCAGAAAAGTCACGGAACATTTTACTTACATCCATATCTACATAAATAAATGTACAAGGCAGCCTAGCAGCAGGTCTTATAAGTACAGAAGTAGGTACTTCTACCCTCAGTCTAGGATTTCTACATTGAGAAGTTTAGCAATGCCTATAAAATTCATCATCTATATCAAATGTGTTCTGTAAAGGGCCAGATAGCAAATATCCAGGCCTTTGAGGTAGCAGGGTTTCTGTTGCAGCCACTCAGCTTAGCTTGGAGGATGAAAACAGCCATGGATAATGCATAAGCAAATGAGTATGGCCATGTTCCAACAAAATGTTATTTTGGACACTGAAATTTGAATTTCACATGTCATTATTCTTCTTTGTAAAAACTATTTTTAGCTTTTTCATACTGTTATAGCTAGAGGACTAAGGACGAGATGGTTGGATTGCCTCACTGACTCAATGGACTTAAATATGAGAAAGCTCCAGGAGATGATGAAGGACAGGGAAGCCTGGCATGCTGCAGTCCATGCTGTCAAAAAGAGTCACACACGACTAAGCAACTGAACACAACAAAATTCTTAGCTTGTGGGCCATACAAAGGTAGGCAGAGGGACACGTTTGGTTTGTGGGCTGCAGTTTGTCAACCCTGATTTATGTTAGAACCACTTGCTATTTGGTCTTCCTCTTTCCCTTCACAATCTCTCCTCGTTGTAAAACCAACCTAATGACAATGACAACAGCAACAAATACTGCTTCCAGAGAGAGAAAATAATCATGTCATGAATACACGCATGTGAGTGCACAGGCACACACGCACGTGCGCACTCACACACTGCTTAATTTCCTCCAGTGCCTTCCCATCTCTCTTTCTGGTGCTGTTCTTCAGTCGCTTAGTTCTGTCCAACCCTTTGCAGCCCCATAGACTGCAGCACGCCAGGCCTCCCTGTCCATGACCAACTCCCGGAATTCACTCAGATTCACGTCCATCGAGTCAGTGACGCCATCAGTCACTTAGTCCTGTCCAACCCTTTGCAGCTCCATAGACTGCAGCACGCCAGGCCTCCCTGTCCTTTTCTTTATTCCCTGTTCATTTCTCTTTGATTAAAGTGAAAACTTTATGAGGCTCCTGGAGTTGTTGGTTGAGCCCCCACCTCGAGTCTGTGCACTGGCTGGGCTGGGTACCTCTCACATTATTTACCTGGCCCAGCTCACTCAACTCCAGGTGTCCAGGAGGCTGCCTCACATTTTTCTCCCTGCCCTTCCCTAACTAGTGATTTACCTTTGTAGGGAACACTTCCTTGCAGGGGTGATGTCAGTTGCCTATTCTGTGTTCCCTGGAGCCAACAGCCCCCATGGGACAGATTCTCTAGGTGGCCAACCCAGTGTCCCTGCCTTCTACCTCCTGTGACCTCCTTCCTGGCAGGGCTCATCTTCTACCAAAAGTCTAGAGATCCACCTCCTAATGAGTTTTTTTTTTTTTTTTTAATTCCTAAGTGTGTGTGTTGCCATTGTGAAAGATACTGTTTTTTTGTCCCATTTTTGATAGCTCACTCCTGTTATATAGAAATGGGACTGATTTTTTAATTGTTGTATATTGAGCTGAGTGCAGGCCTTTTTGGCTCCATGTCCAACTCCCCCATCTCACCATGCCCCACCCTCCCTGTCCTCTTGGAACCAGGAGCATAGTCTGGGAACCCTATTACTGGGTGATCATCTGAAGCCTGACTCTAAGTTACCAGCCCCTTGCTGTCATCTTCCTCTCCCTGAAGACATGCTCTCCCATCTTTCTCAGGAATGTTAAAGATGAGTAAGGCAGCAGGTGGCGCTATTGGGAAAGAACCCACCTGCCAACGCAAGAGATGCAAGAGATGTGGGGTCCATCCCTGAGTTAGGAAGATCCCCTGGAAGAGGGTATGGCAACCCACTCTACTATTCATGCCTGTAGAATCCCATGGACAGGGGCCTGGTGCACTACAGTTCACAGAGAGTTGCACATGACTGAAGTCAGGCAACACGAGGCAACAGGAGCCTCAGGGCATTAGCATGAGTTGTTTGACTTGGCTGAGACCAGTCACTTGTTTTTTAGTTATTGATATTTCTCCCAGCAATCTTGATTCCAGCTTGTGCTTCATCCAATCCAGCATTTCTCATGATATACTCTGCATATAAGTTAAATAAGCAGGGTGACAATGTACTGCCTTGACGTACTCCTTTCCCAATTTGTATTACTAAAATTTAAATCCTCAACCTTCCTATCTCAAACCAACCTGCCAGGGAACACCCACATCAACTCCAGATCAACTTCATCTTCAACTCAACTCTTGCTGTAGACTATCAAAAACTCAACTACAATCTCTCCAATAAATCTACTTAAGCAAAAGTCTCCAGTGAGAGGCTATCCCTTAATTAAACCAACCTGGAAGTGATATGCCTTCTGTGATACTGTGATACAGAAATACAGAACCATCCCTCATTCCTGGTACTGATTTCCTAAAACTCTTATTATTTCCTGAGTGACAGCAGTGGGAGGAGCATCTTTTGTTATTCATAATAAGCTCCATTCAAGCAAATCTGAATCTGTACTAATGAGTTAACTCCTGGAACAAAAAGGCTGGTTGGTATCATCCCTGATGACATATGATGTGAAGCATCTTTTCATACAGTTATTTTATTTTCCACCTGTGTATCTCTGGGGACGTTTCTGACACAGTCACTGGCCCATTTCTTCATCAGGTTGTTTATTTTCCAATTGCTGGGTTTTAGGAGGTATTTCGTGTACTTTAGATTACAGTTAATCAGGTATGCCTTTTGCAAAAGTCTATGGATCATCTTCCCATTCTCTTGATGCTATCTTTTGCAGAGCAGAGGTTTTTAATTTTATCAAGGTTCAACTCATCAATTATCCTTCACAGACAGTCCCTCTTTAGTATATCATCCAAAAAGTCATAGCCACACTCATAGTCTGCTAGATTTTTCTCCTGTCTTCACTGTCATTTAGTTTTTTTATAATATAATTTAGGGACTAGTATATGCCTGGTGGGCTTCCGAGATGGTTCAGTGGTAAAGAACCTGCCTGCCAATGCAGGAGAAGTAGGTTCGAGCCCTGGGTTGGAATATTCCTGAATATTCCCTGGAGAAGGAAATGGCAACCCAGTCCAGTGTTCTTGCCTGTGAAATCCCATGGACAGAGGAGCTTGGTGGGTTACAGTCCGCGGGGTCACAAAGAGTCAGACACAACCGAGTGGCTGAACAACAACAGTGTATGCCAGGTACTCAAGACAAGCGGTGGAATCCGCAAGCATCCTGAAACACTAAGAAGCTCAACTGAGCAACTGTTAAGGCAGTGATTCTCAACCAGGAGAGAGCAGAGCGGTCATCGTAGAGTGTCAATGGAGTGGCAAATTTAAAAGCAGGGGCATCAGCGTCATAATGCTTAGATTCAGATTCCAACTCCGCCATTTACTACCTGTATACCCCTATGTCCAAATTTCCTCTTCTGAAAAATGAGGAAAACAGACGTAGTCACTTCACAGCACTGTTGTAAAATACTGAAATGACTTCCTCCATGCTTAGTATAGAGCCTGTCACTCTGTAAGTGCACAATAAATGCTAGTACTTCTAGACCTTATAAGATAGGGCTGAGGTATGGTTTGAAAAAAAAGTTTCAAACTTACCACTGCTACAAAGTTTTAATCCTGATATTTCATTTTATCTCAAAATTTCAAGGAAGACTAATATGTAAGTCTAAAATTCTCATATTCTGTGATCATTTAATAAATTAAATAAATCTGGACCATAAGGAAGGCTGAGTGCCCAAGAACTGATGCCTTTGAATTGTGGTGTTGGAGAAGACTCTTGTGAGTTCCTTGGATAGCAAGGAGATTAAACCAGTCAATCCTAAAGGCAAACAATCCTGAATATTCACTGGAATTGACTGTTGCTGAAGCTGAAGCTTCAATACTTTGGCCACCTGATGCAGACAGGCAACTCAATGGAAAAGACCCTGATGCCGAGAAAGACTGAGGTAAAAGAAGAGGGCAGCAGAGGATGAGATGGTTAAATAACATCACTGACTCAATGAAGATGAATCTGAGCAAACTCTGGGAGACAGTGGAGGATAGAGGAGCCTGGAGTGCTGCAGTCAAAGGGGTCGCAAAGAGTCAGACACAACTTAGCAACTCAACAGCAACAGTAAATTAAAGATTCAAAATTAATGAGTAACAGCATGTAGAAGGTAGTAAATACAAGCCAGAAGGAAAAGTATGTGGTTAAAAATATCAACTTTGTGGAAGTAGACTTAAAAAAAAAAAACACCAAATTTGCGTTTATTAAAAAAAAATGGTTAAAATTTTAAGCGAGAACCTCAATTCACTTAATATTTTAATATCATATTATCAGTTTTCATTCGTGCTAATCTAACAGAAGTAGACTGTAAATATTTACATATTAATCCACAGAATTAAGAATGGTTTATTCCTCAGTGGCTTCAATAAGAATCTATTTCAAAGAATACTGGCTAATAAAACAAAGCGCAATTCTATTTTCTGGTATAAATACAAAAAGTACATATAGAAGAGAAATCAAAACTGAGTACTACTTTTAACAGTACTACCAGAAGGAATAACTACAACTAATTATGTGATATAAAAACAAGCAAAAAATGTCAATTGTACCTCAATAAAACCAAAAAAAAAAGAGCAAATAAAGCCATTTCCTTATTTTAAGATTAAATCCTATCTTCCTGATCCCAGATTCAAATTAAGTCTATTTTACACTAAAATAAAAAGCCAAACAAACATATGCCTCCCATATTGGGCTGGTCAATGCACGACGCAGGCAAGGACAAAATTTTATGATTTTTGTCCAACAATAACTTTCATAACAATGCTTAACAAATGTTAAGTACAGTACCTTCATGATATTTTTCAAACATGTACATTATCTCACTCATAACACCCCCTAATACCACTCCTCAGGTGAAATCACTTTATGGCTTGATGAGTAGATACCAAGTGTTAAATATTTATGCATAGTTGTTCTGTAGTGTTTTTTCCCACTTATAAACTATGAAATAGGTGACAGATAAAGTAACAGACCTGTCCCCTGATTTTTTTCCTATACATCATCAATACACTTAGATCTACTTCATCTATGATACAGTTCAAACAACATACACATTATCTCACTTTCAACATTTACCTTTAATTGTTTCCTCCACAACTTCTACTACACGATCTATCTGTTGAACCTAAAAAGAAAACAAACTGTCAGGCAAGCAGTTTATATGCAAAAGAAACATTAATTTTCGTTTATCCTTCTGCTTGGGTCAAGAGAACACATTTCGAAACACACAAATGCAGGTCTTCTTTAATTAAAGTATTTGAAGATATTATAAAAATACTCCATATTGTTTTGTGTTACAATGAAGTATGAAATTATCACTCTCCATCCTACAATTATAATTAAAGAAATTATATTACATTTAAATAAACTGCCTGGAGTTCAATTAGAATAGCTTATCGAATATAAACTCAGCACATCCTGAGATATAAACTGCAGTTTAATTAAAACATGTATCTTCACACAGAGCTTCAAGGAAAATAGCATAATATGACAACCTACAAAAAAGGACTTGCTGGTATTAAGAAGATCTACTCCAAATTTGAAGCTTTATTATTTTAACACTGAAACCCCTTTTAATGAATTTCTACCATGTGCTGAGTACTCCGCTCAGGTCCATGGAATACAAAATCAAATAACGGCTCCTGCTCTAGACACCAGTGACTATAAAGATTTCCCAGGGTGCCATGGGAACACAGAGGGAAAACATTAATAATAAAATATGTCTGAGTAATCCAGCAATGCTTAGTGGGAACCAAAGGTGACTCTTGAGGGATAAATAGGATTAAGATAGGAGACGCCCACTAAGGGGATTCAGAAGACTGGCTAGAGTTTGGAAGGAAAATGAAAACCAGCAAAGATTGTAGCCCAAGAAGCTAGAGGAAGGAGAGCAAGACAAGTAAGAATACATCATAAGCTGATACTTTTTTCTACATTTAAAATTCTCAAAATCATTATTGTTCTATTACAAAACAGAAATATTAAAGATAAATAAAGTAATTCATAACACCCTCCATTTCCACTCCTCAGATGAACTCACTCATAATGGTTTGATGAGCAGATACCAATTAAACATTTATGCATAGTTCTGTTCCATAGTGTTTTTTCCCCCTTACAAATTATAAGACAGATGAAAGATAAAGTAATAGAACTGCTCCTTTTTTTTTTCTAGACATCATCAATACACCTAGATCTACTTCATTCATTTTACTAGTGCCTATTATCCTATGTATGGATATAACATAATGCAGAAAGAGAAGAGGAACTAGAGCCTCTTGATGAGGGTGAAAGAGGAGAGTGAAAAAGCTGCCTTAAAAGTCAACATTCAAAAAACAAAGATCACGGCATCTGGTCTCATCACTTTGTAGCCAATAGATGATGGAAAAGTGGAAACAGTAACAGATTTCATTCCCATGGGCTCCAAAATCACTGCAGACAGTGACTGTAGACATGAAATTAAAAGACGCTTGCTCCTTGGAAGAAAAGTTATGACAAACCTAGACAGCGTACTAAAAACCAGAGACATCACTTATCTGACAAAGGTCTGTATGGTCAAAGCTATGGTTTTTGCAGTAGTCATGTATGGATGTGAGAGTTGGACCATAAAGAAGGCTCAGTGCTGAAGAACTGATGCTTTCGAACTGTGGTGCTGGAGGAGACTCTTCAGAGTCCCTTGGACAGCAAGGAGATCAAACCAGTGAATCCTAAAGGCAAACAACCCAAAATGTTCATTGGAAGGGCTGATGCTGAAGCTGAGGCTCCGAATACCTTGGCCACCTGATGTGAAGAGTCGACTCATTGGAAAAAACCTTGATGCTGGGCAAGATAAAGGGTAAGAAGACAAGGGGGCAACAGAGGATGAGATGATGGGATGGCATCCGTGACTCAATGGACATGAGCTTGAGCAAACTCAGGGAGACAGTGAAGGACAAGGAAGTGTGGCGTGCTGCCATCCATGGGGTCGCAAAGAGTCAGACATGGTTTAGCAACTGAACAACAGCAGCAATCCACACATTCCCCTATTTATGAACATTTCTGTTATTCTCAATCTTTCGTTATTATACAAAAATGTCATAATAAATTCAACTGAAACAAGAAGAACCTTTTAAAAACACTTTATTAAATCTCTTTGAAACATTCTTTTGGCCTCAGTGCCTTATAGGAAATAAGGGAAGACGTGTGAGAACACACTGAATCCAGCTCCACTTGTGATCACTCAGCCCAGCAAGATGGCAGTGGTAACAATAATTGCTCAGAAATTGTCAAAGGCAAAGTAAATCTCAAAGTTAGATCTTCACTCCTAAACAAACCTACCTAACTGGAGATGGATATGTCCACCTAGAACCACTGGAACCATTAAGCTTGGTTATAAAAGAAATCCACATGGCTTTCTTATATTAACAGAATGTGAGCAAAGCTAAGATAGCAGAGAGTTCAAAAAGGAAGAAGTAGCCAACAGTGTCAAATGCTTCAGAGATAATTAGTAACATAAAGACTAAACTGATTTAACAGTAAGAGGGTCAATTAACTCAGGAGAAACAGTTCATTAATCACAAGTCATAAGAAAATGGTGACAGCTAATTTCGATGATGCTTACTAAAAGCAAAGTAGGAAAAAAGAGAAAGCAGACTCCTGTAGCTAAAAAAAAAACTGAGTGTACGTGTGTTAGTGTATTAGTTCTTTCTTACCTTCTTTCCTTCCTTTTTTAAAGTATACATGCTAAGTAGAGAAGGGCCACAGAGAAAAAAGAGCTGGAGACAGAGGAAATATTTAATAGAGCTAGGTCCTTCAGGAGGTAGAGAGACTAAGATCCAAAACACCAGTAGAGACACAAGCCCAGAATGGGAGAGGGGCTTCTGAAATAGGGGGTTAGGAGGGGAGCGTGAAAACAGATGCTATTATTCCTGCAGAAGCCAGAGAATACTAAGCAAGATTCCCATCTGTTGGCCTCGATTTCCTACATGAAATAGAAGTTCATCTGCTATGAGAGAGAATATTGTTAAATAAGAACACAGTGGATGTTTAAAATATGTGTTAAAGGGTTTAGTACCTTTTAAAAGAAGTAAGGACTAGAAATACATACATAAATATTGCTGAACTACTGAGATATCATGAACTTTTAACAGTGACTCCTTGTACAAGCGTCATTTTTCTCGGGGCCCTGGAACTGAACAGTTAAATAAATTGATCCACGGTTTGCTCATTCTATCGTTCATTCATTCACTCATCATTTATTGAACATCTAACATGTGATGAACAATGAGTCTGAGCAAACTCAGTGAAGGAGAGAGGAGCCTGGCGTGCTGTGGTTCATGGGGGTGCAGACAACTTAGTCACTGAACAACGACAACGTATGTGAGGAAGGCTCAGAAGGATAGGATGGACATGAAGGATACAGAAAAAAGGAAATTAACTATGCATGTTGGATAAGATGACACTTCAAGTACAGGTTGGAGACCAGAGCCAGGAAGGAGAAACAAAGTGGCTGGGCACTGGGGAAAGCAAAGAAAGAAGGGGAGGATGGGTAAGAGGGAAAGAGGAGAGAGAGAGAAGAAAAAGAGAACAGGCGGTGATAACAGAGGACAGGTATAGGCATTTAGTGCTTTTGAAGAATGGCAAGATCTTGTCACGAGAACAATTTGCTGAAAAAGGATAAAAGTGATAACCACTGGAGTTGAAAGTAAGGAAGGTTAGAATGTTGATAAGACATTCTATATGGACACTCAGATTGCCCACAATATTAGAAACACCAGTAAGACAAGGAAGGAAGAGTTGGTCAAATTTCCCAGCCAGCGTAGGTGAACAACCGACACATCAGTTAAGGATGAAGGCAGCATAAAAGAAGTACAATATGAAATAACTCAATGATGGAACCAAAACAAAAATGCTTTCTTATGCACTTGGAGACACAATAGTTCAAAAGAGGTTCAGTACAGTTCAGTTGCTCAGTCGTGTCCGACTCTTTGCGACCCCATGAGTCACAGCACGCCAGGCCTCCCTGTTCGTTACCATCTCTCGGAGTTCACTCAGACTCACATCCATCGAATCCGTGATGCCATCCAGCCATCTCATCCTCTGTCGTCCCATTCTCCTCCTGCCCCCAATCCCTCCCAGTGTCAGGGTCTTTTCCAATGAGTCAACTTTTCACATGAGGTGGCCAAAGTACTGGAGTTTCAGCTTTAGCATCATTCCTTCCAAAGAAATCCCAGGGTTGATCTCCTTCAGAATGGACTGGTTGGATCTCCTTGCAGTCCAAGGGACTCTCAAGAGTCTTCTCCAACACCACAGTTCAAAAGCATCAATTCTTCGGCGCTCAGCCTTCTTCACAGTCCAACTCTCACATCCATACATGACCACAGGAAAAACCATAGCCTTGACTAGGCGGACCTTAGTCGGCAAAGTAATGTCTCTGCTTTTGAATATACTATCTAGGTTGGTCATAACTTTTCTTCCAAGGAGTAAGCGTCTTTTAATTTCATGGCTGCAGTCACCATCTGCAGTGATTTTGGAGCCCCAAAAGATAAAGTCTGACACTGTTTCCCCATCTATTTCCCATGAAGTGATGGGACCGGATGCCATGATCTTCATTTTCTGAATGTTGAGCTTTAAGCCAACTTTTTCACTTTCCTCTTTCACTTTCATCAAGAAGCTTTTTAGCTCCTCTTCGCTTTCTGCCATAAGGGTGGTGTCACCTGCATATCTGAGGTTATTGATATTTCTCCCAGCAATCTTGATTCCAGCTTGTGTTTCTTCCAGTCCAGCATTTCTCATGATGTACTCTGCATAGAAGTTAAATAAGCAGGGTGACAATATACAGCCTTGATGTACTCCTTTTCCTATTCGGAACCAGTCTGTTGTACTGCACCCAATTTCACAGCTCATGGACTGAGTAAGAAGCAGGATCTCTAGAGAAGAGTCAGAATAGCATGTGGAAGGAAACAGCTGAAAAGTTGGAGGTAAGCTAAAACTGTAACATTTAGAAGAAAACACAGCCATAAAGCTAAATGAACTGTGTATAAGACAATGGTTTCTTACTATTACACCAAAAGCATGACTGATGAAAAAGGCACACTGAACATGAAAAGTAAAACCTCTTGGTGCATCGAAAGACACTACCCAGAAAATAACAAAACAACATAGAAAATGGAAGAAAATTTTTATAAATCATATACCTGACAAGAGACTTGAATCGAGACTATATAAAGCACTATTCCAACACAGTAAAATGATAAGCCACTTAAAAATGGGCAAAAGATCTGAACAGACACTTCTCCAAGAAGATATACACATGGCCAATAAGCACAGGAAAAGATGTTCAACATCATTAGCCAACCAAAGAATGCAAATCAAAACCACAATGGAGGAAGTGGAAAGTTATTGTTTAATGTGCACGATTTTCAGTTTGGAACGATGAAAATGTTCTGGAGATGGATGGTGGTGATGGTTACGCAGAAGAGTGAACGCACTTAACACCACTCTCCTACACACTTAAAATTGGTTAAGACAGTAAATTTTATGTTATATATATTTTATCATACTCATTAGGATGGCTATAATAAAAAAGACAGACAGTAACAAGTGTGGGCAAGGATATGGAGAAATTGGAACCCTCATCACATGCTGCTAGTGGGAATGTAATAAAATCATGTTACTGCTTTGGAAACCAGTCTAGCAGATCCTCAAACCATTAAGGGAATGAAGTATTTATAATGTTAAAAATATTATGCTAAAGAGGCTAGAGGAAAAAAAAATATTGTCTGATTCCATCCAAATGAAATAACCATAACAGGGAAACCTTGAGAGCCAAAGTGGATGACTGATTGCCTACAGATGGGTGGGGAAAAAAGGGGAGAGGCCCTGCTACAGGGTATTGTGCTTCTTTTTGAAGTGATGAAAATATTTTTAAAACTGATTGTGGTGATGGTCACATAATCCTGAAAATACTAAAAACCACAGAATTACACACTTTAAATGGAAGAGTAGTATGGTGTTGGAATTGTATCTTTAAAAAACTGTTGTATGTATCTTTACGGAAAAGGCGGGGGAAGGGGAGCATTTGGTTATAAAAAAATCACGGGAGAAGTTCATTAAATGCTTTAAAGAGAATATTATGTCATTTCCATTTCTAATAAGGAGGTTACTGGAGGAAGCAGTGGGAGAAAAAAGAAAGAAGAGTCAGTGAAGAAAGAAGAGAGTCAAGGGAGGGGGAATTAAATGCAAGAAGGAAAGGTCAGGAGGCAAAAAGCACAGGGTGGGAGGCAGGGAGAGAAGAAAAAACAATCATGAATGAAAACAAACTCAAGATTCACGTACAATAATGAAGACTATACTGAATTCATTCTGGGGAGAAAAAGAAAGCTGTTCTTAATTAATACTATAAATTGTAGCCCTGAATACACAAGAGCTTAGTCTCAGGCATATAATTCAAATAAAATAAATAAAACAGTATCTTGTGTCCTTCAGGCACTTCGTTATAAATATACAGGGGGAAAAAAAGACATGCAGTATGTTCTATTACTGACTCCATATGTTCTTGACAATGAAGAAAAGAGTTGGTGAATAAACAATTCATAAATAACATTCATGAGTCATTTTGCTCCAGAACTTTTAAAAGAAACCCATAAAAATATTTTTTCAGCTATTATGAACTACTCCAAATTTATAACACAACATATATTCAAGAAATAAACCTATACAAAGTTACCCAAAGCAAATAAAAGAGCCAGTCTGCTTCCTAATTCTGTCAAGCAGTGCTCTCTAACAGACCTTTCTACGAGAGAAACGTTTACACGTGCGGCTGTCCAACATCGAGCCACTAGTCACGTGTAGTTACTGCCTGCTTGAAACATGGTTAACTGTGACTGAGGGACTGAATTCTAACTTTAATTAATTCATACACACACCTGTGGTTATTGGCAACTGGGAGTATGGCTAAGACAGCCACCCGGTTTGCCTCGATACAGGCAGCTCCAGGAAACTAACACACACCTCAAACACAATTTTGCCACCAGGCTAAAATAAAAGCACAGACCAGGAAGAGGCTGAAACTGTCCTGCAGTCAGAGATACAGCTTTAGTATGTGCATGAAGTATCCTTTTTTCTCAACAACCAGCAACTAGATAAGTTAATGACTAGTAATAATGAGCAATTACCTTGCCGCAGGCTCCGTACTAACATGGCACATGCACCATCACTTTTAACCCTCACAACATCCCTCGGCAGCAGATACTTAACTGCTATTTCCTAGGCTGAGGGAACACAGGCATGAAGGTATCCTGCTAAATTCTTAACCAAGTAGTCTTGAAAAGACCCTGATGCTGGGAAAGACTGAAGGCAGGAGGAGAAGGGGACGACAGTGGATGAGATGATTGGATGGTATCACCAACTCGATGGACCTAAGTCTGAGCAAGCTCCAGGAGTGGGTGATGGACAGGGAAGCCTGGTGTGCTACAGTCCATGGGGTCGCAGAGTCGGACACGACTGAGTGACTGAACTGAACTGAGTCTCAGTAAATCTTATCTAGAAACGGCACCGAGGGGGCAGGTTTCTCAAATTTCCCTTTTCCTTTATATGCAGACGTCATTACTAAATAACCACAAAATGCTATCCAACTGAACTTGGACTTTCAAGTGAACCCAGGCAACAGCTATCCCCCCAGATGCTCATCCACAAATCATCGACACATATGTATTAGGCACCAACCAAGCACTATGACTGTTCTAGGAACCCAGGAACCAATGGCGAAAAACACCAAGTCCCTGCTTCTGGTTGGGGCAGATAAACAGCTAAACAATGGAACGTGTTCATTTCCTATCATGACAGATGCTATGAAGAAAGCAAAATGTGGGAGTGACTGGAGGAGGAGAGGGCAATTTTTTACAGTGGTCCAGGCCAACCTCTGGACAGGCAGTATCAGTGCTGGGGACCTGAGCCATACGCCAGAAACACCAGCGTGAACCTCCAGGAGGAAGATCACACACAGAGGAAGAGAGACAGAAGCCATGGTGAATGAGGGGCACTGTGGTAGGTAATGAAGTGAGATAATCAGAGAAGGAAGCCTATGGAAGACCTTGCAGCTCATGCTGTGCCAATCAGATTTTATTCTACCCGCAGAAGGAAGTCACTGAAGGATTAACAGAACATTCTCAACAGCATCGCTCAGGCTAATACTATCGAAAATGTGCAAAAACTACTCTTCATCCATATTTCTCTATTACTTGATGTGAGTCTTTTTATACCTGCATGAATCTGGCTAGGGTTTCACTTTCTCTTGATTTTATCCCAAGATACTTCAGATCCTTTCAGGAGTAACAAAGGTTACACACTACAGATACACATCAACATAGATACAGAGGCTCTCTCTCATCAGCACTCTTAACCCCGCCTGCACATAAATAAACTAGGACAATCTGTCATTTGACTCAAATTAAGCAATATCAGACCAAAACTTTAAAACCAC
This sequence comes from Oreotragus oreotragus, assembly GCA_006410675.1. Classification (NCBI taxonomy): domain Eukaryota; kingdom Metazoa; phylum Chordata; class Mammalia; order Artiodactyla; family Bovidae; genus Oreotragus; species Oreotragus oreotragus. The sequence goes on along the minus strand of SJYX01008749.1, from coordinate 256,911 downwards.
CTAAAAATGCTATCAACCTTTGAAAGGGGGGGAAAAAAAAAAAGCTTTTCTCTGTGAAGAACTATACTATAAAAAGCCTTTTCCATTAAGTATATATTCAGATTTTTCACTCTTACCATAATGGGAGTTTGATCTAATAATCAGCATTTGACAGGTTAAAATTCAATACTGACTTCATGGTTAAAAATAAAAATTTTTCTCTCTAAAAAAATTTTTCTTTAAGCTGTTAAGGAAAGTCCCTATCCCTATAAATGCTATTGGAAGAGAACTCAATTTCCAAATCTCTTAATTTGCGGAAGTCCAGAGTAGTCACTAGTTAACTCTACTGGAGTAAAATTTCTTGAAGTCACAAGCCCCTGAACAAGTTTACTCATGAATTACACAAAAGAGCATCTGACACTACATGTGGCTTAACTTAAAAAAAAAACAAAACAAAACAACTCTCTCATCTTCCAGTACATGATCCCCTTTCATCTCTTCATTGAGAAAAATTCTTCCCCAGTGGTAGAAATAGCCCTTTCATCAAAAGTTATGTGACAACACATTCCACACACTACTGAAAGCATACTTTCTACCTGAATGGTACCAGTGAGAGATGAACACTGAGTAAGAGATAAAAATTACTAAGGGAAAGATGAAGCCAGGCTAGATGGATGGCAGCAAAATGGGGATCAGTACCAGGAACTTTTCCCTCTTAAATCTAATTAAAATACCTATAAAACTTTCTGGCGGGGAGAGGGAGAAACCTTAAACAGCTAATCAACACACTAAACTCAATTATATAAGGAAACATTCCTTGGGACATTAGAGTATTATGGCCATATTAAATAATAGGACATGTTATAAAGTAAAAAATTATTTTTCAAGTAATACTAAAGTTGAAAAAACAGTACTATTAGAATTAAAACAAACATATACATTAGGGATGTAAATCATTAATAAATAATTTGCATGTATTGGGCAGAATCATAGCCTCTCAAACATGTTCCAGTCAAGATCCATAGCACCAGAGAGTAAGTTACCTTCCAAGGCAAATGGACTTTGCAGGCATGATTAAAGACCTTGAGATGATGAGATTAACCTGGATTAGGCAAAGGGGCCCAGTCTAGTCCTGTGAGTCCTTAAAAGCTAAGAATCTTTCCCATCTCAGGAGAGGAGAGGCGATGCTAGAGGAAGGTGCAGAAAGACAGTATTGCTGGCCATAATGATGGAAGAAGGGGCCACAAGTCAAGGAATGTGGTGCCTCTAAAAGTTGGAGAGACCAAGGAAGAAGATCCCCCCGCCCAGAAATTCCAGGAAAGAATGCAACCCTATCAACACCTTGAGTTTAGCCCAGCAAAACCCAAGTCCAACTCATCTCCAGAGCGTAAGATAATAAATGTGTTATTTTAAGCAACCATGTTTATGGTAACTTGTTAAGCAACATACAAAACTCAAACATTAAGAAACAAACATAAGAGTTAGCATCAAAGAAGGAAAAGACATTTTAAAACTAAATGCTGTTGGTAAAACTGAGAACAAAATGGAAAAACATAAATGCATATTTGATATTTAACAAATATCCACTCAACAAATATTTACTGAGCCAGGCACTGAGCTAAGTACAGAAAATAATGTAAAATAAGTAAAGCTGTGAAATAAGAGCCAAAAAAGTCCCTGGCTTTCTGGAGCTTGTAAGTGTTCACCCTGGTAAACTGCAAACAGATTAGAGTTGAACAAATCCCTTCCATTCTCAAAAAAAAAAAAGGTTGGGGGGAGGTTAAAAGAGAAAAATATATATATTTTATCAGACCTGTTCCTAGATCCTGGAAACATAAATTTTAAGTTTTGAAACCACAGGAGATATTACCCACTCATTCCCTTCTCCCTCAAATTCCAAGCTTCCACGATATCAATATTTTAAAAGGCAATAAAAAATAGTGATTAAAAGACACACACACATTTTCCCCCATGTTAAAATAGGTTGATTCCCTGCTGTTGAGTTGTAGGAGTCCTTCATATATATAAACCCTTTAGGAGATAAATGTTTTGGAAATATTTTCTCCAGTTCGTGGCTTATCTTTTCATTTTAACAGTATCTTTGAAAAGTCCAATTTATTCATTTCTTTTCCTTCCTGTCCTAAAAAACAGTGCTCTGTGTGTGTGTGTGTGTGTCTGTGTCCTATCTAAGAAACACTTTCCTAACTCAAGGTCACCAAAAGAGAAGGTGATTAAAAAAAAAAAATTCAAACGCTCTATTAAAGATATGTGGATATAAATAATCACAAAAAATACGGTCAGCATCACTAGCCAACAGAGAAAAGCAAATTAAAACCACAATGAGATACTATTAATACTAATCTACTACTACAACTGCTAAAATTAAACTGGCAGGACCAAGCTCTGGTCAAGAGGTGAAGCAACTGAATTGCTGGTAGAAATGCAAAACAGTACAGCTGTTTTGGAAAACAATTTGGCAGTTTTTAAAAGGCTGAGCAAATGCTAACTACAGGACCAACCAGTATCATTCCAAGGTATTCACCCAAGAGAATGCAGACACACAAAGACAGCACACACATGTGTGCAGGACCTTTATTCTTCATAGCTCCAAACTGCAAACAACACAACTTTTCCATCAACTAGCTGAACGGACAGACAAACTGTGGTCCATCCATATACTGAAATAACTCCATACAATAAAAAGTAAAAAACTATTAACCACAACATGTACTAACACTGAATGAATTATGCTAAGAGCAAAAACAAAGTAACGTATACAGAGGCAAAGGTTTACTACCGCACTTTACAAATGCTGAGGGTTTTATATATATATATATATATAGAGAGAGAGAGAGAGAGAGAAAGAGAGAGAGAGAAGATTTATGGAGACGCTATTGAAAAAGTTTATTGGAACTATTTTTCCTCCAGCATTTGCTCACTTCCTATCTCTGTGTCACATTTTGTTAATCCTCACCATATTTTCAATTTTTTCATTATTATATTTGTTATGGTGATCTGAGATAAGTGACCTTTAACGTGACTCCTTTAATTATTTTTGGGCACCATGAACTGTGCCCACATAAGACAGCAAACTTAACTGACTACTGAAATGACAAAAAAGGCTTTAGAATATTATATAAACTTAGTTGATAAAGAAGCAGCAGGATCTGACAGAACTGACTCATTTTGAAAGTTCTTATAGGAAAAATGCTATCAAAGAGCATTGCAGGCTACAGAGAAATCATTCATGGAAAGAAGAGTCAATCAATGAGGCAAACTTCACTGCTGCCTTATTTTAAGAAATTGCCACAGCCATCCCAACCTTCAGCCACCACCACCCTGATTAGTCAGCAGCCATCAACACTGAGGTTAAGACCCTCCACTCCCAAAAAGATTACGACTCACTGAAGACACAGATCACAGCATTTTTAGTGATAAAGTATTTAAAATGAAGGTATGGATATATTTTTTAGACACAGTGCTATTGCACATTTAAGAGACTGTGGTGGTGGTGGTTAGTCACTAAGTCGTGTGCAACTCTTGTGACCCAGATTCTTCAGAGGTTAAAGCATCTGCCTGCAATGCAGGAGACCTGGGTTCAATCCCTGGGTCGGGAAGATTCCCCTGGAGAAGGAAATGGCAACCCACTCCAGTATTCTTGCCTAGAAAATCCCATGGACAGAGGAACCTGGTGGGCTACAGTCCACGGGGTCACAAAGAGTCAGACACGACTGAGTGATTTCACTTCACTTCACAAGGGACTATAATATGGTGTAAACATAACATTTATATGCATTTGAAAAGCAAAAAAGAAATCATGTGACTTGCTTTATTGTGACGTTTGCCTTATTGGAGTGGTCTAGAATCAAACCCACTATATCTCTGAGGTATGCTTATAATTTTATTTATGTGACATCTGAAAAAGGCAAAACTGTAGGAACAGAAATCAGAAATATGATTTCCAGGGACCCTGTTTACATTTGTTGACGGTCGGGGGTGGAGGATATAAGAGAACTTTCCAGTGCAATGGAAATGTTCCACATAAAACTCAATGGTGATTTCATTACATGTTAATTCTATCTCAATAAATCTTACTTAAAGAGAAAAGTTAATACCAATAACATACAAGAAGAGTTTAAAATAATGAACAAAGGGTATATAGAAATAACCACCATATTATATGGCTTGTAACACCTTTTCATACTATCTTATTCCTGCCCCCATCTTTAACCCAGTCATGCTGATTCTGACTCCTTCTTTCCACTCTATTTATCACTAGTTTGCAGTACTTCAAACCACACCTCTTAAAGCCAGTGCCTCCAAGTTATACTCAAATCAGGACACACTCCTTGATATTCCTTCTACCTCCATGGCACCCTTAAGCACACATGCTTTTCCTTAGATAGGAGCCTTCTGCTCAGAAGCCCTTTCCCCTTCCGCCATTCATCAAACCACTACTTACTCTTTGAAACCCAAGTCAAGAACGACTTTAACCTCTGTGTGCCCACCAGACTGTACCCTTAGGTGTATTTATCATGATTACTTGCAGCTCTCTTCAGATTTCACTGTCTTTAGGGAACAAGTTTTATTCAGCTCTGTATCTCTAGCAGATAGCTTCATTCCAGGCACATAGCTGCGCTCAGTGTTAATCCTACTAGTAAGAGAATTAAATACTTTTAAAGAGCTAATACAGAGCACTAATGATGTGCCAGGGACCATGCTAAGCACATTTCATTTATTAAATACTTTAACCCTTACAAAATTCAGAGTTAGGTTCTATTATTATTCTCCACACTACAGATGAAGAAATTGAGGCACAGAAAGGTTGAGTAACTTGAACAAGGTCACACAGCTAACAAGCGGTGGACCAGGGACATGAACCTGAATCGTAGTATGCTAGACCTCCTTTTATATACTTCAGTAGGTGAAAAATATGTACACATATAGATAGAGGCCCCCCAAAAGTAAAGACAACAGATCTAGGAAGGCACAAAAATGAATGGGCTTTTACATCTACCTGTCATTCTGTTCCAATGCTGTCATTTTGACTGAAGGTTAAAGAAAAAAAAAAAAAAAGAATATGACAAGAAGAAATATTAAATGACATGAAGTAGAAAAAAATTGAAGAATAGTTTCTCAAGTTTTGCCCTCAATATCGATGCCACTGTTACTGGGACATTGTTTCATTTCATGAACTNCTGAAGGTTAAAAAAAAAAAAAAAAAAAGAATATGACAAGAAGAAATATTAAATGACATGAAGTAGAAAAAAATTGAAGAATAGTTTCTCAAGTTTTGCCCTCAATATCGATGCCACTGTTACTGGGACATTGTTTCATTTCATGAACTCACCTTTTGGAATACAGTATATCATAGAAATATTCTAAAACGTATCCTCTTTCAAATGTTCCTTTATTTACACACATAATTTTCAAAATTAACATTCATATATGAAACAGTCACCATGCTGTCTGACTCTTCGGAATTAGAGTAGCCTGCCTGAAAAATGTTTAAACCACTGTAAATCAACCTGGTAATAGTCCCTGAGATAAGTGGACACCTGTGTTAAAGCACATTTTTGTTCATTTCTCCAAAGAAAATATGCACCTGCCTGCAGGGCTCACAGCTGGCACATCAGGAAGTTCTATCACTCACAAATTTTGAACATCCAACTGTATATTCTGCTTTGAACTGCATGTTTTAAAATGTTACAACTGGTTTATTAATTCAGTTATTTAGTATTTCTAGAGATATTAACACAAAGACAAGGCTAATGAGTCAACACCAAGCCAAGTTCAGATGCAAGTCTTTGTTTACTAGCACAAAAAACTACACAAAATGTATAGTTCTGTAAGCCTGCTTTCATGCAACAGAATAAAAACCAACCTTCTTAATAAATGCCATGGCTATCAATAATGAGTACTCTAAGAATTGAGAAATAACATCATCTCAGGAAGAGCTCAAGTAAATAAATACTATTTCAGCTGTCTATTCCTAACAGAACTCCCAGCTGATGGACACAAAGTGTATTTGCATCTGACCCTTTTAAAGAAATTCCCACCTCATCAATCTCCCTGTTGCCTAGGGACCCATCCCACCAAATGCTCCAGGAGGCTGAAGATGTCCTGGGCTCAAACCAGATTTCTCTCCCCAAGAACTGGAAGCTAAGCTCTCTGGGGACAAGGATCTCTTTTGTAAACCACTGCACTCCTCACACCTGGAACAGTAGCCAGCACTTAGTAGGTGCTCAGTAAGTACTACCTGAAGAGAAGAAAGAATGATGCGGCAACCCTGGGATTTAAAGTTTGGCTTTCTGAGCTCTGATGTCTGCCATTCTTTCCTGCTACCAAACTTTAAAAGAGAACATCTTTTCTGGCTTGGGAAAAAAAAAAAAAAAAAGGTAGCACTGCATGAAAACTAATTGCAAGGTGAATAGTTAACTCTAAGTATTTGTCAAAAGAGAAATAACAGTTTTCAGGGTAAGGCAAGATGTTTCAAGTCCCTTAAAAATGGAAAATATCTTGATTCTGCACTGATTACCTATAAATTTATTTTTATAAATCTATATTCTACAAATACAATTCATTTAATCACATTAGGGAAAGAGTTTTGGTTTTTTAAAAAAAAAGATCTTTTTATCCAACATATATATGTTTTCAAATCTGTCCTTTCTCTTCTCTTACTATAAGGAAAAAACCAGGATGAGAGAAATCTAAAGATTACTGCCACCGAAGCCAGTACTTCTGGACTCAGAAGTTGATAGGTATTACCTCTGGTTTTGATATTGTTACCCTCTTTCTCTATCCCACCACACAGATAATATTAATCACAACTGGATTCAGAAGGCATTAAGAGATGATATTATAAAGCCCAGGCGTCAAATCACCAATTACCATGTGCCCCCACCACACTGCTATCTCTGATTATGGAAACAAATTAAATGTCCCATTTCTAAAGGCTGATATGGGTGGAAGTTACCATGTCAAAACAGTAACAAATATCACTCTTCCTTAGTAAACATCTTCTTAAATGCTTACTCTAGGAGCACTTGCAAACATGGGACAGTATGTCTTTTTAACCTCAGTTCCTTGCTCACGATCTAAAGCTTTTTATTTCAATCACTTGGTCAGCAGAGCAGACCACCCTCCCTGTATTGAGGGGCAACAAAGACAAACCTTAGGAGGTGGAAGCACAGGACATAGTTACAGCTGGTCTTCCTTCCATCTCTATTAATGCCTCCCTCATAGAAACACTATGCGGGAAATACGGAGATGGAATAACAGGTTTCACACAGTCTGTAAATCAACTGTTTAATACAATTCTAAATACCCTCCTAAAAATAGTTTCCCAAATAATTGAATTTAAACATCTTCAAATTGTTTTACACTTCAGAATTCTTTTGTGTAAACCAATATAATCTGTTTCTTTACTTGACTATAACTCACTATATTTCAGAGGTTTTTGATTTTGTAGCAGTTCAGCGATTCTATCCAGAAACTACCGTTGTTGTTGCTTGGTCACTAAGTTGTGTCTGACTCTATGTGACCCCATGGACTGTAGCCTGCCAGGCTCCTCTGTCCATGGGATTTTCCAGGCAAGAATATGGAGCAGGTCGCTATCTCCTTCTCCAGCAATCTTCCTCATCCAGGGATCAAACCACCATCTCCTGCTTGGTAGGCGGACTCTTTACCACTGAGCCATCAGGGAAGCCCTATTCAGAATCGGATCTCTCCAAATGCCAATTATAAGTGACACTGGTTTCCTTCTCCAGTTTTTTTTTAAGATTTCAGTTCTCCTGGACACAGCTATACATAGTCAGTTATGACAGATGACATACAGCTGCCACATATACAAATGCTGTGTAAAAGGATGTTGACAGAGAACAATATTATATTTTAGTAATATTACTAAAGATATAGTTATATTACAATGCTGAAATGTTGTTATTGATAGAGCAATTCTACTTTTGGAAACTTTTCACAATATGCTAATCTTAAGATAGAAAGCCCTTGATGAACATTATTGTATTATGTATATTACCTAAAAATTAGAAAACTATTTATATCCAACAATTAAAAAGTTAAGTAACTTGTGGTATATCCTTCAGTAGAATATTAACACGGGACTTAAAATGGTTAAAGAGTTCATGGAATAAAATCTCATGGAAAAACAGGGACACGAAATAGTTTTGACATTGCAATTAAGTAAACTAAGCAGAGGTTAAAAAAAGTCTGAAGAGGATGAAAGTGAAAGTGTTAGTCGCTCTGTCATCTCTGATTCTATGCAACCCCACTGACTGTAGCACACCAGGTTCCTCTATCCATGGAATTCTCCAGGCAAGAATACTAGAGTGAGTAGTCATTCCCTTCTCCGGGGGATCTTCCCGACCCAGAGATTGAACCCAGGTCTCCCTCACTGCAGAACTATTCTTTACCGTCTGAGCCATTAGGGAAGGCCCTGAAGAGAATAAGCAAAGTTATAAGTATTGTGTTAGGGTGATAGGATCATGAATTTTCTTCCTATTCACTTTCTTCAAATGTATTATTTCTCCAATTGTAAAGAAACTAAATAAATCTAAAGAATTTAAAAGGTAATAAAATGAGACAAGGAGGCAGAACACCAAGCATGCTAGGTTAAACGGGGAAAAATTTTTACTGCCACGTCCTTGAGTTACATCAACTCTGAAAATCATCTCCTGTATCACCAGCACTGGCATCCTCTCTTACAACATCTTGAGAATCTCCCCAAGATCCTCACATACACTGAACTCTTCACAACACACAGTAGAGTTCTGGGAAATGTTTCTATAATGCACACAGGGAGGAGGCTTCTGCCATACTACAGAAATTCTATTATTCTGGGAACTTAATTCCTTGAGATAAACTAAAAAATGAATTCCAAGCTTTTACCACACTTTGTCTCTAAAACAGCATTCTAACTAGTTTTCTATTTTCCTAACACAGCAGGATCATGTTTATGGAGAAAGTTAGTTTGACATGAAAAGATAACTCAGGAGTCCATATTCAGTTCATTCCTTAAACCAAGAGAAATCAAAATGTAAACAGACAAGTGGTAAAAACAAACTAAAGTTCCCAAACATTCAGGTTCTGTTTGTTTAACAGGAGAATGTTTGTTCAAAGATTATTAAATTTGCCAGTGGGGTAAGGACTTCACAGCGGAAAACAAGTTCATTGCACTGAGAATACAGTATAAGAACCTATCAACAGTATATAAAAGAAGAAAAAAAAAATCCAATGAGTCCAATCCAGATGGGGATTTTATATACAGTCTTCTCTATGAGCATGTAATATTTTTATATATTTTTTTAAACTATGAAACCTCTTTAAAAGAAGATCATCACCGAGTACAGTGAGTACAGCTGTAGCAGAATGGTGGAAAGGATGAAGCACCAACATCTGGTCAACAAATACCGTTCGAATGCTACCTCTGGGCACGTGTGAACAGTGATGACCACAAAGATAGTAGGCCGTCATCTCCCGACTTGAGAGAGCTTACTGCCCAACAGGGAAAGGAACACACTAACAATAAAAGTACAACGGGAAAACTTCTTTCCTTCAGTCACCGAATATTGCCTGAAAGACAGTCTACTATATCTCTGGCACCATGGGAAAGGCTGGAGAAACACGGGGAGTTTTAAAAAAAGATAGAAAAGCTGTTGGCATGGAGCTAATAATTCAAAAAGAGGGGTGGGCTATATTCAAAACATCATAGAAGTTAACTCCAAACTCACAACTCTGTGAAACGCTGAGAGACTAAATGAAAGGTAACTGAGTAATAAGTAAAGGGAAACCGAGAGACAGGACTGTCGAGGCTGGCACAGAGCAGTCAGCACAGACTGAGACAGCGTAATGGTGAAGCCAAGATTCGGGGCACAACTATGACGGGAGTGGGACATGCAAAAGACGCGTCCATTTACTAGGGTACAGGGAGAGACAGTGCTGGAGGGCGGACACAGACCAGGTTATAGTCAACAAAGTTCAATTCCATACCATGGTTTTTATTGTGTTTTTTGTTTTTTTTTAATGAGAGAACCTAGAACATGTTTCCATGCTAGGTTCAAATGTTACAAAGACATAACAAAATTTTCACAGCAATTGGGAAAGTGTGTGAAGGACATTCAGAAGTGTAACCAAGCTTGTAAATAACCTGGAAACAGAAAATAAGGGGCCATGACATGTTTTAACAGTGTGGGACTATATTCCCATCAGGCGCAAGCTCACCCCGATGATGCTCAGCCCTTTGAGGTAATCCTGACGAGGCTGGGCTTGAGGAACACAGCCGGCAAGCACTATTTTCTTGTTCTCCTCTTGAGCTTTTCTAAAAGACAGAAGAGAAAGCAGTGTTAATTCTTTTCCTCACAAGTGTACCCTGGGAAACCAATGTTAGTGCACATAAGTTCCCTAGAACTCAACAAGCCAATCTAGCACAAAACAGGATTTTCTTACAGCTGCTTCAGGAAAGTACATTATGACTCCTGAACTAGGCGTCTATTTATCACACCATAAAGGACACCATGGCAGTTCAATCTGGTAAGGCCATTCATTACCGCCTCATTCTAAAACAAAAAAATTTTATTTATACAGAATTCTCAAGGATATAAATCATTCTTGAAAGCCATATTTTCCAGACAGACATTAGCCATTCAAATAAGTTATATTTATTTTAAATATTAATGACAATGTTCCTAAAACATACAATATGATTTCTGAGTCTTTTTTTCTAGTATAAAATATACATTTAAAAAGTTGAACAGGAAAGGAACAGAAGGTATAATATCCCCCTCTCTTCAGAGAATTCACACAGCTCCTCACTTCTGTTCCTCAGCGATGTCTACAAGTTACGGATTATTTATGCTTATGTCTAGACAATCCCTCTCAATGCAGGTATGATGTGTAAATAGACCTGTGTTCACTATAAATACACAAAGATGGAATAATACTTCAATACTTCATTTTATAACTTCCATCCAATACACCTTGTTTATCATTTGTGTCTTTACCTAAAGATTAGCCTCATCCCTTTTGTATTCTACTTTAATAGAAGTACATTTGATATTACAGTTGATAGTACAGTACAATATTATATTAGTTACAGGTACACAACATAGTGATTCAGTTTTTAAATGTTATACTCCACTGACAGGTATTATAAAATATTGGCGATAATCCCCATGTTGTATTTCTTCATAACTTACTTATTTTATACCTATTTGTGCCTCTTAATCCCTCACCCTGATCTTCCTTCTTCCCACTCGTAACCACGAGTTTCTTTTCACTGTGAGTCTATTATTTTTTGTTAACTTCATTAGCTTTTTTATATTTCAGCTTCCACATACAATTGGTATTATACAGTACTTGTCTTCCTCTGTCTCATTTCATCATGCACAATGCCCTCCAAATCCATTCCTGTTGTTGCAAATGGCACAATTCTGTTCTTTTTTGTGGCTGAATAATATTCCATTGTGTATATAGTGAATATATACCACATCTTCTCCATCCATTTATCTGCTGATGGACACTTAGCTTGCTTCCTAATCTTCACAATTGTAAATAATGTTGCTAAGAACATCGGGGATGCATGTATTTTTTTGGAATTAGTATTTATATATCCTGGATATATACACCCAGGAGTGGAATCTCATCCTTTTTAAAACATAACAGTGTAGGTATACTATAGCTTAACTAATCTTGTTCTGAGAGGCATTTAGGGTATTTCCAATTTTTCACTATTTCAAATTATTTTACAATAAACATGCATATAGATATGTGCACACATACACATGCACAAACACATGTGGATGGATATATAAGATAATCTTTGAATATTTGACAAAGTATTACTGGATTATAAAAACCCAAGTGTGAAAGCTATGCCAAGTTCTCTATTTCCCTAACATAAATTCTAAGAGGCAGAAATGCTGTTTCAAAGGTATATATGTCTGGTTATTGTATTAGGCATTTCTTTACTTAGGAGGAAGTTAGGACATATTTGATGTGGGTGAGGGTTAGGGTGTCAGTCATTTGTCTGGGCATGCATGCATTTGGCAAACACTGATGCTCTGCTAGAAGATGGTGGAATACCAAGCAGAGCTAACAACTCCTCCTGGAAATGATCCATATTCTTTGCTTATTTTACATTAAAATTTTAAATCTTCAATTCTTTTTCAAGTATGTGGTTTTTGGACCTGTGATACTCTGTATATTTTTTTCACAGGTTGCTTGGTTACAGGTGATTTATACACCCAAATGTGCTTCTGACTGCCCTCTCCAGGCAATGCCTAGGGTTCTGAAACCAACAAAAAAAGCTAAGGGAATCAGCAGCCCCGTTTCCAGACGTGGCAACTTTAGGCTACACACTATGAAAAGTCTCTATACCTGGCACACCTTGTTTCTGTCAACTTTCTCAAGTGTACACATTCACAACTGAAAGCCTAAAAAAGTGAGGGTCGGGTGAGGGGGTGGGGAGTGGATTAACAGAGCCAGCAATGTGTGACCAACAGCCCACACCAAAACCTGCTGGGAGGCATGCAGAGAATGATTAAATGAATGAACAGGCAGAGGACAAAATACTAGTTTATCAGCACCTATAAGCATTTCACTTCCATAACTTCTTAAAATACTCTGTATAATTTATCCACTTGGAATCATGAAAAAACTTGTTAACGGAATCAAGGAAATGTGACTGTGGTAAATTGCTTAGCATAACCAAGAGAATTACTGCCTAGCTCTGCCACTTAGTTTTACTTTTTTTAAAAAAAAGGACACAACTGAGTGACTGAACTGAACTGAAGACATGATGGAGAAGAAAATGGCAACCCACTCCAGTATTTCTTGCCTAGAGAATTCCATGAACAGAAGAGCCCAGCAGGCTATAGTTCATAGGGCCGCAAAAAGTCAGACATGACTGAGGAAGTATCCACACAAGACATGACAGTAAGTGTTTAAGGGACCACAGTTAAGAGGAAGACATGTACTTTGTACTTGACACCATTCTGGTTTATAACAAATAAGATGCAAAAGAACAACAACATCACAGCATTAAGCAACAGAAAGATATACAAGCAACATATGATGGAGGGAAAAAGAATAAGCACACAGGGAAAGACAGTAAAAAGCTTTATGAAAAAATCTGAGAGGATTTTAAAACAAGATAAGAGTGAAGAGGGCTTGCCAGGTGGCACAACGGTAAAGAATCTGCCTGCCGATATAAGAGATGCAAGAGAACCGGGTTCAATCCCTGGGTCAGGAAGATCCCCTAGAGAAGGAAATGGCAACCCACTCCAGTATTGCCGCCTGGAGAATCCCAGGGACAGAGGAGCCTGGTGGGCTACAGTCCACAGAGTCGCCAAGGGTGAGACACAGCTGAGCATGCACTCACAGGAGTGGACAGGGTGCAATGGAAGCAGAAAAAGCTTCCGGCAGTTGTTGCAGCATGGACAGAGGCAAGAAGAGAGAAGGCTGGGGGAAAGCACTTCAATACAGAGAAAGACTCTGTATAAAGGAGATGAGTAGGGCTTATATTGTGGAAGGAGCCAAACAAAAAAAGGCTGGGCAGGCTCCAATTTAGTGGGCAGTGGGGAAATTTTTAAAGTTTTGGTGGCAGAGTGGACACCAAGTGGAGCCAAACTGAGTGAAGGACCATGGTGGCAAGGTGCAAAATGAACTGCACGGGGGAAAAGAAGCCAAGGGGTGGAGAAATTCATTTAATACCCCAGGCAAAAGGTTGTGAGGACCTGAACACACGTGGAGGATCCAAAAAAAGAAAAGAAAAGTAGCTAAAAGGAGACGAGTTCTCTTGCTAGAATATACTTGGGAACGCTTAGGATGGATCAAAGGTGGTGCCAAAGTGGTGAGACTAAGGCAAGGATCACCATTTTCTAAAAACACAGCCAGACAGTGAATTAATTCAGGCTTTGGTGACCACAGGTTTCTGATGCAACTGCTTAGCTCTGTCATCTTAGAGCAAAAGCAGATAGATGCGGTACATAAATGGGTGCGTTTATTTCAATAAAACTTTATTAGAAACAAGCAGCAGGTGAGATTTGGCCCAAAGGCCAGAGATTGCAAATCCCTACTCTAAGAAAATACAGAAGAACACTGGTGCCACCAGCTATCAGCAGAAGCTGAGTCGTAAGGACAGAAAGCAGAAGTGTTAGTCTCTCGGCCATGTCGGAGTCTTTGACTGTAGCCCGCCAGGCTCCTCTGTCCATGGGATTTTCCAGGCAAGAATACTGGAGTGGGTTGCCATTTCCTTCTCCTGGGGATCTTCCTGATCAAGGGATCAAACCTGGGTCTCCTGCACTGCAGGCAGACTCTTCACCATCTGAGCCAACCGGGAAGCCTCAGTAAGCACAGGAGGAAATTCAAATAGGACAAATCAGATCTGAGGTGACAGTAATACCCAGCAAGTCTCTGGAAACGCAACTCGGCTGGTTGGCCGGCAATAAAGTTGGGGGTAGGTTTTAGAAATGCATTCCAAAGTGATGGCTGATGATAAGGGATGCGACAGTCTCAAAAGATGTGGAGAGAATCTGTGGAGTACAAAACTGTAAGGTTCTTCAGCAATGTATAAACATTCCCATAAGCTAAAACATATTAGTGTGAAAAACAAAAAAGATAAAATCACTACCAACAATTCTGTAATAGTAATAATCATGGTTAGCATTTATACGTACGTCCTCAAGGTCTTCATTATGTACTTTTGAAAACAGTACAGCCAATATACAACAACCCAGGGAAAGTGTTCTGCTGACACTGTCAACACTAAACCAGGTCAAGAAACAACAGTCCAAGGCTGATTTTAGGGCGTTAGCAGAACACCAGAAAATTAGGAGGAAAAGTTCAAAATAGAGATGCTTAAATAATTTATTTAAAATATTATTTCATGCTTTTTGTTGAAATTGGCTTTAAAATGCTAGGGCAGACCAGAACTATAAGCCAAAAATCATACCCCAGCTATGGAATATTGATGCTACACTCTGTGACCAAAAGTTTTAATGCAATTTCTCAAAGAGTGTTCTTGTTCTAAATATTCCTTTCTTACATCCTGTTCTTTTTGCTTAGTGAACTTTATTCAGGTTAATAAGCCTGAAATTTCTTTTATTTAGAAATGTACCTAGCACAGACATATTTTTTAAAGCCTTATCCTTCAAAATATGAATGCTGACAAGAATAATACTTTAGGAACTTCTAAAATACTATAAATTTTAGATAGCCTTGAAATGTCAATTAAAATGAAAATTGAAAAGTTAATTCAATATAATCGTTCATATATTTCTGAAGCCTATTTCTAAATTGAAATAGAGATATAGCCTTGTCTAAAGCATTAATCTGAATAATACAGAAGACAAAGAAACCTTTTCTTCATTTCTACCAAGCATCAAAAGACGTAATTCGTACAGAATCTTAAAATTCATATCATCACTGAAAATAAGGGGCTTCCCAGGTGGTGAGAGGTAAAGAATCCTCCTACCAATACAGGAGACCAAAGAGATGACCCTGATGCAAAGAGCTGACTCACTGGGAAAGACTTCGATGCTGGGAAGACCTGAGGGTAGGAGAAGGAGGGAGCGACAGAGGATGAGATGGCTGGATGGCATCACTGACTCAATGCACATGAGTTTGAGCAAACGCTAACAGACAGCGAAGGACAGGGAAGCCTGGTGTGCTGCAGTCCACGGGGGCAGCAAAGAGTCAGACAAGATTTAGCGACTGAACAAAAACAACAGGAGACAAAGATGACATGCGATCATTATTTCACAAACGAGACTTCAGAAGACGCGATGGTCGAGGCCCAGAGTTCCACACTTTATGAAGTTAGTGCTGGAGCTGGGATGAGCGCCCAGGATATCCGGGGTCCTTGAGTTTACATTTCAGAACGTAAATCAAACTTGAGTTTTGACTGTATACTAAACATTGGAGCAAAAGTTTCTTGATTAAAAGAACACAAAAAGACAAAGATTATATTATGCTGAATGTCTTCAAAGTAGAAATACTATTTAATACTTCACAGTTCTTGTTTTCCTGAGTTTCATGAACAAAATCATAGTCTTGAATCTTACATTTCAGAACATAAATCAAACTTGAGTTTTGACTGTATAATAAACATTGCAGCAAAAGTTTCTTAATTAAAACAACACAAAAAGACAAAGATTATATTATGCTGAATGTCTTCAAAGTAGAAATACTATTTAATACTTCACAGTTCTTGTTTTCCTGAGT
>SJYX01008749.1:188544-228816 GCA_006410675.1 Oreotragus oreotragus | reverse complement strand
TCAAGTTCACTACTTCAAAATTTCCTGTTTAGTCACTGCATACCTGTTTTTGGCCATATGTTTATCTTATCAAACTCTAATGGCACCCCACCCCAGTACTCTTGCCTGGAAAATCCAATGGACGGAGTAGCCTGGTGGGCTGCAGTCCATGGGGTCACTAACAGTCGAACAGACTGAGCGACTTCACTTTCACTTTTCTCTTTCATGCATTGGAGAAGGAAATGGCAACCCACTCCAGTATTCTTGCCTGGAGAATCCCAGGGACGGGGGAGCCTGGTGGGTGGCCATCTATGGGGTCACACAGAGTCGGACACGACTGAAGTGACGCAGCAGCAGCAGCAGCATATAGCTTCCAGTTAGTCATTCTCATTTGCCTTCTTTCACCACCCAAAGCTTTATCCTCTACACACTGGCTTACATCCCAGGCAAAACATGTGTAACCATTTCAAGGAAATATTTCCAAAATATGTGGCATGCCTACACTTCTTATTACATAAGGTACCGTGAACCTAATTGAACCTGTATTTGACTGCCTTAGATAATCACTGTAGATAGACTTTCACATCTGTAAGAGACATCTAAAACTTTCCAACCCTGTCATTTCACTTTTAAAAAAGGAAACAGAGGACCACAAAGATTAAATAGATTACCCAAGATCAGAAAAAGACAGTGTTAGTGGTCACGCATCACTACCCTTTGCTTTGATATAATGATGTCCTAACCAGGGAGTAACAAGATCCATAAGGTTAGGTGGCCCCATGATAAACAATCTCAGTAAGCCATATATATTGATTCTTCTTTTTCCTGTGTGTCAGCTATTACTTCAAGATACTTCTAACTATTCTATCCAAACTTTTCTATCTACCACCATTTCTAACTGCCATGCAATGAATCTACAAAAATTTCTAGAGTAATTTTGAAACAATCAAAAACTTCATTTTAAATTATTTTTACAAATTCATTAATGAAATATTTTGTGTTTATTACGTGTACAATATATGCTTAGAGGTCTGTCAGGTACCAAAAGGAATTTGCACCTCCAGGAATACACAGGAAGTTAAAAAGATCAAGACAAAAGCATGAAATATGCAAACTGAACAGAAATATAAAAGCAATATATTTTATGCGCAAGGTTCAGTTCAGTCTCTCAGTCGTGTCCTACTCTTTGCGACTCCATGAACCGCAGCACGCCAGGCCTCCCTGTCCATCACCAACTCCCAGAGTTTACTCAAACTCATGTCCATTGAGTCGGGGATGCCATCCAACCATCTCATCCTCTGCCATCCCCTTCTCCTCCTGCCCTCCATCTCTCCCAGCATCAGGGTCTTTAGAACTTGAATAAATACAAGTAAGTTTACGGACAAGTAGCAACCAAACTTTTTTTTCAGGGACATGCCAGTTTAACAAAAAAAGTGATGGCTCAGTGGTAAGAGTCAGCCTGATCCCTGGATTAGGAAGATTTCCTGGAGAAGGAAATGGCAACCTATTCCAGTATTCTTGCCTGGGAAATCTCATAGACAGAGAAGTCTGGCAGGCTAGAATCCATGGAGTCGCAGAAGAGTCAGACACGACTTAGCAACTAAACAACAAACAAGGCCTCCTCAAGTCTGGAGTAATGTCATCAGTCGCCTAGAAGTTTTTCTCATTGAAGGGTTAGAATATGCCAACCCAAAATATGTCAGTTCAGCATATGAACTATTGCTGAAGGCAATTAAGAAACAGCAGACTCAGGAAAAAACCTTTTTTATCTGTAAAAAGCAGGACATAAATTTCCATTTGTAAAGGTGTCTCCCTCTCTAGTCCCAGGAAGAGAACTACTCCAGAGACAGCTCTTATCACCAGACTCTTATCTGCATAACAAGCCTTACTAAAAAGCCTTTCTTACTGGACATATCCTAATCACCTTCTCATAATCTATACCTCCCCAATAAACCTCAAATCCCTAAATTCTTCTCAAGTCCTTACCCCCTTTATTAAGGGGGTAAGAATCTCCAAATTCTAACTCCTACATACTTACATAATTACATCTGTTTTGTTTTTCTGATTAGTCTTTTATGACTTTAATTTACATGCCCCAGTTACAAAACCTAAGAGGATACATACAAAGAGGTTCCCTCCTCCATTCCTACATCATGACGTTTAAGGTTTAGTGAATTTATGTAACTTCAAAATTCAAGGCAAAATAAGATGAATGAAGCTAATCATCACCAGATCACTGTATACATGATAACCTCACTACAAATAGACTTTTAAAAATATTTTTTAAAACTGCATTTAGAACTTGCATAGCACTTAATATTCCCATAAAATGAAAAGCAAATCTGTAACTAGTTCACCTCCCTACGATCAATACACTGATATTCCAGTCATAGCAAACACTTGAGAATATCCTTCAACAGAGAAAAGGAACAAAGTAAGGAAAAAGAAAAAGTTGTTTTAAAAGAAAAAAAAAAAAGTCTCAAAATATATCAGTATATAGGAGGATCTTAATAAGGTGACATTGAAAAGAAGTGTCCTGATCAGCTGTTACATTTATTCAATTCGCCATCCAATTTGCACATTTAATTATAATTTACTCTAATTATCGCATACACCAAGAAAGACCAAAATTAATTTACGACAGGAAGCTATGTTTTGAGAAAGGAATAAAGAAAATTCACAGTTCTTGTTTCAACTAAACATGGTATTACAGGGATAAAAGTTCTGAAGGAAAACACATAGTTGGTGGTTTTCACCCAGATTTAGAGTTCCACCCTGAGTACAATTTGAGCTAGAGTACTATTAGGTCCCAACCTGATTTCTGGTGGAAGACTCAGGCAAAATTAGAATTTACAGTCTGACTAAAAAGCTGTTGTAAAAGCTTATAAAAGGCTCCTAAAGAAAATTTTCAGTTTTTTTACATCTTTTCAAAATCACGTTTCCAAAGAGGCATTAGTTAATGAAAAAACTGATCCTCTGGTAGCAGTACCAGAAATGTCCTTTGTTTAAACTGGCCAAGCAAGAAATACTTTGCCCTAGGAAAGGTGAAGACCAGCAGTTGTCATCTCTTTGGCTAATTTACACAGTCACGGAATCCCCAACCCACAGGAGTGAGGCAATGGAGGAGATTCAGTGAAACTGCACTAACTGGGCTTCAGACAGCTCTAACTCCTGCATGATCAAGAGGTTTCATTAGAAGGGAAGAGACAGGGAATATCAGCATTTTGTGGTGCTAGTTTTCTAAATATTTATTTACTTATTTGGCTGTACTGGGCCTTCGTTGTGCCAAGTGGGATCTAGTGCCCCAACCAGGGATTGAACCCGGGCCCCCTGCATTGGAAGTACAGTCCTAGCCACTGGACCACCAGGGAAGTCCCTGCTGCTGCTAGGTCGCGTCAGTCGTGTCCAGCTCTGTGCGACCCCGTAGATGGCAGCCCACTAGGTTCCGCCGCTCCTGGGACTCTCCAGGCAAGAACATTGGATTGGGCTGCCATTGCCTTCTCTGAGAGAAGTCCCTAGGGCGCTATTAAAAAATTCATTTTTAACATACTCTAGTTGAACTAGCTAATTCAGAAGTCATCGTCTTAAATGACCAATACTGTTAAAGCAAATGATTTCCAATCTTCGGCACTGATCTATGTAGTATTCTGTCTTTCAATAGACATCTCCGCCCTACAAGAATGTAAGTTCCCTGAGAGTAATACCTAGATGATTCTCTTTACACACCTCAGAGTACATTTCCAAGAAACTTCTTACAATATAACAAACCAATGAAAAAGCAATTAGCAGGAAATAACACTAGAATCAATTATTCACTCAAGTTGTGATTAAGAGCCATGTGTATATCCCTTAAAATTTAATAAAGCCAATGCTAAGCAGGAATCCATATTTTTCATCACCAGGAATATAGACAATCCAATCATAGGAACTACCTTCGATTAGTATCAACACCATTTACGTACTCTGAATTAAGTCCTTAAAGGTCGCTGACTTTCAGAAATCAAATAAACAGCTTATAAGAATTACTATCATATTCAGAACTATTTTCATAGGGTTTAATCAACACCATTTTCCTTTCAATTCTCTCCTTTGTCCCCTCCTTTACTCTTTCTTTAAATTTTTATTTTATCTTCAGAAAAGTAATATAGCTATTAGTTATAATTACTCTGACCTCAGATGAGAAAGGTATTGATCACAAACATTTTTTTTTTTTAACCTTACAGACAAACCTTGGAGCCACTACTCAATTCTACTTCTAGAAAGCAAAGCAATTTCAGCAGAACAAACACTGCCTTCTATGTGAAAATTCCCCATTACCAAAATCCACTTTGGGGTGGCGGAGTCTGTCAAGGTTTTCCTGTTTGCGTGTTCACCAGCCAAAGGGCAAACTTCATCACTTTGACACCAATTCAAATTATCAACTGAAATAACCAAGCAAATGACATACACCACTTAGCAACATGATTCAAACTAAAGTATACCGTAATAAACTAAAGAGAAGATTTTTTCATTATTATTTCATCATTATCAGCAGAACCATATAGAAAGGGACTATAGGCTCCCACTGAGACATGTAAAACAACATAGGACTACAGCAAATAAAAATTTTTACTTAATCAACAAATTATTTATTGAACCATTGCTATATAGCAAGCATGCAATATGTTGAGTCAAAAACTATATATGTTAAGAATGAAGGGAAAGATCTGGTTTAGTTTAACTGTATAACCTTACTAATTATCCATTTCCCTTTATCTGTACAAACAAAGCATGTCATTCTTGTGATTTTCTTCTTTTAATTATTAAGGCTAGCTGACATCCATGGGTAATTTAAAGTTTCCATTTTCCTCTGGAGACTTTTCTCTGAATTCTGCTGAAATTGATCAATTAATTGGTCCTATAAGTAACTATATTTTACTAATGCACAGAAGTAACACAGACATATCTATATACATGAGAAAAAGAGAGAACCAAAAGTATTAAACTGATATTCCTTCATTTTTATCTCAGAACTAATAAACAAGATACTTCATATTATCTGTAATTAACAGTTAACATGTTTTCTCCCTAAGATGAGAAACAAGGCAAGGATACCCGTTCTTATCACTCTTATTCAGTATTATAATAGAGGGCCTAGCTATAAGGAAAGAAAAGGCATACGACCACAGGGGAAAGGAATTAAAAAGGTTTCTTCACAAATGAACTAATTGAGTATGTATAAAGTTCTAAAGGAATAAAAAGCTACCAGAACTAACAAGTTAGTTGAGCAAGACCATGGGATTCCAGAGAAAGTAGCAATTAATAGACAGGCAGAGACAAGCTATTATATGAATAAGAGGAGTTCCTGAAAGAGAAAAAACCTGAAGGCAATGGAGCAGTGTACGAAAAATTATAATTCAAGAAAAGTTACATAAAAACATTTTAAATGATTTGTCTCTATATTGGAAGATTATACTATATACCTGAGAACATCACCCCAGAACAACAAAAACAACCAATATCAAGACACACTCAATAAGATTACTGGACTCTAAGGGAAAAATTCCTTTGAGCTTCTAGGCAAAGACAACACATGATTTTTAAAAAGGGGAACACTTACACTGTCACCAGACTTTGAAAGCAGTGCTCTAAGCCAGAAAGAACATGTGACCTAGAACTTTCTATCTTGCAAAACTGATTATCAAGTATAAAGAGCACTATTATTGACATACCGTGACCAAGAGGCTGCTGTTCCCAGGAATCCTTTCTAAGAAACCTACTCAAATGCACTTCAAACCACCAAAAATAACTAGAAGGATATTTACTTGGGATCTTGTGGCAGGCATTAAACACATAGTCATTTGTGGAATGAATGCCAAATAAGGGTTGAAAATGAGAGTTTACGTAGTGACTACATGATGATAGAGAATTCCCATTGAAAATATTTGGGAGGAGAATGGAATCCAGTATTAGCCAAAAGAGAAAATCTTCTTAACATCTTCAGTAATTATAACTGGTGACGTGCAAGTCTTATTGTTCTGAAATTACCTTATGGGCTCCGCTGGTGGCTCAGACAGTAAAGAATCTACCTGTCAGTCCAGGAGACCCAGGTTTAGTCGCTGGGTCAGGAAGATCCCCGGGAGAAGGGAATGGCTCTCCACTCCAGTATTCTTGCCTGCAGAATTCCATGGACAGAAGAGCCTGGTAGGCTGTAGTCCATGAGGTCACTAAGAGTCGGACACAATTGAGTATCTAAATCTAACATTTTCACCATATGTAGACAGTGGGAAAAGCTAATGACAACTATGAAAGTGAAAGTGAAGTCACTCAGTCATGTCCGACTCTTTGAGACCCCATGCACTGTAGCCCGCCAGGCTCCTCCATGCACTGGATTTTCCAGCCCAGAATACTGGAATGGGTTGCCATTTCCTTCTCCAGGGGATCTTCCAGACCCAGAGATCGAACTCAGGTCTCCTGCATTACAGGCAGGCTCTTTACCATCTGAGCCACCAGGGAACCCCAATGACAACCATGGGATAATTCTAATTCTGTCATCCTCAATGTACTTGAGAACTAGGATTCTTCGTGAAGGAAATATATATGTAATATATGAGATTAAGGTGAAAACCCTATAAACTTAAGTGTAAATTGGAAATGTCAATATGAACTCGTGAGCTATTTTATCTTAAAAGTTGAGTTTCTGTGTGTATGTGTCCACTGAAAAGAATGAAATGGACTAGAAATAATAACCAACACAGAAGCAAACCTCCAGATGTGGTGATGAAACTCCTTTTCCCATTAAAATAGCCAAGGCTTTGCAGAGAAATGGTTGATTGTACATCTGGGACAAGAAATGTACACGATGAGCTTGGAACATCTTATTAAACCACCTGAGAGCAAGGAAGCTATCAGAGAGTTCCAGGGTCATGTCAAAGGGTCTCAGAAACCAACCTGAAGGGCACCACAGTGGCCAAGGACAGGACAGTTTGAACTTGGGCAAGAATTGCAATTGACTAAAGCCCAAATATTTTTCAATTCATGAGTTTCTAACTATGGTTTTTAAAAAATGGATTACCAGTCACCTTCTGAGAATGACAGAAAACCAACTTATTATCTAGGAAATCAGGTAAACAAAAAGAATCTAGAATTTAATCTGCCTTTCTCCATAAACTCTACCAACAAGTAAATAGCAGATGAGGGGGAACATGTCCTTATAACATCATTACAGCTAATTTCTGACAACAGGATGATATGGTAGAAAGTCACCATTTTCCAAACTCCAAAGAAATACAGACTCTGGGCATTATGCATCAAAAGCTGGTAACACTGCAAACAGAAAAACCACCACGTTACGAGCCTCCTGATGAGAACACAATTCAACCTAAAATCCTGTCAAGGCACTGCAGCAAGCTGCCAATTTGCAGCAAGAACAGGACAGGGGAACATACTGAACTGCACTGGAATATGCAGTTCAGCAAAATCTGGACTATGAAGAATTCGCAGGTTAAAAGGCCCAGGTTCTTCAACAGGTAAATTTTCAACAGATAAGGAAAGAGACAGAAGGGGAACCTACTGATTAATAACAGACTTTAAAAAAAATACACTTCAGGTTTTTCCTCCTAAATGGGTCATTTCTTGAACTGAGGGGATAGTGACAGAGGTGTTTGCTTTACAGTAATTCCCTAACCTATACACTGTTTGGCATATAATTTTTATATATTATAAAATTACAAATTTTAAAATTTATTATTGTAGAGTTAAAATAAAATAAATCTCTAACAACAACAACAAAATACTCTAGAATTAAATAACCCCAGATTGCCCAGTAAACAAGGAGGGGAGGACAAGCAGCAGTGTGGTGGCTGTCTCTAAAGTCTTCTCAAGCTCCTATGTATCTCAGAACCCACACAGAGGAGGTCTGAACCCACGGTATGTAAACAGGATGTCACAGTTGGCTGGAAGAAACCCAGTGCATGCTTGTAGAAAGAAAACTGTATTCTGTCCACTGGTCATCTTTGGAGGAGGTAACAGGAATGACACTGAAAGAGACCAAGCAGGTCAGAATTATTACTAAAGAGATTCCAAGAGAATATCACAAAACACCTGCTTGTTTTCTATATTTTGTGCCAACTGGTTACTGTCTACACCCCCGAAAGGACAGGAAAATGAGAAAGCATGAAGAGTGAACAGAACTGCACTCTGCTCCTCTGCACTGGGGATAGAGAACATCACTTGTTCTTTCTGAGAACATAACTGTGAGCTTTAAGAGGCAGGCGGTTCAGGCACGAAGATTCTAAGCTGTCCATTTGGGTTCTGGCTGTGTCATGAATCATCAGCAAGACAAACTGCCTCCGTCTCTGAATCTTCGTTTTCTCACACACACATGAAAATGGTTAAACGAGATGAACATCGACACTTATTCTAGCGCTAAAAATCTTGGTTGAGAAATATTTGCCCCCAAAAGGTAATATTTGCCACAAGAATCCACCAAGATTAAGCAAATAATACCACAGTGGCAAAGATCATTAGACATTTTTTTCTTTCCCATTTAGAAAGTTTTAACTACAAAAAAATAAAATCTCTTTGAAAATTCCCCCAAAAAAGCTGTGATGGATGCTCAATCTTTTTACACCCCACTGAGCTCCAGTAGAGTTGAAAATCAGCAAATGAAAACAGAAGAAGAAATGTCATTTTGAATATTTTAAATTCTGGTTTATGGTTTCACAAATCCATTTGTAAAACCGTGACAGAAATTACTGTGGCTTTAAAAAGTGACAATAATGAAAACAGATTAAAAAATTCCATTTCCTTTCTCTCATCTCCAGTTTATAGTGTTCAAATTTAAACACCACCCATCAAAATTCCAAGTAACATTCAAGTCACTACATTAAGTGCCAAACAAAAAAGAAATAAGAACACAAGAAATGAACATCCCTGAAAGGTGAAACCCAAGAGTCTAAAGGATGGTCCATGTCTCCTAGAGGACAACAAAAATGATCATCATGACCACAGAATTTTCCATTTTACATCACATTAGGATTTTTCAGAACGATTTTCACAGACATTACATGCTGCCTCATGCAAGCTTCATGAAGAACCTGTGAGTTAAAGGATGGATTATTACTTTGCAAATAAGGAAAATGAAGGTTAGAGAAGCAAGCTAAAAATAATGGAATATAAGAATAAGAGAGGAAATTAACATTAGGCTCTAGAACTTAAAACAAAAGGGATACATCAAAATACTCAGAAAAAATATATATATGGAAGAGATTGCTACCTGCTGAAGAAGAAAGATGAGACTTCACTTAAAACCTGGACAAAAGCATCTCTCTACTTGGGTCACCCTCACTAGAGGGGTAGGGAGGCCACTAGAGCTTCAGAAGCTGGAACACTTCACTGTAGAAGGAATGTGTTTTCAACTACTCCCAAGTCTTGTAAGCAAGTGGATGCTGCAAAAAGTAACTGAACTTGGTGAATCCATCTTCCCTCTCTACCACTGCAAAATTAAAGAACTAGAACACAGAGAAAACCCTAAAATCCTATGGCTAC
Organism: Oreotragus oreotragus; assembly: GCA_006410675.1. Taxonomy (NCBI): domain Eukaryota; kingdom Metazoa; phylum Chordata; class Mammalia; order Artiodactyla; family Bovidae; genus Oreotragus; species Oreotragus oreotragus. The sequence goes on along the minus strand of SJYX01008749.1, from coordinate 219,309 downwards.
AGAATTTCAAATCCCCATACTCTAACGGCAGTGGGAGGAGAGAAGGTGGAGTCTGACATATGATATACAAGCCCTAATGAAATTCAACTCTCCCTGTTTAAATAAAATGTATTTGGGCATAGACTGCTAACCACCATAGCAACAACAAAACCCAACAGCTAAGGGAAAAATATATTTCTAAAATAGTATTTAGAAAATAAAACATTTTTTATTGCTCTGACATGGCCTCTCTCCTTTAAGGTTCTCAGCAGATATCTTACTTCTTATTTCACTGAAAATCAGAAGCAATCAGAAGAGAATTGCTGTTTCCTTCCACCACTGTGTCTATCAAACTACTTGCTCTGTGTCCACATCTGTTAAAATAAATCAATTGTCCTTACTGCCATGTAAGCCCAATACTTCTGCTTGTATGCGGGATCCCAGTCGCTTGTGCACACTCTGCTCCCACGTGTGTGCTTAGTTGTTCAGTCATGTCCAGCTCTTTGTGACCCCATTGGCTGTAGCCCTGCCAGGTTCTTTTGCCCGTGGAAATTTTCCAGGCAAGGATATTGGAGTGGGTTGCCATGCCCTCCTCCTGGGCATCTTCCCAACCCAGGGATCAAACCCACATCTGCCACATTGCAGGCAGATTCTCTACCGTCTGAGCCACAAGGGAAGTCCATGAATACTGAGTGGATAGCCTATACCTTCTCCAGGGGATCTTCCCAACCCAGGAATTGAAGTGGGGTCTCCTGCATTGCAAGCGGATTCCTTACCAGCTGAGCTATCCTGTGTGCTGCAACTTAAGATCCCGCGTGCCTCATCTAGGACCTGGTACAGCCAAATAAATTGCCTTTTTTTCTTTTTTAAAATAAAAATACAAAACAAAAACTCTCTTTGACTCTAAATTTTTCCCCACTCAGCTCTAGCTCCATTTCTGCTTCACTTTATATACCAAACCTCCTTTAAGTTGCAACCTGTACCGTCTTACTCTCTCATTCTGTTTTAAATCCACTCACATCAGTCCTATATCCATCCCCAGCTCTCCACCACCAGCTTGCTCCTGGTTGACAAACTCAGCAGATCAATTCTCGGTCTGCAACTGACTCAATCTCTCGGCAGCACTTACACAGCTGACCACTCTCTCTTCTTGAGACATATCCTTCACTTGGCTTCTGAGACAAAACACTCCTGGTGTCTTCCACCTGGTCTGAGCCCCTTCTGCTAGTCCTTGGTCTTCTCCTCCTCTGACTACCCCAGTTCCCTAAGCAAACTTCTTCAGGCTCACGGCTTTATATACCAGAATGAGGATTCCCAAATACTTCTCTTAAATCTCAACCTCATCTATATAAACAGCTGGCTAGTAACCTTCTCAAATGAAGCATGTTCCAGTCAGAATTCCTGATCTCCCTTCTGTGAAACAAGTGGGGAAATCCATCTCTTTTCTATGAAAAAGGGCCAATTGCACATGCTTCGCATCCTAATCAAAAGGAAAGGTCTCTCATCTGTGCTTCCTGAATAATGAACTTCATCCTAGGTTTTGTTCTACTCAACACTTTTCTCACTACAAGGCATCAGGTAAGTAATAGCTGCTTCGTACAAGAGTTAAGAATATTGCAATTACAGTTCTCTGATTCTTAGACTCTTATATAAGAGTTTCATACTAAAAATATATGGCCCTTGGAAAGTTATTATCTAACTTTTACTTGAAGAATAAGAAACATTCTGAACATTAATTGCTATAGCTATAGGTAATGGGACTTAAATCTGTTGGGTATTGAGTCCAAAACTTTTGCCCTAAAACTTGTCTTAAAATAGTCTCAGATACACCATCAGGACTAGGTTTTGACCTCTTAGACATGTGGGGGAAAGAAGCGCGGCCCCATGACTAATAATTGTCTGATTTCCACTCATTCTTCAAGTAACAACTTAGATGTCATTTCCTCCAGAAAAGTCTTTTCTAACCACTGCAACTTTAGGTCTTAAGCTTTTTTGTGTATTCTTCTGTAGCGCCTGATACATTTCCCTAGCATAGACTGTATCGTATTCTATTACCACAGTCTCTTGCTTTATGTACACCTCCTATTAGATTCTGAGAAAGCTGGAGTGCTCACTATTGCTTGCCAACTCATCTCCCTTCTCCCAACGCATACCTTTTTTCTTACTAACAGAAACTTGATTTTGTTTGTTGTCAGTCCTTTGAGGCATTGTGCTTGGGAATGTCTCTCCAAATCCCAGGTCAGGTTAAAAAAAAACAAAAAAAAGTCTAAAGAAGTCAGTGAAGATGTCTCCATTCTCCTTGCTAGTAAGTAACTTTTAGGTCTGACGTTGGGATCCAATTCTAGCCAGAGGTATGCAGTTGGGAGTTTTGAGGAATGATTCTCCTCTCTACTAAAAAAAAAGAAGGATGAGGGTAATCTCTCTCTTCACTGGCTGTGCACCGTAAGTGCACATAATACTGGAAACTACGATATTGCTACGACAGCAACATTGCCTCAAAGAAGAGCAGCATCAAAAGGACCACGTATCGTAGCAGACACTGCTGCCGCGAAATTAATCGAACCAGAACTGTCGTCTCCAGGCTTCTCACTATGTGAGATGATAAAACCCTCACGGTTCAGGCTACTTTTGGTTGAGTCTTTTGCTACTTACAGCTAAAGGTACCCAAGCTGAAATGTCTTGGTTCATCACAATATATAAATGTAGCAGTAAAGCCAAACAAATCCCGGTGTCCATATTATTCTACTGTACTACCAGGCTTTCTTCTTAACTGGCTAAGCCAGAATTTGAACCAACTTTTTTTTTTTTTTCGCCTTAGCGCAGGCCTTGCCTCCTTGCTTGCCACAACCAGACAGGACAGTGACAGTGACTACAAGATGCTCCTGCCTACCAACCGACAGAGTCACCCTCAACGGCGCCGCTTCACCCTTTCATAGGCTGAATGGCGACTGTTTATTTCAATCAACTCTTATGACTCCAAATCCAGACCTCTTTTTACTGAACCACAGTTGATCTAGGAAATCTAGGCATCTGCACTTTATTTACAAACTTACTGCTGCTGCTGCTGCTAAGTCACTTCAGTCGTGTCCGACTCTGTGCGACCCCAGAGACGGCAGCCCACCAGCCTCCCCCGTCCCTGGGATTCTCCAGTCAAGAACACTGGACTGGGTTGCCATTGCCTTTTCCAATGCATGAAAGTGAAAAGTGAAAGTGAAGTCACTCATGTCCGACTCTTCGCGACCCCATGGATTGCAGCCTACTAGGCTCCTCCGTCCATGGGATTTTCCAGGCAAGAGTACTGGGGTGGGGTGCCGTTGCCTTCTCCTAGCCTGACATTATTCCAGATGCCAGACATCATCAGAAGTTCATTTTGGCAAATAAGGTACAAGAAGTGTTGGGAAAATGTAAGACACTTATACCTACAAAATACTTGCCTTTCTGATGATTTAATATGTATGTTTCAGAACAGAAAAACTCTTTTCTATAAGTACAATATGCACTAAACACCGAACACCTATCTATCTCACAACCAGGACTCACTTTTTACCTCTTCCTCCTAGTTCAAATAAACTTAAAGTACATATAATGTTAACTACACTAAAAACCACACCTCTAAAGGAAAAAGATATGTCACTAAATTCCCAGGAAAGGAATGGTTTCAACCAATGAAGTGCACAACATTTTTAGGAAACTGAAGGGGAACTCTTTTATAGATAAAGAAAGGAGGGCTCACAGAGCCTGTTTCACTAGAAATCAGATTGTCAGGGCCAGAATCAGAACTAGAGATCTGGATTCAAATTCCTAATTCAGTGCTTTCTCTACAATATCATATAGTGCTTCCAAGTTGTGCATTAGATATTTACTGATAATTCTTGGCCAAACAAAAATAATCCATTACTGTATGTTCAAGTAAATCAAAAACCTTTTAGTAAGTTTAGGTGACAGATGCACGTTGCCTTGTATATTGACTTTTTATTTTTTTTTAAGTAAGCTTCACTATGTCCTATTTATCTTTTCCACTTTTCAAGTCAACAAGATTTAGTTTTATTTAAATAATTTAAACAAACCAATTGTTATCAGTGTAAATACACTTAAGGGGAAGTGATGGTTCTGCCTTTAACACATCTACTTTCTACTTTATAAAAACACTGCAGCATATCATATTTATTAGACTTTGGCAAGACAGACCAAAATTGTCACATTTTTTTAAACACTATAATTTCCCTAATGAAGCAATTATCATGATAATGTTGACTTCACTCAGCATCCTCTTGGTTATGAACCTAATTCCTTTGGGAAGTACTAACCTGGAACTCAGGAAATCAACAGTCTTTAGAAATTTATTTTAAAAGGTTAATTTATATGAGATCTTAGTGTTGTACCCGATTCCAATATCTATTCCACTAGAGATGAGGAGTCCAAGTCAATTGCTATACTTCCGTCTTCTCTGCCAGTGCTCAGGAAGTAGTCTGACGTCAGTCTGGACCAATGATACAGCAGAAAGTCTTGCTTAGGTCTTCAAAGAAGTAAAAGCCTGTCTCTTCCCCACTTTTCGTAAAATAGGGACTCAGCTGTTGCTCCTGTCCTTATAACCACAAAAAGGACCAGGTTTAAGGATGAAGGTAAGAATATAAAAGGAAGAGGAAAAAGCATAAATGAACCTAGATCTCTTATGACAACAATTAAGTTCAGTCAACCCACCCTGAAGCTTCCCAAGGCTTCTTGTTTTGAGAATAATCCACTTCCTTATTGTGTAAGTGAAATTCAGCTGAGATTTCTATTACTTGCAGCAAAAAGGATCTTAACTGATGAAATAGTAAAATCAAGTCTATGGACAAAAAGCACTAGAAAGAGAAGAAGCTGTAAGCCTGTATTATTACAACAATAATCACTACAAAGAACTTCCCCCAAGAGATGGTTCAAATACCAGCCAAGACTCAGGTTTTCTCTAGAGCAAGGGAACTCCAAGACCCTCCCTAATTAATATCTTGACTTAATAAACTATCAGGAAACTAAAGTATTTCTATTCATTTTTTCACATAGTTATTAGCCACCAAGCATATTTCTAGGCTCTGGGAATACAGCTATAAACAACGCAGAATGCCCTAGAAGCTTCCACTGCAAAGAGGGAAAGATAATTAACAAGTAAATAAAATCTTCCTCATGGATTTAGTTCTACTGTATAAAAATCAGGAAGCACTGAGCAAGTTCTATCATGATCAGTATCTGAAAATTATGAACCATTGGACTGCAAGGAGATCCAACCAGTCCATCCTAAAGGAGCTCAGTCCTGGGTGTTCATTGGAAGGACTGATGCTGAAGCTGAAGCTCCAATACTTTGGCCACCTCATGCAAAGAACTGACTCACTGGAAAAGACCCTGATGCTGGGCAAGATTGAAGGCGAGAGGAGAAGAGGATGACAGAGGATGAGATGGCCGGATGGCATCATCAGCTCGATGGACATGAGTTTGAGTAAACGCCGGGAGTTGGTGATGGACAGGGAGGCCTCGCGTGCTGCAATCTATGGGGTCACAAAGAGTCGGACACAACTGAGCAGCTGTACAGAACTGAACTGAGAGTAGAAATAAACAAGAAGACTGCATGAACTCTTACTAACATGAAGAAAAAGTCAGAGAAACGTGACCTGAGAACAGTAAGAAAAAAATTGAAATAAAGAGAAAAAAAAAAAAGTCAGGTCAGAGTTGTTAAAAAGAAGGAAAAGATGGAGAAAGGTCAAGACTATGAAATCATCAAGACACAGACACAATGAATAAAGAAATGGGAATTTAACATATATTTCAATTTTCACATTAGAAAGAAAGAGACTAGGACAAATGGCATCTTCTAACACTTCTCTTTAAAAAATTTTTTTAAAACCTATCTCAGACAAGCAGAAAACACTGAAGTTCCCAGCCCACATCACAGACTACCTCTAAACCACAACTGACTTTTCAAAACCCACCACACTGTAACCCACATTCCAGGGTTCAAAATCCACCTCATGAGATGGCCACATGAGCAAGAGACACCATTTGATTTTCTCATATAGAAAAAGAGAGAAATTGCTGCACCCTCTTCTATGTCTCATATGTAAAAAATAAAGACTAAATAGAGAAAATTTAAATCAAAGAAAAATTTTAAAGTGATAAACACAAACTTAAAGCTCTGCATAAAAACCGTCCAGAATTTCAGTGCTCCCACATTATGAATCTCTCTGACTGGGTACTATCAGATAACTAAACTGAATAACTTGGTATCCTGATTTTGTCAGAAGAAATTAAGGAATCATTAAGTATCCAATGAATGGTTTAACAACTTCAAGTAACAAGGTAAACTAAGTTACTAGGCTAAGTCATAAGCACTTGACTAAACGGCTCCCTCTTTTAATATGTATTTTAAATTATTTTAGACAGAACCACAGGCAATTGCAATTTTCAAGTGCTATCACTACCTTTATAGTATACTACATAATGAAATGGTTTCAGAGTTCAAACCATAAGCCAATGGGAACTATCACTATGGGGCAGCCTGAGACCAGGCCCAAATAGCGGGAAAATACGCAGAGGATTTTTAACCCAAAGTTGCTTATAAATGTACATTTTTAAAGACAAATATTTTTAAATAGCAGGAAGCTTTAAACATTTTTAAAATATAAGCATTTATTCAATTGCAAATACTGAATGCCTACTCTATACCAGCCACAATTAATGCAGTTAAATGAAGAAATCATCCTTAAATGCATATGGAATATTTGGTTATTCCTGATCACAGGGGATGATAAAAATGCCCATGTTTTATACATACAGTACTCGTATGTCCTCATGTATGCCTCTAAGCTCAGTATAATTTTTAGTGGTTCACTGTCACTCTCAGAGGATCCCAGGTTGGCCACTGAATTACAGGCTTACTCTACCACAGTGGGTAAGCAGACAGGTGGTATATGGTAGCTAGTTACCATAATGCCAAATACTACTATTAGATTTTTTGTTACTATGTTGTAGATAAGAATAACCCGACCTCAGATAAAATGTAAGGACTCAGATGTTATATCAACAAGATAAAAGCATTCTGTGATTGCTGAATAACAACTTTAAAAGGGATTTGTTTTCTTAATTCAAACACCCAGTAGTCAAATATTCCATCATTCAGTGCTACCAGATTAATGGTTTGCAACTAAACCCAGCAGAGCTCCCCTGCCACGTGACCAACGAAAGACCCAAAACACTGGGGCCACTTGCCAGACTGCCACAAGAACAAAGGCCTAGCAGGTGGCCATCCGCTGCTCCAAATTAAATCATGCTGCACAGAACATTATCTCCAGCATTGTATGATGTTGTTTTTGTGTCATGTTACTCCTCATATCCAATTTTCAAAATTAAGACAAAACTGGTTTTAACGATGGGCAAACCACAATAGGAGATAACAATGATCTAAATAACATTGTTCAAGACTCAGTGAAAAGGGCCCCTCCCAAGTTGCAGAAGTAATCACCAAACCCTACCCACCCCTCACCCCAATATTTGTTCAATGAAGCAGTGCTGTATCTGGAACAAATCCCAGGGCCTAGTTAAACACCAGGTGGTACACCAGGGTAAAAAAAAAATTTTTTTTTTTTTTTAAGTAACAGATGGCTCAAACTTTTCATCTTTATGACAGGCAGCAAAGGACTTAGGACAGTTTCAACTGTCTTCCGAGTACTTTGTACAAGTTATACAATTACTCATGTGACTCATCCCTTCACATCATAAAGAGAGCAGCAGGTGAGAGACAGATGCTGTGCTCCTAGATTATTTCTCTGTATAACAGACGTACAAATGATACACATAAACAGATACACAGTTATGTACTTAAATATGCTTCTGTACTTAAATACGTTATATATTTGATGGTATTCTGCTTCCTCTGTTGTAAAATTAGGGGGCTCAATTAAACGAACACACCTGTTTCAGTAAATAAAGGTGAGATGTTACAAATCTGAAATAAAAGTCAAGAGCAAGGAGAAACGTGTAGCCAGCTTCCTTGAATTTGACTTGCAGGATATTTTTAATAGAAATGTCAGAGTGGAAAGTAGGCAAAAGCTGGATGGGTCAACCTACAGGCGTCTGATCACTGCTTCAAATCTGCCCAAACGGACCAGGAATGCCTAATGTCAAGTAAAAGGAATCAGGCTGAGTGATCTCCTCTTCCTTCCTCCCTGTCTGTGTCCCCCCAACACAATTCACCCTCCAGCCAACGCCCAGCCACAAACAACCCTGCACCCCTGCCTCAGGCAAAGTCAGTGAAAGGGGTGCGTATCCCCTCATCAGAGTCAAGTTAAGTCAATGAAATCTTCACAGGAAGCACCTTGGGCCACCAAGCAGAAAGAAGGCCAGGTACTCAGCGTTCACCACCTCCTACTGTGGGACAAGGTGAGAAGCACATGGTGGGGTCAGGGGCTGCCCTGCCCATCACCTCAGCTTTCTTGTGGCTGAGAATCAAAGGATGGCGACCCACGGGTAAGAACTGCTGACCCGGGAAAGAGCTAGTGACAGGTTAACTGTTTGGTGACCTCAATAACAGCCTTACCTATAGACCCAACATATGAAGCAATCCTATGAACACAGACTTCCTTCCCCACCACAGGGGACAAAGCAACACAGGCAGCAGACAAGCAATTCTGAACAGCCTCGAGGAGGAGTGTGCTGCTGAAACACGTGCACCGGGAAAAGAAAAGCTACAGGTTTTCACTGGAAATTAGATCTGCTCAAAACTGCACTAGAGTTGTCTCTAAAATCCATTTGAATAGATTCCTAATACATTTTGAGCTTGGCTGAAAATCAAATACCATATATATTATTACTCCTGAGTAAAAACGAATCCCGAATTCTGCCAAGTTTTTGCAAAAGAACGTTTTTTAAACACAATCTGTTTACATGTAGAAGCCTACTTGGTGAAATACTTCTCTGAATGGTACAGATTTAACTAGTCTTACCTTTGTATGGCATTTCAATAATCATCACTGAGTTTCAAAAACCTGCACTGTTTTAAATATGGTAGCTTTATAATAGTTGATTATGTTCTTTATAAATATTTTATGAATAAACTGAAGTAATAATATTATGTCTGAAACAAAATTTCATTTATTGATACCTGTGTCAAAATTGAAAATCACCAAAAAAAAGAAAAAAAGTGCTCAGTGATATTACAATTAAAACTCCATAAATATTTTCTTTGGTAAAATGAAAAAAAAGCAATTTTTTAAAAATATCTGCTTTTACTAAAGCATATTACACAAGCCCTGAGTTAATTAGTTCACACTTGAGGTCAGCTACCTAGCATGCCTGTCAATTACAAACACTATGATCTGTGTTTCTACAATTTCTGGAACTTGACCGTTTTGCACAACACTTCCAGGAAAAATTAACACTTGGAATAAAGCTGACTTTTAAATTTACAACTATTAATTATCATTCTACTTCTGGTCTCCCCTTAACCCTACTACAATGAAAAATTATTGCAGGCTGTGCACATTTTAATTGAATGTGAATTGTTATTCTCATTTTAGTCAGGCTTTCTGACCCATTTATTCCAAACCTCATATTCTTTGTTGCAATTAACCGGATGGCCACACTGTAATGGGTATTGGCACACCATAAATTCAACAATTTATACAGACCTCAGGGCATGGACTATACCATGTAGAATTTCACTTTGAAAGAGTAAATCACCAAGAGAGTCTCAGAAGTGAGATTTAATTTCAGGAACAGTGAGCAAGTTGACTCTATTATTTCCTGGTCTGGTCTAGGGACAGCTTCCAGAGATCCTTATTTTCTTGTTTTATACCACTGTCACTTCATATAGAGTTTAGCTTGGCCCCATGTGACTTTACTCCTGATAAATAAGCATAGCCATTCACTAAGCAGAAAATGAACTCATCTCCTACCATTCTTCCACTGGCTCCTTCTCCACCACCACACTGGTCTGTCCTAGCTGTTCACTGAACAACCTAGCACGTTCCTATCCCAGCACTTTCTCACCGCTATTCCATTCGCTGGGAATAGTCTTTCCTCAAATATCTCCACTGTTAGCACCGTATTTCACTCAGGTCTCAGCTCGAATGTCACCTGATCAGAGAAATCTTAATCTTTCTCAACCATTCTATCCAAACTAGAATCCCCAATCTCTCCCAAGACTTTGCTTTCATTTTCTTCATAACATTTGTCACCAGAATTACCCATTACTTTTCCTCTCCAACTACGATGTAAACTATATGAAAGACACATCAGTTCAGTTCCATCACCCAGTCGTGTCCGACTCTTTGCGACCCCATGAATTGCAGCACGCCAGGCCTCCCTGTCCATCACGAACTGAGTTCACTCAAACTCATGTCCATCGAGTTAGTGATGCCATCCAGCCATCTCATATTCTGTTGTCCCCTTCTCCTACCCCCAATCCCTCCCAGCATCAGAGTCTTTTCCAATGAGTCAACTCTTCACATGAGGTGGCCAAAGTACTGGTTTAGCATCAGTCCTTCCAAAGAACACCCAGGACTGATCTCCTTTAGAACGGACTGGTTGGATCTCCTTGCAGTCCAAGGGACTCTCAAGAGTCTTCTCCAACAACACAGTTCAAAAGCATCAATTCTTCGGCGCTCAGCTTTCTTCATAGTCCAACTCTCACATCCATACATGACTACTAGAAAAACCATAGCCTTGACTAGACGGACCTTTGTTGGAAAAGTAATGTCTCTGCTTTTTAATATGCTATCTAGGTTGGTCATAACTTTCCTTCCAAGGAGTAAGCATCTTTTAATTTCATGGCTGCAGTCACCATCTGCAGTGATTTTGGAGCCCCCAAAAATAAAGTCTGACACTGTTTCCACTGTTTCCCCATCTATTTCCCATGAAGTGATAGGACCAGATGCCATCATCTTCGTTTTCTGAATGTTGAGCCAACTTTTTCAGTCTCCACTTTCACTTTCATCAAGAGGCTTTTTAGCTCCTCTTCACTTTCTGCCATAAGGGTGGTGTCATCTGCATATCTGAAGTTATTGATATTTCTCCCGGCAGTCTTGACTCCAGCTTGTGTTTCTTCCAGCCCAGTGTTTCTCATGATGTACTTTGCATAAAAGTTAAATAGGCAGGGTGACAATATACAGCCTTGACGTACTCCTTTTCCTATTTAGGACCAGTCTGTTGTTTCATGTCCAGTTCTAACTGTTGCTTCCTGACCTGCATATAGGTTTCTCAAGAACATAAATGACTGCATAAAAGATCTGCTTTAATCACTACTATGTCCTCAGAACTTAAGAGCATTTGGTATACCTCAATAAATAACTTATCAATGCATATTTATTTCTCTCTGTGCCAAGTAAGCTAAGTGTTTTTGTATTCAATGAAGCCCCAGTGCCTAGAATAGTGCTTAATTCCTGAGACACCTTGAACATCATGCTGACTGAACCTCACAATACAGGCCTGTTGCTTTCAAATGTTCTCAAAATAAACAATAAACAATTAACAATAAAGATCTCTAATTCATGTTTAAATTGATCATAAATTAAACTTCACTATTTCCCTAATAATTGAAACTTTTAGCAGTTTTCAAAGTTTAAATACCACAATGAACTGCATGTGCACATTTAAGCATTAAATATATTCCTGAAAATATATTACCTGTAAAACTGGTCACATAATGTCATGCTTACATACTTACTGCCATTTTAATCTTCCCTCCAAAAGAGTTGTAGCCCAAAATATAACAGAAGTTTTATTTCACAAATTTTTACTAATATGATTTTACTAACTACATTACTCCATGTTTTCCTGTTAATTATTATTATGATCTTCCCCAGCAATAACAACATGGTGCATGGAGGGGGAAACAACAAACATGGCAATTTTTAAATGGCAAACTGCCTAATGGAACCTGAAGGGAATAAAACCCCATTCCATTAAAAATTTGCATTATTTTCTAAGAAAATCAACAAAAGGACAACTCAGGTATTCCCAAGTATAACTAAAATTGCTTTATTCTTTAAAAAAGTCAGCGGCAGCTATGCTCCTAAGACTGAAAATCAAGATGTTTTAGAAACAGATAATATAAAAAATTACTTTTTAAGAAAAAAGGCCAGACCACCCTACTTCTTGGGTGTTGAGTGATTTATCTCAGTCACCATGTAAATCAATTTAAAAACTCATCTATAAAAATTCCATCTGGTTGTGAAGTCACACAAAAGGTGGCTCAATGGACAGCTTCCTTTCTCAATATTCTGTATATGTTTCTCCCTTTGCAGCTGGTATCTAGTCTCAATCACTGAGGTCTTACAGCAGAAGGTGAATTTTGTGCTATAAAACAAATCTGAGCTTGCCACGAAATCTAGGCTACTTAACTCAGGTCAGACCTGTCACAGGTCAGGCCTGCCAGCTGCTCTGCAACTTCTGTTCTAGTTTCTGCCCAGGCCTGTAATTATTTACAGTTTTGCACCTGTCAAAATCTTGAAACAATGACTTCCCTTGTTTCTCAGGATTTATAGACAGCTAAATGTACTGAGTTTCAAACCTGAACACTTCAGGCACATATGTGAAAGGGTGGTCATTATCATTTAAGTTTTTAAATTTTTATTTAAACAGGAGTAAAATAGAAATGAGGGGAAAACATAAACTCAGATTTGATGGTTAATAAATAAAACATTAAAAGTAGGTATTCTCCAACTTCAATGAATAAGGTAATTACCCACAAATTGTTTTTTAAAAAATGCTTAATCAAAGGCCAGATCTCCAAAATCAGAATAGAGAAAGTAGATATATCTTTACCATGTGGCCTAGAAAACATGGTTTTTAAAATATTGAGTATAAATAATATAATAAACCATAATCATATTAAAAGTTTGATCAGTCTTAACTACTGTTGAGTATACAGTTGGGGGTGGGGGTTATTTGCCTAATTAGTAGGCAGATAAAATAAAAATACTAAATCAAAAGAAGGAAAGGTGAATAATAATTGAAAGTCGTTCTTTCAACTAATGTGACCACTCATGAAGACACAGAAATCAATGTCCTTCTCAGTACAGCTGAGTTTGCAACTGAGGGCTGAAGCGCTCTGGCTGGCCAAGCTTGTATTCCTTCTCCTAAGTTATGTAACTCTATCCAGAAGGTGTCTACTCCTTTAAGAAATCAGCAGCACTGGGTAAACAGAGTGCATCTGGTGCACACATGTCCACATACAGGTAAACACATGATTTCAGTAATTACTTCCAACACCATCTGTCAGGCAGGTAGTTCAAAAGCTACTCAACAGGAAAGGCGGTTTGAAGTAATTTTTAAGTAAGTACACTTCTCGTCGGCCTAAATGAAAGTAAAGATCAAAATACAAACCTGGAAGCCTGTCTGCTCCATCCTGAATTTATCCAGGGCAGAAGCAGGCAGGTTCATTCTTGCCGCTAAAAAAGATGACAACGCAACACTGGTTGGGAAATATATGAATCTGATTAATTATCCTCAAAAGAAATTTTCTTCTGATTAAAAATGGCAGTAATTTATTCATCACTAATCAATAACTAACAAGACTAGTCTCTGCAACAGATTAAAGTGTGTCATCCATCTGCAAAACCACCTCACCATTAATTAAGGGATAAACTACTCTGGTGTCAAATGCTTTGAAATGTTTCTCAATATCATTAACTCAGCCTGAAAAATATCAAGCCTAATCCAGAAGAACACAGGGAAAGCAAAACACAGAGCTGCAAAGGGAAAAAAAAAAATACCATCAAGAATGTTTCTGACTTCAAAAAATTGGTTATTTGAGAAACTTTTTAAAGATCACTGCAGTACTACCTTGATGTGCAACATCTATTATAGCACTGGCCTTTTCATTGCTCTGATTTGTATCACTCAAGCATTTAAATAACGTAAATACTATCAACTCTCCTACATACAGCACAATGCACGACATGAGTATTTAGGACTGAATTCCCCCAGATAAGTTTACGTCTTTCTTTAAGCTTCAGATTTCTTGCCTTATCCTTACCACAATTTTTAGCATGGCAAAACTGATTTAAAATTTCACCTTCTTGCTCTCTCCACCTCTCTACTCTGACACTGAAATATTAAAAATTTGTTTAGTATGTACTCCTGATAAGTGGCACTTCATCCCTGATCTTCCTCCCTCAAACCATAACCCCACTCTAAATATGAGGAAAAATAACAGACAAATGCAAACTTAAGGACATTCTACAGAACAGCTGACATTCTTCAAGACAGTATTCCTCAAAACTGTCAAAAACAAGGATAGTCTGAGGAACTGTCACTGACTAGAGACTCAGAAGACATGACCATCAGACGCAATCCGGGATGAGATCCTGGAACAGAGAAAAGGACACTCGTGAACTCTGGATAAATCACGGTGTGAACCTAATGGTAACGTACCAAGGTGCGTTTCTCAGTTGTAACAAAAGCACTCAGTGATGGAAGGGGCCAACAGTGAGGAATGGGTAAAACATGACTTCACAGCAATACTGGGTGAAGGGTATACAGGAACTCTACCTTGTCTTCGCAACTTTTGTGTAAATCTAAAATTCTTCCAAATTTAAAATGCCGTCTGACGTTCTTTTTGACTGTCCACTATTCATTCAATCAAAACTCATTCAGCAGCCACTGTATTATAGCCACACACAAGGAAACGTACTGGAGAGCACACCACGAGACGGGGACCATGTGAACACACGCTGGAACACTCCAAACGTGGGAATGAAATCAACCCCAATAGGAAAATGATTACAAGCAGGTGGATACGAAACACGGGTCTCATTGAGAGCAAACATACAATTATCTGTTGTTACAATGTCTGTCAGCTAATTTAAATATTTGAGCATAAAGAAGGAAGTTTCTGTAGTTCAAACCTGGAGTCTAGGGACATTCAGGGTGCTCTAACCAGAATCCTAATTCCAGACACAACGAGTACAGCTATTTCTATTATCAATATCTCAAGTAACAACTTAGTGTTTGCTAACTGGTACATTAAATGTCAGAAATGAGGGTGGGTGTTTTTTTTGTTGTTTTTTTATAAAAAAACAGTAGCTTGTTTCTGTGCGGAATTCTTGCCAGAAATGGGTTTCACTTACTGAAAGTAACGGGATGCAAGACACGTGAACTGACCGAACAATTCAGGGACGTGACACACTCGAAGCTGACAGGGCAGACGAGTTAGCGGTGTCCGTGGCTCTTACCCTTAGAGACAGCTCCCGAAGTTTCATCTCCAGAAGGGTCTGTGTCCAGCTTTGGGTGTAGGAGGAAGTAACTGAATCCTACTTCTAAAATGTCACTGCATCTGCCTGGATGAACCTTCCAGACAAAGTGCCAGTTGAGGCACCAAAGAGAAGAGAGATCTGAACCTTCAGTCAAGCTTATGGAACAAACTGCATTAACTGTTCTGAGCCTGTTTCCCTAATGACTGATTAATACACACTGTGTATTAATGTGGGGTGAGACTAGTAGAGAAGGAGTCCCCCTGCCTCAAACTTATTTGACAAAAACTAAGTGTCATGAAGGACAAACCCAACTTAGGTCAATCCACTACAGTCTCTAGGAAAGACTTGGCATCTGTGTATGTTCTAACTTCATCCCCATGTATGGCCTTCCGGAAATCCAACTGAAATTGTATGAACATTTCTCACATATTTGTGAATGTGCTTCTTTTCGATAGGGAAAGAATGTCCTTAGCTTTTACAAGATTATTAAAATGATTTGTGACTCAAAAATCATATCACCAAATCATATCCCCTAATCACTCACCAACTACTGTTTTTTCCATTAAAATCAGTCTTCTTTTAAATTACACAATTTACATTTTCCCCAAAATAAGTGGGCCTTCTCATTTGATCTACATGATTACTCCATCCCCTCCAAAAGCAGATAAAGTCTTAACTATTAGGAAATACAATTCATTTGATATCCCAAACATCTCACCCTAAGCAGAAATCAAAACTTTCTAGAAGTCATTATTTTTCGATCAATGATGCATTTTGGATTTCAAATCATTTTATCCAAAGGTGTGAATGATCTGCACAACTCAGTGGGGTTTAGCTTGGCTTGTTTTTTGTTTTTGTTGTCATTTTAAACAAAATCAGTTTATTTCAACTGATGTTGAACTGATGTTTTATACCAGTTGTACCTCTCTCATCTTTTCATCCTGAATGAACTGATACAGAAAAATAACTTTCTATGTAGTCACCAGAAATGCGGCTAAACATCAGATCATCATCTAAGCAGTCAAGTGTCTGATAAAGCAACATACAAGATTTTTTTTTCCAGTCCTCATGAGCAAATGTAGGAAAATGCTAAAATTTATTACAAATAAACACTATGAAAAGTGAGTGCCGAGTACCAACATCACACAAATATCCTTCAGCATGTACTATTTTGGATCAAATCCTACCCAGAGAAAGCTGGAAGGAAAATCAGCAGCGGACGCGGTCATGGACTTACTTCCATAAAGTTAATGAAAGCATAAAACAGCATGGACTCAAATGCTATATAACCATCAGCTGTGATACTGCTTCCATCATAGCATATCTCAATTTCATATATTCTATATTAAAAATAACTTCAGAGATATTTGATTAAAATACACTTTTGTCAAAATATTTACTTTAAAAAATTATAAAAAGAAAAACAAATTTATCTAATCCAAGTATGAAATGAGAGCTAGAGATAAAAAGGAGTTTCAAATTTAAATGTCCATATGCTAGTGTTAGAGAGAAAAAAAGCTAGCCAAAGGAAAATGTCCTTGTTGAATTGCTAGGCGAAGTTCTAATTTTTGTTTTCTAAGAATGGACTTGATTTCATTCACTAATTTGAGATGCCTTTAGTTACTCAATTTCTTAAAAATTCACAGTTCAACCTTAAAAATCTTTGGAGACTAAGTAAAGCNAAGTTATGTAACTCTATCCAGAAGGTGTCTACTCCTTTAAGAAATCAGCAGCACTGGGTAAACAGAGTGCATCTGGTGCACACATGTCCACATACAGGTAAACACATGATTTCAGTAATTACTTCCAACACCATCTGTCAGGCAGGTAGTTCAAAAGCTACTCAACAGGAAAGGCGGTTTGAAGTAATTTTTAAGTAAGTACACTTCTCGTCGGCCTAAATGAAAGTAAAGATCAAAATACAAACCTGGAAGCCTGTCTGCTCCATCCTGAATTTATCCAGGGCAGAAGCAGGCAGGTTCATTCTTGCCGCTAAAAAAGATGACAACGCAACACTGGTTGGGAAATATATGAATCTGATTAATTATCCTCAAAAGAAATTTTCTTCTGATTAAAAATGGCAGTAATTTATTCATCACTAATCAATAACTAACAAGACTAGTCTCTGCAACAGATTAAAGTGTGTCATCCATCTGCAAAACCACCTCACCATTAATTAAGGGATAAACTACTCTGGTGTCAAATGCTTTGAAATGTTTCTCAATATCATTAACTCAGCCTGAAAAATATCAAGCCTAATCCAGAAGAACACAGGGAAAGCAAAACACAGAGCTGCAAAGGGAAAAAAAAAAATACCATCAAGAATGTTTCTGACTTCAAAAAATTGGTTATTTGAGAAACTTTTTAAAGATCACTGCAGTACTACCTTGATGTGCAACATCTATTATAGCACTGGCCTTTTCATTGCTCTGATTTGTATCACTCAAGCATTTAAATAACGTAAATACTATCAACTCTCCTACATACAGCACAATGCACGACATGAGTATTTAGGACTGAATTCCCCCAGATAAGTTTACGTCTTTCTTTAAGCTTCAGATTTCTTGCCTTATCCTTACCACAATTTTTAGCATGGCAAAACTGATTTAAAATTTCACCTTCTTGCTCTCTCCACCTCTCTACTCTGACACTGAAATATTAAAAATTTGTTTAGTATGTACTCCTGATAAGTGGCACTTCATCCCTGATCTTCCTCCCTCAAACCATAACCCCACTCTAAATATGAGGAAAAATAACAGACAAATGCAAACTTAAGGACATTCTACAGAACAGCTGACATTCTTCAAGACAGTATTCCTCAAAACTGTCAAAAACAAGGATAGTCTGAGGAACTGTCACTGACTAGAGACTCAGAAGACATGACCATCAGACGCAATCCGGGATGAGATCCTGGAACAGAGAAAAGGACACTCGTGAACTCTGGATAAATCACGGTGTGAACCTAATGGTAACGTACCAAGGTGCGTTTCTCAGTTGTAACAAAAGCACTCAGTGATGGAAGGGGCCAACAGTGAGGAATGGGTAAAACATGACTTCACAGCAATACTGGGTGAAGGGTATACAGGAACTCTACCTTGTCTTCGCAACTTTTGTGTAAATCTAAAATTCTTCCAAATTTAAAATGCCGTCTGACGTTCTTTTTGACTGTCCACTATTCATTCAATCAAAACTCATTCAGCAGCCACTGTATTATAGCCACACACAAGGAAACGTACTGGAGAGCACACCACGAGACGGGGACCATGTGAACACACGCTGGAACACTCCAAACGTGGGAATGAAATCAACCCCAATAGGAAAATGATTACAAGCAGGTGGATACGAAACACGGGTCTCATTGAGAGCAAACATACAATTATCTGTTGTTACAATGTCTGTCAGCTAATTTAAATATTTGAGCATAAAGAAGGAAGTTTCTGTAGTTCAAACCTGGAGTCTAGGGACATTCAGGGTGCTCTAACCAGAATCCTAATTCCAGACACAACGAGTACAGCTATTTCTATTATCAATATCTCAAGTAACAACTTAGTGTTTGCTAACTGGTACATTAAATGTCAGAAATGAGGGTGGGTGTTTTTTTTGTTGTTTTTTTATAAAAAAACAGTAGCTTGTTTCTGTGCGGAATTCTTGCCAGAAATGGGTTTCACTTACTGAAAGTAACGGGATGCAAGACACGTGAACTGACCGAACAATTCAGGGACGTGACACACTCGAAGCTGACAGGGCAGACGAGTTAGCGGTGTCCGTGGCTCTTACCCTTAGAGACAGCTCCCGAAGTTTCATCTCCAGAAGGGTCTGTGTCCAGCTTTGGGTGTAGGAGGAAGTAACTGAATCCTACTTCTAAAATGTCACTGCATCTGCCTGGATGAACCTTCCAGACAAAGTGCCAGTTGAGGCACCAAAGAGAAGAGAGATCTGAACCTTCAGTCAAGCTTATGGAACAAACTGCATTAACTGTTCTGAGCCTGTTTCCCTAATGACTGATTAATACACACTGTGTATTAATGTGGGGTGAGACTAGTAGAGAAGGAGTCCCCCTGCCTCAAACTTATTTGACAAAAACTAAGTGTCATGAAGGACAAACCCAACTTAGGTCAATCCACTATAGTCTCTAGGAAAGACTTGGCATCTGTGTATGTTCTAACTTCATCCCCATGTATGGCCTTCCGGAAATCCAACTGAAATTGTATGAACATTTCTCACATATTTGTGAATGTGCTTCTTTTCGATAGGGAAAGAATGTCCTTAGCTTTTACAAGATTATTAAAATGATTTGTGACTCAAAAATCATATCACCAAATCATATCCCCTAATCACTCACCAACTACTGTTTTTTCCATTAAAATCAGTCTTCTTTTAAATTACACAATTTACATTTTCCCCAAAATAAGTGGGCCTTCTCATTTGATCTACATGATTACTCCATCCCCTCCAAAAGCAGATAAAGTCTTAACTATTAGGAAATACAATTCATTTGATATCCCAAACATCTCACCCTAAGCAGAAATCAAAACTTTCTAGAAGTCATTATTTTTCGATCAATGATGCATTTTGGATTTCAAATCATTTTATCCAAAGGTGTGAATGATCTGCACAACTCAGTGGGGTTTAGCTTGGCTTGTTTTTTGTTTTTGTTGTTCATTTTAAACAAAATCAGTTTATTTCAACTGATGTTGAACTGATGTTTTATACCAGTTGTACCTCTCTCATCTTTTCATCCTGAATGAACTGATACAGAAAAATAACTTTCTATGTAGTCACCAGAAATGCGGCTAAACATCAGATCATCATCTAAGCAGTCAAGTGTCTGATAAAGCAACATACAAGATTTTTTTTTCCAGTCCTCATGAGCAAATGTAGGAAAATGCTAAAATTTATTACAAATAAACACTATGAAAAGTGAGTGCCGAGTACCAACATCACACAAATATCCTTCAGCATGTACTATTTTGGATCAAATCCTACCCAGAGAAAGCTGGAAGGAAAATCAGCAGCGGACGCGGTCATGGACTTACTTCCATAAAGTTAATGAAAGCATAAAACAGCATGGACTCAAATGCTATATAACCATCAGCTGTGATACTGCTTCCATCATAGCATATCTCAATTTCATATATTCTATATTAAAAATAACTTCAGAGATATTTGATTAAAATACACTTTTGTCAAAATATTTACTTTAAAAAATTATAAAAAGAAAAACAAATTTATCTAATCCAAGTATGAAATGAGAGCTAGAGATAAAAAGGAGTTTCAAATTTAAATGTCCATATGCTAGTGTTAGAGAGAAAAAAAGCTAGCCAAAGGAAAATGTCCTTGTTGAATTGCTAGGCGAAGTTCTAATTTTTGTTTTCTAAGAATGGACTTGATTTCATTCACTAATTTGAGATGCCTTTAGTTACTCAATTTCTTAAAAATTCACAGTTCAACCTTAAAAATCTTTGGAGACTAAGTAAAGCCTGAGTAACTTGCAAGTTTTTCTGTTTTGTGGAACTACAACATCGCTGTCACTGAGGGGTATAAAAAACATGGGGAAGAACACTTTCGCTTTTAGATAACTTCTCAGGATTAGTTCGGAGAAGGCGATGGCACACCACTCCAGTACTCTTGCCTGGAAAATCCAATGGACGGAGGAGCCTGGTAGGCTGCAGTCCATGGGGTCCCTAAGAGTTGGACACGACTAAGCAACTTCCCTTTCACTTTTCACTTTCACGCTTTGGAGAAGGAAATGGCAGCCCAGTCCAGTGTTCTTGCCTGGAGAATCCCAGGGACGGGGGAGCCTGGTGGGCTGCCGTCTATGGGGTTGCACAGAGTCGGACACAACTGAAGCGACTTAGCAGAGACAGCAGCAGCAGCAGGATTAGTTTTTATTAAAAGGAAGAAGGCCCATTATCTCAAGGGTCTCCCTGTATGTCTTCTCTTGCTTCTAGCTGGCCAGTCACTGCAGAATGCCTTTTGGGGCCACAGGCTAAGAGAAGATGAAATGTAAACTTAACTGGTGATTTAAGCCATGCATTCAAGAAACATGGCAGTGATCTTCTCAGACCTATGTTTTACATTTCAGTGACTCCACTTATGTGAGGTACCTGGAAGAAATTCATGAAGACAGAGAGCAGAATGGGGTTTACCAGGGACTGAGGGAAGGAAGAAAGAAGTTATTGTTTAACGGGTAGAGTTTCAATTTGGGAAGATGAAAAAGTTCTGGAGAGGACAGTGGTGAGCATTACATAGCAATCTGAATGTACTTAGTGCCACCTGAACTGTATATTTAAGGGTTTAAATGGTAAATTTTTATGTTATGTACATTTTATCATGATAAAAAATAAAATCAGTGAAACCCAGACTGGCTGCACACAGCATCTTGCAGAATGAGTGGCAATCAAGGGTATACCTGCATGGCCAGAGAATATGTGAACAAAAGAATGATGGAAGTAGCAGGAACAGGTATCAGGAAGCCAGGTGGCAACTGAATCAGCAGATATGAAGACCCAAAGCTCCCTCGTGGTATAGAAATACCACTTCCTCCAAGGATAACCTGACATCTGGGCTCGGTTCTGAAAGAGAAAACCGTGTGTGTTTATGAACATCTGGATAGACTTATAACCTGAACAGCCCTAGGGGATGAGGGCTTTTACAACAAGTCCTCCATCCGAGAGATAAAGGATTATTGGATGGTGGCCCAAATGTCCTAAAAACCCTTTTAGAAACAATTCTGGACAAACCTATCAGGATCAAGTTTCATCTAGAAGTATGAGAACATCGAGTTCGGAAAGTGCTAAACAACTCAATTTCTCCCAGATGACAACATCCTAAAAAACAGTCCTGTATCTACTTTCAAATTTACAAGCTGGCAGAGAGGCAGCTATGTATTATACAGGGACCTAAAACATTTTTACTTCTTCTCTAGAGGTGAAATGGAGTGACAAAGGTCTTCAATATGTTTTTTATGTATTTCACTACATGAGTGATGACATGTTTCATTACCTTCTTGGGCTGTACAGGAAAAGACAGAAAGGGCTTCTTTAGCCCTGGCATCAGTGTAGCTGTGGTTCCTGTTACCTTTGCTGAGTGGATGCCTCATAACAAAGTAACATGGAAAATATGGAAAGATGGGGGCAGAGAGCACTCTGCACACCTCAAAGAACGACACCCTCATGCACAGGTACAGATGTCCTTTCTTCTCCTTCTGTGGAAGGAAAGGGGTTCCTCCTGTATCAAGAGCAAAAACTGACTCCTACAAATTTAGCTTGTAGGTTCTGAACTCCAAGTTAATTAAACCAAAATTTTTCTAAGTCAAGTAACCTCAAGTTCAAGTATAACTAGGTCTTAGAAAAGCTTTTAGACTTCAATCATCCACATTAAATGATTGAGACATGACAAGAGAAGGAAGAAGTATTTCTGTGGTCTTAACCTTATGGGAAGCCACAGGCAAGAAAGTAAGGTTGCTGTTGTGTGTAGTACTAGGTGTACATTAATAGAAGTCTATAAGATTTAAAAAAAAAAAAAAAAACTGAGAACAGAATATTCATCCCTGGAAAAAACACATCTATCTGGAAAGATAGTATGGTCATCTGTCCTGTTCTTCACTCCTGGGTTTCTGGAAAACAAAAAAAATGATTGCTCTTCTTCCTCTGATTTAAAAAAAAAAAAAGTTCTAATAGCTGATAATTCTACAAGTTTTAGTTTCAAAGGAATTTCAGTGATGTGCAAGTAAGTAACAAGAATTCTTATCTCAATTAGGTAAATTATCACAAATGGTTAGTATTTCTGACTAACAAGAAAAGCCAGTAAGTATTTGCACGTTTAAAACATACGTCAAGGAAATGAGAATGTAGGAAGAAAAGTGAGTCTCCCTTAGAACTGGAAGGCCTACACCCCTCAAAAGACCAGCTGAGATCTGATCCCTTCCAAGTTCTGGCTCCTTCTTAACTTCTTGCCACTGTTGGCAGCTCCTATTTTCTCTTAACTGTGACCCCTCAAAATATGGGTTTTCCAAATTTATCCAAGTGGTTTGATTATTCTTTCTCATGTTTGGGGCTGCAGAAAAACAACAACTAAAACTAAAAAATGAAGCCCTAATAAATTATTTATTCTAAGGGGAAAAAAATGCAAAAATGAGAATTACTGTAAATTCTCACAGGTGATATTCCCCATCAATAAGCTTTCTACAATGGTTTCACTGTAGGTTTCATGATTTTCAAACCACAAGAATAATAAAATATCAGAGTTCCCAAAAATAACTAACCCCTCAGTGACTCATACAGAAATTCTGTGCAATACACCAAATTAAAAGGCCAGAATGGTTTCAACATCATAAGCAAACACTTAAAAGAAGTAAAGATGAAGAAAACCAGAGACAAATTACCATCATTACACCTATTTATTAGCTGTAGACAGAATTCACAAGAGCTCATGATGGTTGGGGCTCCAAACAGAAAGCTGCCTAAAACAGTTATAAAACTCCAGGTGAACTCTGAGGTTAAATAACAAACCGAGAATACATCCACACTAGCCATCTCTAAAGTCTTTCCTCTTTTTGACATTTTTAAATTCAGAATGTAATCCTGGCAAAGAAACAGTGACAACTGTCCTGGACCTCACGGCCTTCATATGTACTCTATTAAGTACATATATACTCTGATTCACTCTGAGGGGGGAAAAAAGGCAGAACAAAAAAAACTCTTAACAGGTAGACAGCAAGCTTATGTAAATGTCCCAATGATAGGGATAGAGGAGGATAATGAAATAGTTACTTTAAGAGTCCCACTAAGGGATTAAAGACAGAAAGGGAATTTTAAGGGAGCTTGGGAGACCATCCTAAGCTAATGACCACTCAAGACAAGAATCCAGTAACCCAGCAACAATCTACACTACCTTGAAGGAAGAGCGGGCGCACTGGCGCTTGCGGCACACCCAAGCCACAAGCCCTGAAAGCTGAAACACAAGATGGTGGATTCGGGGTCTGGATCTTGTTACATGATGACAGGCAGTTAACAGTCCTTGAAGAGTTGCGTTTCTGCTTTTGCCAAGACAGGAATATAGGTGAAGGGGGAAAAAACGAGGTGAAAGGGGACATTACACCCAAACCTGAGATGAATTACTGTATTTCAGTATATGCTACCACTCTTTTGCTAATATGCATATGACTTAAGCAGCATCATGATAGTTCCAGTTTGGGATGGTTATGTACACACTGCTATATTTAAAATGGATTACCAACAAGGACCTACTGTATAGCACAGGAAACTCTGCTCAATGTTAGGTGGCAGCCGAGATGGGACGGGAGTTTAGGGGAGAATGGGTACAGGTATATAAATGGCTGAGTCCCTTCATTGTTCACTTGAAATCATCACAACATTGTTAATCAGCTATACTTCAACATAAAATAAAAGTTTTAAAGAAATAAAGAAAAAAAAAAAACAAAACAGGGGTTTGAGTCCCACTGCCAGGGATCATCAGGGATCACGGATTCAAGTCCCATCCAAGAAGGACTGTGGTTTCACCAAAGTCCTAGTATTAATATGCAAAAGTTACCAGACGTATACAACAAATCCCATAAGACAAAGTCCTACAAAATTTAAAAGCTGTATGCTGTGAAAACAAAGTCAAAACTAAAAGGCTTCTAAGCATACCACGCCAGTTTATATAAGTTTATTTGTAAATTATATACTTCCTCAGGTGGCACTAATGGTAAAGAACCTGCATCCCAATGCAGGGGACATAAGAGAAATGTGTTTGACTCCTGGTCGGGAAGATTCTCTGGAGGAGGGCGTGGCTACCCACTCCAGTATTCTTGCCTGGAGAATCCCATGGACAGAGGAGCCTGGCAGGCTACAGTCCATGGGGTCACAAAGAGTCAGACACGACTGAAGTGACTTTGCATGCACATACACAACTCACTGTGAAAACTGTTTGTGTACTTCATAAAAATATACAGAAACAGAAAATGTAAAGGAGACAAAAATGAAGCTTTTACTATTTTCTTCCCACCCAACTCCCAGTGCACTGTTTTATCTACTGTGTGGGTATGTGTACTCTATTCGGGAAACACCTACAAGAAAAGACAGAAACCAACCAGACTGAGGCACGTAATGAGCTGCCTTTACACTGCCTTGGAGTCCATGCAAATTATGAGAGCACCGACGACTGAGTATCTTCTCCAACTCAGGATGCTTGCTTTCTGCCTTTTCTGAAACCTTTAGAATCACCTCCATCAGAAGATACAGGGCAAGACACGGACAAGGAGGCAAAACAGCATGTGCAGAGGCCACTGCTTAAGAGCACTAATGAGGAAGTCTAATAAAACTCAGATTAAATTAAGTGTGCATGCTTGCCCTGCCACTGCTGACTTTCACCTAGCCTGGTACACTTGCTGCCCTTGCTTCAGACCATCATGCAGGGCAAGCAGTGTGATCAATCACCTCCAGCACCACCAGCAGAAGGCAGGCCGGCCCCCCACACCATCTGCACACGCACCTGCTCTCAGCAGCACTGGCTGCTCGGGCCCTGCTGGCCCAGAGATGCCCTGGCCCAGAGGGGCACCACTGTGAACTCACATTTTCCACAGAAACAAGTCCAAAGATGAAGGAAGAAAGCTGCAGACAGCGAAAGACAAGAGACAGAATAATTAATGGCAGCTTACAAATGAGAGCTACAAAACCTCTTGGGAGCTGGGTCATACAGCATTTTACCCACCTACAGTCCCTTTTTTAAGCAGTACTGCCCACTCCCTTGGGTATTTCCTACTTTAAAAAAAAGTCTATAAATACAGTATTTGTTGCATTATATTTATCATTATGTATGAGCAAAATGGTTAATTAATATAACATATCATAATCTCTATTTCCTATTTTTGTACACTGATGAAAGTACTCAGACAGACCATGGTGGATACACAGGAAAAATAGCAAAAAATGATCTACAAAACCTTCTCCCAAGATCTGAATGTTAAATTCACTGTCTTGATTACTGTCTAAATGGGCTCCCCTGGTAGCTCAGATGGTAAAGAACCTGCCTGCAATTCAAGAGACCCAGGTTCACTCCTTGAGTCGGGAAGATCCCCTGGAGGAGGAAATGGCAACCCACTCCAGTATTCTTGCCTGGAGAATTCTATGGACAGAGGAACCTGGTGGGCAACAGTCCATGAAATCACAGACACGACTGAGCACCTAACACTTTCACCTTCACTGTCTTTAAGGGCACAGTAAAGCAACCCTGACTTTAAAAGTTCTCCTAGAGCTGATTCTCAATATACAAAGAAGCTCACGTGTCCATACCTGAAAACCAAGTCTGTAATTAAAGACAAAGTAAACAGTAACTAATCCAAATACATTAAAAATAGTCAATTCCACTCATAATCAATGAAACGCACATTAAAACAAGGAACTATCATCCGAATCCCCATTAAATTAGCAAAGTCAAAAGGTGTAATTCTAAAAGAACATGAGGGAGAAATGTGTCTCTTTCACTGCTGGACTGGAAGCTGATTCACACACTTCTTCCAGAGAACAATGTGACAACATGTACCTGGAGTTTTTGAAATACTGTTTTCACCCAAAATTATACCTTTGCAAATATAAGCTACATTAAAAATATATACAATAGCCAGCCAGCAATGAACCCAAAGACTTATATCCGAAATGTTCATTTCTTTCATGTTCATAATACATGTATTGGATGTTTGGACAAATTGGATGAAATTTAAGCATCAAAGAAATGTACATAAACTATAATATAGCCATAACACGAAATATCGGAGAAGGCAATGGCACTCCTGTCCAGTACTTCTGCCTGTAGAATCCCATGGACGAAGGAGCCTGGTGGGCTGCAGTCCATGGGGTCGCTAGAGTCGGACATGACTGAGCGACTTCCCTTTCACTTTCACTTTTCACTTTCATGCATTGGAGACGGAAATGGAAACCCACTCCAGTGTTCTTGCCTGGAGAATCCCAGGGACAAGGAAGCCTGGTGGGCTGCCGTCTATGGGGTCGCACAGAGTAGGACACAACTGAAGTGACTTAGCAGCAGCAGCAACATGAAATATTACACAGCCAGTGAAAATTAATATCTATCAATAATAAACTTGAGTGTTAAAGTAGGACACAAAAACAGCACCAAACAATTTCACCTGTATGAAAGAGGAACCCATGCAGATAAAGACTGGAGAGTCACAGAGTAGCATGCTAAGTACACAAAGAAACACAAGCAACTCTGAAATTGCATTTTCCAAACATTTTACAATCTGCTGCTAACCTTATTTTTTAAATAATCAGGAAGAAAAATAGTTTGAAAAGTCTATGGATCAACAACCAATGATACTGGAAGATCGTAAAGGTACAGATGGTATGGTACAGCCAGGACCAGAGCTGCCTGAGGGATGGGGCCTGCAGTCTTGTCATTGCTGGAAAGGATCTGTACTGTCCACTCCATCCTCGCCAGGCCTCCAAGCACCCGGCCTGGCTCTGCCGTGAATGAGAAAGGAAGGAGGCCTAAATCCAGAGAGGTGCTTTCCTCCTCCTACAGCCCTGCAATTTCCCACCAGTGCCCTCTACTGACTGCAGCAGCTAACACGAGAACTATTATTACCGGGTCCAGTTCCAGTTCCACTCGGCAAGACAGAGAAGGCTGGACTAGAGGCTAAGAGACGGTAAACTGAGAGCTGGCACAGTGTCTCTCCTATCAAATAAAGACTGGACTCTCCCTTACTCATTTTTGGGGCCCTGGCCCCTAATACAATGACTGGTGTAAAGTAGGAATTTAAGACATGGAAAGAAAACAGAATTTAGACCCCGGCAAATACTTGGTTCAAGCCTGTCCAGTCAAAGGCCGGGGACAACGCACAACTTAGCAGCAGGAAAGCACTGATTTCCGCGATTCCAGGGAGCACAGGACTGTGTCTGCCTAGAAACATTTCTGACTCCAGGTCACACTTAGGAGTTACTGTAACAACTTCCTATGTTCCTTATAGGGATTCATCTACAAAAGAGAGGCCATACTGCAAAAGAACTGTATTTGCATTCAGGACAACACTGAACAATTGAGGCAAAGCGGGCCAACAGGAACGAGGCTTAATCTAAAGATCCCCACCTAAAGTGATGCAACAAACAAAACTGAAGTCATGGATCCTTCCTTCCCCACCTTTCTCTCATTTTCCATTGTTCATCTCAGATATTAAAAACTTTGGATATCACTTATATCCAAAACTGCTACTTTTTCATCTTAAAATCACATCCTGATGGCAGAAAACTTAGATGATAAAACAAAATACCTCTTTACAAGCTAGCAAATAAGAAATATGGGTTTAAGTTTTGCCCTATTATCAAAAACCTCACCTTGCTGAATAGAACCATCATTGTCTTTTTCAAGGTTTTTTAAGGCTCAAGATTTGATCCAAAAGTGCCCTGTCCAGCCAGATTTCTACATAAAGCTACACGAGTGTGTGCTCGGTTGCTCTGTCACGTTCGACTCTTTGTAACCCCAGGGACTGCAGTCTGCCAGGCTCTTTTGTCCATGGGATTTTCCAGGCAAGAATACTGAAGTGGGTAGCCATTTCCTCCTCCAGGGGATCTTTGCAACCCAAGGATCGAACCTGAGTCTTCTGCATCTCCTGCATTAGCAGGTGGAACTAAACAGTGAGCCACTTGGAAGCCCCACAGAAAGCAACATGCAGAAAGTAAACATTTTCTTTCAATTAGAATAAAGAAAGTCACAGATGTAGACAGTGACAGACAACATTCAGTCTTAATGAAGTCTTGCTTACTGAGAGAACAATTCGAGGCAAGTGACAACTTGTCTAGTCTTAACCATCTTATAAAAAAAAAAAGACTAGTCCTAGAACAGTAGTGCTTTGAGCAATAAAGATAAAAAAAAAAAAAATCAAACACTGCTAACAGGACTGTCAGGAAATTCACTCTCAGTTTTCCTTAATTTGGCACATATTTATAACAAAACTAACTTCCAATATTATGTTATAGCTTTAAAAACTACTAACACATGGGAGTCTACAATCATTACAAAATAAAGTTTTTCTTAAAACAGCAACAAAATTGATAATGTCCTTGTATCCTAAGATGTTCTTCTAATAAATTTCAGAAGGAACATCCATTCATCTTTCAGAAACTATACAATTATGACAGAAGTGAAGTGAAGTGAAGTCGCTCAGTCGTGTCCGACTCTTTAAAACCATTCAACACAAAACAGACCTAGACTCAAAGCTCTCCCCTAAAGATGCTTATCTATAGCTGAGGACAAGGGTCCATGCTCCAGTTTCTAGAACACTGTCCAATGTGTAAGATATAAGGGATGATATTTGCTGGAGAAATAGCTAAAAGGGTCTCTCCACATAGATGTCTAACACACAAGGTGGCCCAGGTTGTGGATAACAATGCCATTCATTTTATCTCAGAGTCACTATTACTAATTTAAAAATAATTCAATTTATTCTTATTCACTGCTACTGGTCATAATGAACCCTTTGTCAGCTGGTTCCAACCAGAACAAAATACTATCCACATATAATTTCCATTCCTAGTAATAATCTAGGTCTCGCCTAACTAAGGAGGGCTGGAAATGGAATGGCAGAAATAGGAA
Source organism: Oreotragus oreotragus (assembly GCA_006410675.1). Lineage (NCBI taxonomy): Eukaryota > Metazoa > Chordata > Mammalia > Artiodactyla > Bovidae > Oreotragus > Oreotragus oreotragus. The sequence goes on along the minus strand of SJYX01008749.1, from coordinate 189,496 downwards.
TGGCAATGGCAATTTAACACACAGGTTTTTTTTTAAGTGTTTTTCTGCTATGTTTGAAATATTTTCCTCTTACTATGAATAAATATTCTAGAATTCATTTGAGATCTAGATTAAAAGTTACTCTTTCAAAAGCCTTCCCAACTAGTTCACCCCAAAATGTTTCCACCTAGAACCATTCTAAAACTAATAAAAATGCAATAGGGAATAATTAAGAAATGCAGTAAATCAATCAGCACCCAAAAAAATGAGATAAAGAAGCTTAAAAAAAAGCAATTCAAAGAGAAAGTGGTGGAATTAGAGAAAAGGAAATGCAAATAACATTCATAAAACTGGATTCCGAAAGATTAAAAAGATAGAGCCGATATTTAAAACTAGAACCCAAGAAAACTTTCCAGAAATAAACGAAGATCTGAGTCTACATATTGAAATTCTTTCAATACCTAGGAGAGTTAACGGGAAAGAATTCCCTGGATAAACCTTAGTAAACTCTTAGGCTTTAAAATAAAGATACTCAAGGCCCACAGGCAAAAAAAAAAAAAAAAAAACAATGAACAAAGGCAAACAAATCTGACTGACATCAGAGTTTCTAAAACACGACGCGCGGCAACAGTAGAGCAGCTTTTTACTTTTGTTTTTTTATAGAAATTCAATGAAAGAAAGTATGAATAATGGATTTTACACCCAGTCAAGCTTTCCTTCAAATATCAACACTACATAAAAAGTCTTAAACGTAATAGGAATCCATAATCCTTTCTTGAAGAATCTACTACAAAATAAGCTTATTTATGCAACCAACCAATGACTAGGGACATTTCAGAGAAACAGAGTGGTAAGTCCATTCATACAAATAAACTGTAAATCTGAGACTAAAATAAAAGTAAGAACATTAATCTTTGAAAGCTGAAGATTAATGTACAAACGTAAGTTGTAACAAAGTACAAATGGTGCAAAA
>SJYX01008749.1:121331-171898 GCA_006410675.1 Oreotragus oreotragus | reverse complement strand
CGGGGAAGGCAGTGGCACCCCACCCCAGTACTCTTGCCTGGAAAATCCAATGGACGGAGTAGCCTGGTGGGCTGCAGTCCATGGGGTCGCTAACAGTCGGACAGACTGAGCGACTTCACTTTCACTTTTCACTTTCATGCATTGGAGAAGGAAATGGCAACCCACTCCAGTATTCTTGCCTGGAGAATTCCAGGGATGGGGGAGCCTGGTGGGCTGCCGTCTATGGGGTCACACAGAGTCGGACACGACTGCAGTGACTTAGCAGTAGCATACTGTATTGGTGTTTTGCTTTCTGGCTTACTTCACTCTGTATAATCGGCTCCAGTTTCAGCCACCTCATTAGAACTGATTCAAATGTACTCTTTTTAATGGCTGAGTAATACTCCATTGTGTATATGTACCACAGCTTTCTTATCCATTCATCTGCTAACGGGCATCTAGGTTGCTTCCATGTCCTGACTATTATAAACAGTGCTGCGATGAACATTGAGGTACACATGTCTCTTTCGATTCTGGTTTCCTTGGTGTGTATGCCCAGCAGTGGGATCGCTGGGTCGTAAAGCAGCTCTATTTCCAGTTTTTTAACGAATCTCCATACTGTTCTCCATAGTGGCTGTACTAGTTTGCATTCCCATCAATAGTGTAAGAGGGTTCCCTTTTCTCCACACAGATTATTTTTAAATACCTTGTTAAACTAAGAAATTCTATCTTTATTCTGTAGCTGAGAAGGAACCGTTACAGAGTGTGAAGGACAGGAAAGCATGAGCTGGAACAGAAAAGAAGCTGAGAACAGGCTCAACTTCTGCTGTAATATTAAGAGCAAGAACCACGGAGGACCATTACTAATACATTAGAAACAGGGATGGAGATAAAAGATTAAATTTAATGTGTCCAGTTCGGGGCAATTTGATGAAACATGAGAACATACTGGTTCACTGCAAATTCCAAGAAGCAATAAACACTAATAGCGCTGGGCAAAAGCAAAGAGAAGAAAGAAGTTGAAGGGAGGAAGAAAAGGGCATTTCAGAAGGAGAAACAATTCTAAAGGATAGGGAAAATTGGGAAGGGAAAGAGGGAGTCAAAGAAAAGTCTCAGACTCTCTGATCGGTGACTTGTAACCCAAAAAAGACAGGTTACAGGAAGGTTGCTGGAGAAAAGGTGGAGGCAGATAATGGAGAGGTTCTGACACAATGATTTAGTGTCAACGGGGCATCTAAATGATTAAGTCCAGAAAGGAGCTAGATGTACAAGCTTGGTTCTTGGAAGGGGAGACCAGGGTCAGGAACAGAAATTTGCGAGTAATCAGCACACAGATAGTATCTCAACAGTAGAAGTAGATGAGAAATGGTAGGAGGAAGTGTAAGCTCATGTTAGAAATAGCACTGCTTTGAGAAAAACAGTCACATTAGACAAAACTTGAACAACAATACGTATTAGATCAAACAGTACAATATTTTGAACTAACACTCCATGCTGAGGGAACCCTTTAAGGTGGGAAAGGAGAGCTGGAACCATGAGACTGTGACTGGTACAAGCAAACAATGATTCACTTTCTGTGGCTGACGCTTGAAACAATAACATAAAACTGATACTGAAATTAAGTCACTTCATACAATCAGAAAAGCCAAAATTAAAATATCTCAGGGTAAAGAAAAAATCCACAGCCTACAGCATTAAAAAAAAAAAGTAAGTTTAACAAAACAAACTGTGTTATCTAACCTGTTTCTTGCAAAAAGCCAAACTAAAAGCTAGTATTTTTATCTCCCAATGCCAATTTTTTTAATTAAAAAAAGACTGCCTGATTACTAACAAATCTAGTTAAAATAGAACCAATTGAATCTTTTTTTTCTTTCTTTAAATGGTGTAAGTACTAACTGAAAACAAAAGCATTTCTGTTCTTAATAAGTCAGTTTTTTGAAGGCAATTTATTTTACAAATTCAAGTTGAAATAATATTCTGATGTGTCCCCCAACTTTAACTTATGATGAGGAAGTTCACTAAATCCACATAAAGCCAAAAATATTTTCATAACAGGAATGAAGTTCCAATAATTTATTTGATCAACAAGATGCTATTTCTAAAAAGAGTTTTCCTTTAAACTGAAGATATCATACAAAGCACGTTACCCTCTGTCTCAACACACACTTTCATCTTGGTCCATTTCTCCTTATATTTCCATGGTTCTTTCCAGTAATTTCACTTAGATATCTAAACCATCCCTTTAACATTACCATTTATTTCTTCAGGCAAAGGTGGTTCAAAGAACTCGTGACTTGTCTATCTACTATCAGTATGGCTAAACCACAGTGCCCATTTGGGTTAATAACGCACAAGGTCAAACAGAGGTTGACAGTCCATGATCAAAGCAAGCTGGCTATTCTTTCTGTCATTTATACAGAACACACAAGACGTGTTTATTTTCACCAGCCTCTGAATGACCTCCTTTAGGTGGCATGGAAAAGATCCCACATTTCTATAAAGCATGAACCAAAGGAGTTTTCTTATTTGATACTCTCATTAAGAGGAAATTCTTTTTTTTTTTTTTTAAACTTTTGATCTTTTTCGTTTACTCAAGAGCCCCTCAAGTTAAAGGCCATAATGTCTAAATCAAATTGGTATACTGGATAAAAACAAGGACAGGGCAAATGGCAAGGGCTCAAGAGGAAAGAGTATGCATGCAACAGTCTGCCATCACAAAATGTGGGGCTCATTAGCAATTTTTTCAAAATTAGTAAAGGCAATAATAGCATTTAAGATTTCAGAGTTCAAAAGGCAGACAAAAAAATCATTAACTCCTTTTTTACTACTTAAAACTCTTACTCTTTTATCAATCTGAGTATCAATAATATAAACACTACAAAACCTTAGTGATTAGATCAACTAGTAGAAAGTATTGAGCAGTAGAGCCTACAGATGAACAGACACGCATTTTCATCCCAACTATGTTATTTTGACTAGGTAAAGAAATTACTTAAGGACACAATGTTTTATTATCAGTACCAGTGTATAAAATGAAAATTTCCAAATAATTTTATGCTAATATGTTCTGCAACAAAGGTTAAATAATACTCCCAATATTTTTTATACTGTGATGCTGCAAACCTAATACTTTTGACCACCACCACCAAAAGAAAAGAAAAAGGCCATGGCTGCCTTGTCACATATTTACAGTTCTGAGATCTTAATCAAGGCTGCATTAATCACATGAAAGATAATAAAGCTCTCACAGTTTTATTTCTTTTCTACTGTGAATACAGGAGGGTCTACTGCCGGGTAGCTCAAGAGATAAAATAATTTGATAACAGACAAACTACTCCTAAATATTAAGATTACATTGGGAGAGAAACAAAAGCAGATGATCAGAAATGATGACAAACACCCAGACCTAAGTGGCAAAGTGAAGCAATCATCATTCGTAGGGCTTTCAGACTAGGGAAATACAGCCCCCAGCCCATTCAATAAAGGGTGAGTTTGAGCCTAAGGGATTAGGTGCGGCTGAACAAAGAGAAATGCGACACCCTACCAGGCGCTGTGCTGCACTGAGTCGCTCAGTAGTGACCAACTCTTTGCAACCCCATGGACTGTAGCCCACCAGGTTCCTCTCCCCATGGGCATCTCCAGGCAAGAGTACTGGAGTGGGTAACCATTCTCTCTCCCAGGGGATCTTCCCCACCCAGGGGTAAAACTCAGGTCTCCCACACTGCAGGTGGATTTTTTACTGTCTGAGCCACCAGGGAAGCCCCGATAGTGCTCTCCTTGCATTTAAATGTTGCCTCACTATGATGAGAAGGAAAAAAATGCATCTAGTGAGCAGGCTGAAGGGAAAGGATGGAGCCAGAGGTAGAGAGAAGACAAACATGTCACATGACTGAAGGTATAATAAAGTTTATGAACTATTTATTCATCTTTGTTTTGCTTTGTTAGGAGACAGTGATGAAAGAGGCGGAAACATTTAAATACAGTTAAATGCTTGACAAGAGTAGGTAATCTTTCACTGAAAGTCTTTACATATATAAATGTCACTTGAATTGAATGTTTTCTCAATGTTAATTGTTAATGTGCCTTCTACAGGATTATATTTATTCTGGAAACAAATCCAACGTTAGCTTAGGTGTTACATTAACAAGAGCTAGTTATGATTATCAAAAGCCTTCAAAACCATTTAAAACAAAATACTTAATCACCTATAGTACTGTTTTTAAATTTTCTCTCAATCAAGCAAAACAGCACATTAAAGGAACCTATTCTCACTACCACTAGCTTTGTAGTATTAAAAATGACAAACACATCTTAAGTGATTACCTCACTTAATCAAACACCGTATCATTATCTTAAACCACTTTCACAACAGTTTATATAAGAAAACCCACTGACACAAATTATATTTGACTTTTTAAGTAAACTTGTAGAAACAGTCTAGAAGTGTATCCATTAATTATATTATAACATTGATAATCACAGAAACTAAGTTCTCTGGGTTTTAAGTTTAGAGGCTATCAGTAGCACTAAAATATCTTTGTATCTTACGCCTTTCCAGTGTGGAAGAAAGTAGATAATGTGGAACATGACAGACGTCTCACAAAATAAAAAGCACTCTTTGAAAATAAGCAGCACCTGGCAAATTTCATGCTCTGCTCTTGTTTTAACTCTCCCTTCTTCTGGTCCTAACCACAGCCCTAACTCCCTAGTTCCTTCCTACATCACTGCCACCCTCCTAAGCCTCCCACCATCGTTCAGGTAGGAAGTCTTCTCCGCTCCTTCCATAGTTACTGACTTGAGAATACCATCACATTCAAAGGTCACTTCTATGGAAATACAAAAGCTGTATCTCAAGTGCTGTCTGACAATCTGCTCCAAATCTACAACTGCTTACCTGACATCTTTACCTGGAAAGCACAGCATTAAACTTAACAACGCACAGACTGTAGTGAGACTGCCTACGGTAACATCCCACCTCCACCATTTATGAACTCAAGGGCTTTAGAGAACTTCATCTGCAAAACAGATGTTTTTTCCTCTGTAAAACAGAAATAAAAGTGAAAACTATAATTCATTGGAAGACTGCAAGAATTAAATTAGATAATATCCAATTGATGTAAAGCATCTTGAACAGTGCCTGCCATACAGAAGACACTTGATAAAGATCAAATATTACCCATTACTTTATTATAATATTTAGCTGTAACTTCGCATTTTCAAAACTAAAACATGTCTTCCTTCAAACTGAAGAACACAAAGGCACTAGTGCTATCAAACGTTTAGGCCTAATATAAATCTATACTAATTATGACTATGTAGAATAAGCACCAAAACAAAGAAATAGATCCATGAAACTGAACACTGTGCCAAGGGACAGACCCAAATATCTATGGACAATGAGCCTATGACAAAGCAGATAATAAATAAAGGAGAAAGGGCAGGCTTTTTAAAAAAAAAAATAAGTGATACTGGAAAAGTTGGTGTTTATGCAAAAAAATAAATAAAATGGGACGCCCCTCCTTCCTGGGATCACATCAAGAGAAAAAAAATCAATTCCAGATGAATTATAAAAATGAATGTAAGAATTAAAAACCACAAAATTTTTAGAAGTAAATACACAGAATATCTTTAGAGTAAGGAAAGACATCTTAAAGAATACAAGCACAGACCCAAAGGCAAAGACTGAAAATTTTAAGCCAGAATTTCTCTTCAGCCTGAGATACCGTGCAGTTCAGTTCAGTCGCTCAGTCATGTCCAACTCTTTGCGACCCCATGAATTGCAGCATGCCAGGCCTCACATCACTAGTAATCATAGAAACAAATTAAGACAACATTGAAATACCATCTCCACAACCAGATTGGCAGAAATTTACAACCCTGACCATATCAAGTATTGGCTAGAACGGAGAACAACCACACACATCCATGACTGGTGAGAATGAGGTTCAGTATATCCGTCAGGGAAAAAGTTCAGCATCACCTAAAAGTTTGAATATGCACACACCTGTGACCCAATAATTCAACTCCCAGGTATATATCCTAAAATAACTTTTGTACGGCTGCACTGGAAAATGTTCAAAATATTCAGAGCACCAATGCTCATAAAAGCAAAGCATAGGGAAAACTCAAAACTCTTTCAATAATAAAATGAACAAATTATGACAAATTCATTCAGTAAGATACTACAAATGGCCAGAGTTATTTTACATTCAGCAACGTGGATAAATCTAAAAGCAAAATGGTAGAGAAAAGAAGCAAATTCAGAACATAAACAGTGTAAGTCCAAAAAATAAAGCTTAAAACAGGGCAAAACTAATTAAACACATTGTTTACAGATATATTTAACAGATGATAAATAAAAGGAAGGGAATGACTCAAACAAGTCAGGATAAAGATTACATCGTGAGGATATGACTGAAAGAGGGACACGGGGCAGTTACCTAGGCTCTTGGTAATGCCTTACTTCTTATGGTGGATGGTGGATGCATAAGTGTTACATTTGTTATCCTTATTTAAACTGTACATGTTTCATAAACTCATTTATGTATGACATGTTTCACAATGAAACCAATGTGGTGGGGATTGAATTTGAGAGTGAAGTCAGGAAATGAAGATTCCTAACAAGTTTCTCAGGAAAGGCAAGAAGAAAAACAGGATGATAGCTAAAAGGGGTGCATGGGGCTGAGTAGACCTGAGTGTGTTTATAGGTCAATGAAAAGGCACCAATGGGGTTGGAGAGGTTGAAAATAGAAGTCAATGAGAATATAAATTTATAGAATGAAGGTTCTAAGAAGGTGGGTGGAATAAGATTCAGAGATGTGAAAAAAGAATACTTCTTTCACTGTAAGTTGAAGAACAATTCAATAACCATGGATTACATGCCCACTCCCCCAGTAAACTGCAATTTCCTTGATGGCCAGGCATTATTAGCACCTAGAACAGCACTAACAGGCAGGGCAGAGAGAAGACGTAAGGACTGCGTTGGGCAGTTTCAAAAACTAGGGACTGGATTCCCTGAGAAAACTATGTTATTAATACTTAACAGATACTCAAAACACCTATTAGCCACCTTTATAAATAGTCAAACATCTATTAGAAAAGTCTACATTCAAGTTTTGCTCTTTATCAGATAAAGTCAAAACAGTATAATTATGAAAGTCCAACTCATACTTTTATTGATAACATCCTGAGTATTTGTAATGTTAGGAATTTTCTGAAAGCTATTTTCCCAAAATTCTTACAACACTTAGAAAAGATAAAGAAAGAAAAAAATCAGCTTTCACTTACTTAATTGAGTTTCTAAAGTGGTCTTCAGCCGGATTTTTTACAGTACAACTATTCAGGNAGTATTTGTAATGTTAGGAATTTTCTGAAAGCTATTTTCCCAAAATTCTTACAACACTTAGAAAAGATAAAGAAAGAAAAAAATCAGCTTTCACTTACTTAATTGAGTTTCTAAAGTGGTCTTCAGCCGGATTTTTTACAGTACAACTATTCAGGAGCCATAAGTCTGCATCTGATGCATTTTCTATTAAAAACAGAAATATGAAACAGGAAAGTAAGTATCACATTTAATCAGCCAAAAACATCCAAGTGCTTACTACTCAAATGGCACTGGGACGGTGGCGGGGTGGGGGGTTGGGAGGAGGAGCTAGAGGATGAGGCAAGTCAGTGGGCCGTTACAATACAACATGCAGCTGCTTCAATATGGAAACACCGGTGAGAAATAAATATTAAAATACATAACCTGTGCTCTTATTTTCTCATTTAAAATATAAAGAGGATAAGCATTTTCTTCCTACATTGTCAATACCCGCAAGTATTTAATAACGTCCAAAAGATAAAGTGAAACTGGCCTAATCTTACCTCTGAGTATGAAATTAATTGCCTCTCTGGCGACTGTGTGTTAACATTATTCAAGCACATGTATTATACACTGAATATTCTTCAGCTTGAGATGTTACTAAAAATATGGTTTGTCCTCTTTGAAAAAGTTAATGATTTACATCAAAGTGAGCCTTTTATTCCTTTCGCTAATTCGATTAGATACTGTTATATACAATAATAAACTCACTAGCTATGCAACAAATCACCTAAACTCATGTTTACTGAAATGAATTTATAAATGCCTGAAGTGCTTGATGCTATTCCAACAACCTTACTGCCTAAAAGGACTTAAACAGTAAAATAGGATTACCACAATGAAAGGAAAACCAAAATTGAAAACTGCAGCACCTTCACTGGTATTTCGTTAAGAACAGAAGCAAAGGTCAAAAGACATGAAGAACCAAGGACACCTGATGTCTGTGTGTACATTCTCTGCCTGGGAACAGAACTTCCAGTGAGAACATAACATGAAAGGGAGGGTGAGCATGTCCAAGCTTCCAGTAAAACTTAGCAAAATCTTCTTCCCCAGCATCTTTTATAAAAATCGTAAATTTCTTTTTACAAAGAGGCAAGATACACAACTCTCTGAAAAGAAAAGCTCCTCATTACTATACATCAGCTGAATACTAAGATTCCCTCTAACTTGTCTTACTCCTTCCATTCACACGCCTCACCCGCACCCCAGAGTCTATCTTCCCACCCAGAACCCAGAGGGGCTGTCTGTAAAACATCGACCTGGCTGCCTGCTCAAACTCAGAGATGACGAGCACTCAGCTACATTTTCTAGTTCCTCCCAAATTATCCCCAGAGATGCTACCTAAAAGACAATCTTCTTGTAGCAATCTGATCATATTACCTTTTCAATCTTCCAGGGAATTCCAGTTGGTATTCAAAAATCTCCACCTTANTTTCTCATGATGTACTCTGCATATAAGTTAAATAAGCAGGGAGACAATATACAGCCTTGACGTACTCCTTTTCCTATTTGGAACCAGTCTGTTGTTCCATGTCCAGTTCTAACTGTTGCTTCCTGACCTGCATACAGATTTCTCAAGAGGCAGGTTAGGTGGTCTGGTGTTCCCATCTCTTTCAGAATTTTCCACAGTTTATTGTGATCCACACAGTCAAAGGCTTTGGCATAGTCAATAAAGCAGAAATAGATGTTTTTCTGGAACTCTCTTGCTTTTTCCATGATCCAGCAGATGTTGGCAATTTGATCTCTGGTTCCTCTGCCTTTTCTAAAACCAGCTTGAACATCAGGGAGTTCACAGTTCACGTATTGCTGAAGCCTGGCTTGGAGAATTTTGAGCATTACTTTACTAGCATGTGAGATGAGTGCAATTAGAAAAAGTAAAAGATAAGCCACAGCTGATAGCTGCAACAAATATAATATGTAAGGGTTAGTACACAGAATGCATTGAATGTATTCCCACAAATAAAAAGACAAGTATCAGACAAAATACTTTGAAAGCATTTCATACACACACAAAAAAATTCAAATGGCAAACACACAAAAAGATGCTCAGCATCACTAGTAATCATAGAAACAAATTAAGACAACATTGAAATACCATCTCCACAACCAGATTGGCAGAAATTTACAACCCTGACCATATCAAGTATTGGCTAGAACGGAGAACAACCACACACATCCATGACTGGTGAGAATGAGGTTCAGTATATCCGTCAGGGAAAAAGTTCAGCATCACCTAAAAGTTTGAATATGCACACACCTGTGACCCAATAATTCAACTCCCAGGTATATATCCTAAAATAACTTTTGTACGGCTGCACTGGAAAATGTTCAAAATATTCAGAGCACCAATGCTCATAAAAGCAAAGCATAGGGAAAACTCAAAACTCTTTCAATAATAAAATGAACAAATTATGACAAATTCATTCAGTAAGATACTACAAATGGCCAGAGTTATTTTACATTCAGCAACGTGGATAAATCTAAAAGCAAAATGGTAGAGAAAAGAAGCAAATTCAGAACATAAACAGTGTAAGTCCAAAAAATAAAGCTTAAAACAGGGCAAAACTAATTAAACACATTGTTTACAGATATATTTAACAGATGATAAATAAAAGGAAGGGAATGACTCAAACAAGTCAGGATAAAGATTACATCGTGAGGATATGACTGAAAGAGGGACACGGGGCAGTTACCTAGGCTCTTGGTAATGCCTTACTTCTTATGGTGGATGGTGGATGCATAAGTGTTACATTTGTTATCCTTATTTAAACTGTACATGTTTCATAAACTCATTTATGTATGACATGTTTCACAATGAAACCAATGTGGTGGGGATTGAATTTGAGAGTGAAGTCAGGAAATGAAGATTCCTAACAAGTTTCTCAGGAAAGGCAAGAAGAAAAACAGGATGATAGCTAAAAGGGGTGCATGGGGCTGAGTAGACCTGAGTGTGTTTATAGGTCAATGAAAAGGCACCAATGGGGTTGGAGAGGTTGAAAATAGAAGTCAATGAGAATATAAATTTATAGAATGAAGGTTCTAAGAAGGTGGGTGGAATAAGATTCAGAGATGTGAAAAAAGAATACTTCTTTCACTGTAAGTTGAAGAACAATTCAATAACCATGGATTACATGCCCACTCCCCCAGTAAACTGCAATTTCCTTGATGGCCAGGCATTATTAGCACCTAGAACAGCACTAACAGGCAGGGCAGAGAGAAGACGTAAGGACTGCGTTGGGCAGTTTCAAAAACTAGGGACTGGATTCCCTGAGAAAACTATGTTATTAATACTTAACAGATACTCAAAACACCTATTAGCCACCTTTATAAATAGTCAAACATCTATTAGAAAAGTCTACATTCAAGTTTTGCTCTTTATCAGATAAAGTCAAAACAGTATAATTATGAAAGTCCAACTCATACTTTTATTGATAACATCCTGAGTATTTGTAATGTTAGGAATTTTCTGAAAGCTATTTTCCCAAAATTCTTACAACACTTAGAAAAGATAAAGAAAGAAAAAAATCAGCTTTCACTTACTTAATTGAGTTTCTAAAGTGGTCTTCAGCCGGATTTTTTACAGTACAACTATTCAGGAGCCATAAGTCTGCATCTGATGCATTTTCTATTAAAAACAGAAATATGAAACAGGAAAGTAAGTATCACATTTAATCAGCCAAAAACATCCAAGTGCTTACTACTCAAATGGCACTGGGACGGTGGTGGGGTGGGGGGTTGGGGGGAGGAGCTAGAGGATGAGGCAAGTCAGTGGGCCATTACAATACAACATGCAGCTGCTTCAATATGGAAACACCGGTGAGAAATAAATATTAAAATACATAACCTGTGCTCTTATTTTCTCATTTAAAATATAAAGAGGATAAGCATTTTCTTCCTACATTGTCAATACCCGCAAGTATTTAATAACGTCCAAAAGATAAAGTGAAACTGGCCTAATCTTACCTCTGAGTATGAAATTAATTGCCTCTCTGGCGACTGTGTGTTAACATTATTCAAGCACATGTATTATACACTGAATATTCTTCAGCTTGAGATGTTACTAAAAATATGGTTTGTCCTCTTTGAAAAAGTTAATGATTTACATCAAAGTGAGCCTTTTATTCCTTTCGCTAATTCGATTAGATACTGTTATATACAATAATAAACTCACTAGCTATGCAACAAATCACCTAAACTCATGTTTACTGAAATGAATTTATAAATGCCTGAAGTGCTTGATGCTATTCCAACAACCTTACTGCCTAAAAGGACTTAAACAGTAAAATAGGATTACCACAATGAAAGGAAAACCAAAATTGAAAACTGCAGCACCTTCACTGGTATTTCGTTAAGAACAGAAGCAAAGGTCAAAAGACATGAAGAACCAAGGACACCTGATGTCTGTGTGTACATTCTCTGCCTGGGAACAGAACTTCCAGTGAGAACATAACATGAAAGGGAGGGTGAGCATGTCCAAGCTTCCAGTAAAACTTAGCAAAATCTTCTTCCCCAGCATCTTTTATAAAAATCGTAAATTTCTTTTTACAAAGAGGCAAGATACACAACTCTCTGAAAAGAAAAGCTCCTCATTACTATACATCAGCTGAATACTAAGATTCCCTCTAACTTGTCTTACTCCTTCCATTCACACGCCTCACCCGCACCCCAGAGTCTATCTTCCCACCCAGAACCCAGAGGGGCTGTCTGTAAAACATCGACCTGGCTGCCTGCTCAAACTCAGAGATGACGAGCACTCAGCTACATTTTCTAGTTCCTCCCAAATTATCCCCAGAGATGCTACCTAAAAGACAATCTTCTTGTAGCAATCTGATCATATTACCTTTTCAATCTTCCAGGGAATTCCAGTTGGTATTCAAAAATCTCCACCTTAACTTCAATATTCATTTCTCCCTATATTCTTTATCCTTCCAGCCACACCAAAGCAAATTCCTCAAGTTTGCACTAGTCCATCTGAGGAGCACACTTGATTTGCTTCACAGAAACAGCTCATGCCCCTTTCATCTGCCTACCCACCTGGCTAACTCTATTCGCCCTTCAGTTCCCCCTTGATGTTGTTTTGACGCCTCCTCTCTGCACTCCCATAGTAGACTGTGTTGAGACTATCCCTGTACTTTACAATTCTGCATTAAAATAACACATTTTCCCAGTCTGTCTGTATTACTATTAAAGAGATATTGAAGACAACATTTTCTTCTGCTGTTATCTGAAAGTCCCGGGCCTAACACAGTGATGGGTACAGAACAGACATTCAAATAACCATAGAAAACAAAGCAGGGCACAAGCAGGAACAAGAAAAAAGATGCTAGAGAGACAATGTGTGGGGCCACACGCGCATGGCTTGTTAGATGCCTCCTACCAATTTCCTAAAGCTCTGAAGGCCACACCAATCCTCCGAAATAAGCTTCAAGAAGCTCACCAATTTATTTAACAAATATTTAGGACCGAGATTTTACCTTATTCACAGCCAGATCCCCAGCACTTATTACAATGCCTCGTTCATAGGTACTCAGTGAGTATCTACTATTTACTGAATCTTGAAAGACAAAGCAATACTATGAGCTATGTATCATGCACATAAGAAAAAGTCACGGGTATCTGTTAGCTAATGATGAAGAATGTAGAGACTATGGGCTTACTTCAAACAAACAAAAGTCAGAAGACAGAACCATATGTGGCAGAAGACAACTCTATATCCTGGCATATTCTTTTCTTCAGTCACCTTCAAGTTGTCAGACCACTTTCCCCATACTTCAACAAAAGCCTTCTCAAGGACAACTCCATTAATAATAAAGCACATTATTCTACTTTGTCTAGAATTTTGCCAATGTTGAAATGTATTGCCTTTCAAAATAAAGTGAATACTATGCTTGGTGATCCAGTACTCGTGATCAATAGGAATCCTGTGAATATACCAATATGCCCACAATGTTATCCAACTTTTTTGGTGTGTGTACGTGTTAACTACTCAGTTGTGTCCAACTCTTTGTGACTCCATGGACTGCAGCCCACCAGGCGCCTCTGTTCATGGAATTCTCCAGACAAGAATACTGGAGTGGGCTGCCATGCCCTTCTCCAGGGGTTCTTCCCAACCCAGGGATAGAACCTGGATCTCCTGCACTGCAGGCAGACTCTTTACCATCTGAGCCACCAGAGGACAAACTTTTTGGTAACCACCTCCAAAAAGACCATGTCCTTTTTCCAATGAACACATGAGTTTCTTATCCAGTTATCTTTGAACTTAGTTTTGAGCTAATATATTCAATATTGTCAAAAAGATCATTCTACTTAGAAGTCAAAAAGATTGTAAGTGTAAATCAACCAACAATCAAAATGCAATGAGGCTGTACTATGTGTCAGGCTCTGTCCTAAGTGCTGGGGATGTAGCTGTAAAAAGAGATTCCAACCTCAAGGAGTTTACAATCTTAAAGAGGAAATCTGATCAAAACAAAAGAACAGAAACCAGCAAGGTAATTTCAGGCACTGGTCAATGATATTAAGAAGATTAAAGAGGGTAATGAACAAAGAATAACTGTGGGGTTGCTGTTCAAAGTAAGTGTCTCTCAGAAGTTTAAATCTGAGTTGAGACTGACACAATGGAAAGGAATCCGCCAAGCAAAGATCAGAAGAGACAGCACTCCAAGAGGAAAATACCACAAGTGCAAAGGCCATGAAAAAGGCCCAAGCTTGTCATGTTCCAGTAACAGAGATGATCAGCGTGACTGGACATAGGGAAAGAAAGGTCTGAGAAGCAGGTAGGAATCAGATGATGTTGGCAAGTTAAGAGCTTTCAGTTCAGTTGCTCTGTCGTGTCCGACGACTCTTTGTGACCACGCAGACCAGCACAACAGGCTTCCCTATCCATCACCAACTCCCAGAGCTTGCTCAAATTCATGTCTATAGAGTCTGTGATGCCATCCAACCATCTCATCCTCTGTCATCCCCTTCTCCTCCTGCCTTCAATCTTTCCCAGCATCAGGGTCTTTTCTAATGAGTCAGTTCTTCACATCAGGTGGTCAAAGTACTGGAGTTTCAGCTTCAGCATCAGTCCTGCCAATGAATATTCAGAACTGATTTCCCTTAGGATGGACTGGTTGGATCTCCTTGCAGTCCAAGGGACTCTGGAGAATCTTCTCCAACACCACAGTTCAAGAACATACATTCTTCAGCACTCAGCTTTCTTTATAGTCCAACTCTCACATCCATACATGACTACTGGAAAAAACACAGCTTTGACTAGACAGACCTTTGTCAGCAAAGTAATGTCTCTGTTTTTTAATATGTAAGAGCTTTACATTTATTCAAAGAGTAAGGGGAAGTCACCATTGGATTTCAAACATATAAACTAATTTCTACCTCAGTAATCCCATTCTGTGAAGAAAAGTCTGTAGATAGGGTAAAAGTAAAAACAAGTGGGAGAAAAAAGTAAAGGCAAGAAAACCAGTTGGAAGCTGATACAATGCAATGGTCTAAGAGTAAGTGAAAGGTGATGAACCCTGGACTGGGGTCAGAGCAATGAATCAGAGAAGTGAAGAGAGGCATGTTTCAGAAGTAGAATCAAAAAAATCTGATAGAGTAGGTTATGTTGTGCAAGAAGGAATCAAATAGGATCCCTAGGCACACGGCAAAGATTCTGGCCTGAGTATCAGTTGCCTGTGGTGCCCGAGATGAGGAAGGTTTAGAAAGACATGACTTGGGGAACAGAGAATCCAGAGTTTTGTCGTGGCCATGCTATAGTCGAGATCCCGATTAGACATTTAACTAGAGATACTGATCAGTCATCTGATCTCAGGGGTCTTCCAGGCTGGAGACACAAATGGGAGACTCAGAAACCCAAAAAAATAACTGAATTCATAGGAATGGATGCACTCACCTACGGAGAGCATATAGAGGGGAAGGAGAGAGAGAGGCGAAGACAGAACACTGGCGCTCCAGGGTCTCATAGAGAAGCAGAGATGAGAAAGGCCATCGAGAAGAAACAGCCGGGAAGATAAGAGGATAGAAACGAGGGCCCGTGGCATCACAGAAATCCACAAAGAGAGTACTTTTAAAAGGAGTAATCACTGTACTAAATGCTAAGAGTTCAAAGAAAGATATCTGTATAGTTACTAAAAAGTTAAGATGATCCTCCACCCTTTATCATTTTCCTTTCTCTATTTTGAATATTTGCTTGCTCTGTGCCAACCCACACACACTCAGCAAAGGCCTTTTTCTAAGGTTTTTAAATAACACAGAAAAATTCATTACAAAAGGGGAGTGAAGAGAAAAATTATATATGGCTATTTGCCATTAAGAAATGTTGATTCCACATGTTCGTCCCCTTATGAACCCATTTTCTGGGTTTTAAGATGCCATCAACCATAAGAAACACAGTCAACTTTGATTACACTGAACACTATATTCAGTTCTTTTAAGTTTTAAGATACATCCCAACTTCAGACATTACTATAGGAGGCAGGGTGACATGCATTTAAAATGGAAGAAATAAGCTAGTATTTGGTATATCTACCTTAGAGCAGCACCATCTAGAACAATCAGGAGATAACAGAACACCTGCAGTGTCTAGAACCTCATCACGCAAAACAAAACAAATGTTCAAACATCCTACTGCTAGTAGGTAATTTGGTTATTGGATTAATGTCTTTATTAGACCTGGAGCTCAAACTCGAAACCTCTTGACACCAATGACTTTTAAGATATTACCTCCTAGTGTCATTTACAGAGAAGGCAATGGCACCCCACCCCAGTACTCTTGCCTGGGAAATCCCATGGATGGAGGAGCCTGGTAGGCTGCAGGCCATGGGGTCGCTAAGAGTCGGGCGCGACTGAGCAACTTCACTTTCACTTTTCACTTTCATGCGTTGGAGAAGGAAATGGCAACCCACTCCAGTGTTCTTGCCTGCAGAATCCCAGGGACAGAGGAGCCTAGTGGGCTGCCGTCTATGGGGTCGCACAGAGTCGGACATGACTGAAGTGACTTAGCAGCAGTAACAGCAGTGTCATTTATATTTGTCCTGCCTTTCCATTCTTTTTATTATCATCCTAATGGGGCTTCCCTGGTAGCTCAGACAGTAGGGCGTCTGCCTACAATGCAGAGGACCCGGGTTCGGTCCCTGGGTGGGAAGATACCCTGGAGAAGGAAATGGCAACCCACTCCAGTATTCTTGCCTGGGGAATTCCATGGACCGAGGAGCCTGGTGGGCTACAGTCCATGGTGTCTCAGAGGTGGACACAACTGAGCGACTTCACTTCACTTCAAGAGAAGGTCTTGCCTTAATCCATGGCAGATTCTCCAGTCCCAAGAGAAGCAGAATTAGAGCAAGAGAGGACCAAGAAAGGGAAAGGCAGGGAGAAGGCACCAAGACAGGAGGCGCAGACTTTGAGAAGCCAAAGGACTGAATTCTACCTACCCTCAAGTTGTTCTCTAACACTTGTTAACCCCTGATCTGCAGCTGAAAATCATCTGTACATAAGCCAAATATTGCCAGTGCCAGAGCTGGGATATCAGGACGGGTGTGAAAAGCTACCTGCTTGAGGCTGGCCAGATGGAATCTGGACCCAAGATTTGATTATTCACAGCCCTTCATTATTACAAATGGCGTTGTAATGAATAGCACTGTACACGTATCATTTTGTATTTTTCCCATATTATTTTTGGAATGAAGTCCAAGAAACTGGGGTTGTTCAGTCAAAGGATAAATTCCCATCTGTAAGGGGTACACAGCTTCGCACTCCCATGAGCAATGGATGAGATTACCTACTTATCCACAGCATCGCCCATGGAGTGTGCTTTCAAACCTCTGTACTTTTGCCAATGCAATGAGAAATAGGAAGCCAGTAGGATTTGAATATGTGCGCTTCTCTTATGAAGAATGAGTTAAGCATCATTTCACGTGTTTAAGGATCATTTGCAGAGTCATTCTCCACCCCCACACCCATTTTCTGTCTGTTCAGATCTTTTGCCCGTTTTTCTACTAGGCTAGTCACTTTAATCTCAGTTTTAATTTACTCATACATACAAATACACACACATAGAGGATGTTAATCTTTTGTCTGTGATAGAAATTACAATATTTTCTCCTGGCTTGTTATTTTACTTTTCATAGTTTCCTCATGCTTTTTAATTTTCAGGATATCAAATTTATCAAACTATTCTTTTAATTTTATTGAAGTATAGTTGATTTACAGTGTTAATTTCTACTATAAAGCAAAATGACTCAGTTATACATACATATATTGTTTTTCATATTTTTATTGTGGTTTATCACAGGATATTAAATATAGTTCCCTGAGCTACACAGTAGGACTTTGTTGTTTATCTATCCTACATATAACAGCTTGCATTGGCTAATCTATCAAATATTTCTCTTATTGCTTCCAGATTTTGAGTCATAATTAGAAAGCTTCTTCTACTCCCAGATTACTAAGGAATTCACTCATATTTTAATACACTCAGGGTTTTACATTTAGATTTTGGCTCTATTAAAACTGTATCCCAATGTACATTGTTCTCACTGAATTTTTTTCATGCAAAACAAAGTAAGATCCTTTGTTCTCATACCAAATTGAAAAATATTAAAAAGTATGGAACTACCTAGTGATAGCAAAGGAATGAGGAAGTGTCAAGCTCTACTCTATCGATGGAGCCTCTACTGATGAAGCTCTTCTGAATACAATGTGGGAATAGCTATCAGATAGTTAAACTTGCCCTAGAACCTCTCCTACACATGCTTGCAGGATACTTGCAGCACACACATATTTACATACAAACACACACATACACATGTATGTGTATATATGTACACACAAAAAAACTGTAGTTCACATGGAAGATTGAAAAAACAAAGAACTCAGAAAGCTTACATTTTTGTTATAAGGAGACATTAAATAAATAATGGGACTGCAGCTACAAAACCATTTAGCTGTTAAAAAAGCAAGATATATCTCTAAATGCTTATTTATAATAATCTTTGTTATATCATCAATGAAAGCAAGGTAAAGAGTAAGTCTTGTACTTCCCCTGTGTTTTAAAAAAGGAAAAGGAGGAAAGAGGAAATTCTAAGTAAAAAACAAAAATTTATTGAAGCATAAATATGAAAGTGTTTGAGGTGTTTACCCTTGGAAATAAGATGAAGGCTCAGCTGGCCTCCAATATGGTCTAATGTGCACCTTTTATAGTCTCTCCCTCTCTTCTTTGTTTAAACTTGCATGGATATTACTTTTATAATTTTATGAAGTTTAACCCTGAGAAGGTACATGTTAATATTTAATTTATGTCCATCTGCATTGTTTGAATTTCTAAAAGCATTTAAACTAAAAATACTAATCAAGCCTTTAAAAAATTCATTTTTAATTTCCTTTTTTTGTAGAGCTCAGAATCAATAGCATTCTTTCATTTTTAAGGTAGAACATAAACTGTGCTCCTGCTGTGATCCATCATGGAAAAAGTGACCTGATAAACGTTTTCTGGGACTTTTCTCCCCACTGCTAAAAGCTTTTGTACTCACTGAACCAAGAAAATGATGGCCATTGACACACCACCCACTCTGAGTATGAACACAGAAAAACAAACTATTATTTATTTTAATAGAAATGCATTTAGTTTCCAAACTATTTCTTTATGTACACAAGATAAATCGCTTCCAAATCTAAAGTAATAAAAATCTGATGAGCAATAATGATAATAGCTAACATTACTGAGTACATATTTTGCACCCAGCAATGAGCCAAGCATGTCATATTCCTTTTCTTTTATCCATCTAATCCTCCAAATTGAGGTGGGTTTACCTTTTACTCTGGTTTTACAGAGGAGGACGCTAAAGGATAGAAAGGAAAAGTAACTTGCCTAAAATCAGAATAAGACAGCGGGAGTAGGATTAGAAATCCAGACAAACTGACTCCAAAACTGTAAACTTAAGGAAATCAGAATGCCTCATTAGTGGCTCTTTGCCTCCTGATCAAAAATAACACATCCAATACCTAAAAAACAAAATAAAGCAGCATTCCATGACCATGAGATTGCCTCATGATACTCTTTCTAAGAAGGCAAATAACCAGGCTTCAAAAGGAGCTGTTAGGCTATTTCCAAAATTTCCAAGACCATGAACACGTCAGCTCTTGGCCTTCCATAATCAGCGGGAAACTGGCAAGTGAAGAAAAGCTTACTACTGAGTACAGGAGCACCACTGGAAAGCACAGGCTGACTCTCAGAGCAGCTCATCTTCCCATCCTCTCACAGCCTTCTGCATAAAGGTGACGTTACAGAAGAGACGGGCGTGGCTCACACCAGCTGCTCACAGTGAGACACGCGCCTTAGAGGACTGCTCCACAGGAACAGCCACAAACAGTGCAAGGAGCCTTAAAAGACTGAAATCCATAGATGCAAGCAAGGAAGTTAGCAAGCTGATACAAACAGAAATCCATTAAGAACAAAACGAAGGGGCACAAATGGTCTTGACTGTTTTAGACCCATCAGCATCTGGGGGCAATTTCTTTACCACGGAACTCTGGAAGACAAATCATGTCCCAGCAGTTTCAATATCCATTACGCTTAATCCAGCTGGGGAAAGTTCTTTATGTAAGACAAACCACTGGATGCCTACGAAAAACTCAGAGAATGGAGCATGCTTTAATAAGAAAATTTGAAAGCACCTTTAAGGAACATATTGAAAAATAATATCTTCAAACCAATGAAAGGCAACAAATAAAAATTCTTGTCAATGCATTCATATTTTCCTTCCACATTTTATTGTCCTTTATAGGGAATGTATAAATGCACAGAAGCATAGAATAACCATGCGTTCAAGATCTATTTTATAAAAGCAAAGTGATCCTGACAAAGTACATTTCCTTTAACCAGCTGGGCTTGGAGGGCTGGGAGGCTGGGGAGAAGACAAGAGAGAAACAGGAGTAGGAAAGATGAAAGGAAGAAATAACGGGGAGAAAGAGGGACAGACTGACGGGAAGTACCTCCAGCTCCCAGGCTGAAACACTTGGGAGCCAGAACTGACTCTCCCTCATTGGGCAGCACTGGTGACTGTTTGGCATGTTTCTGAGTGAATCAGAATATAGCATCTCCTGGGGAAGCACTTATGCTTGGAGATTACATGCATAATGAGATTGTTCTTTTAAAATACTCCTGCTGAGCATTTTGCAGAAATAAGACGAGGAAGCCAAGGGTCAGTTTGAACCCTGTTTACTGTATAAAGGGAAAAGAATATTTTTTTTTCCTCTTCTAAATGAGAAATAAGAGTTGGCAAAACTCTACCGATAACCATTGAAAATTATTATATAGGTAAATAGACCTGTATGAATCAGAATGCTAGATAGACCTTTTACAGAACACTGCTAATATTCCTCCATCCTCTTTCCAGGTTAAACTGTTCTGCTGATCCTGACACATAATTACTTCAGAAGTAACTGTGTCCAAAGAATCCCTATTTCACATGTGTTAAACAGGTTTCTAAACTAAGCAGCAATATACACACCAAATGGACTTTACAGGGCACTGCATGACCGGGTCCCCATCTCTCTGCCCAAAGCCCACCTTATATGCTATGTTCCTGCCACTGAGCTTTTAGGCCCTCAGGCCTAGTACGTAAAATTCAAATGCTGAGATGACCAAAATCTAATTGGATAAAAAAAGGGCATAGAATATGAACAGAGTTTATGAAAGAAGAAACACATAAGGCTCTTGAACATTCTTAATCAATGAAAAGTAAAACTGCACCAAAAACAAAACTAAACTATACCTGTACCATTGTTCTTCACTTCCTATATTGTCAAAAGCCCCAACACTTGATAAAACACTGAGCTGGTGCAACTATGAGGAGACAGGAACTCTCATGCATAGTAGAGGTTACAAACTAGACCATCATCCATGGAGGCAACTTGACATTATCCCGGGAAGTAGCAAATGCATATCCTGGGACTGAGAAGTTCCATGACAAACATCTTTGCACAGGTGTAAAGTCATTCCTTGCAGCATTATTTGTAACAGCAAAAGATGACCGGCTAAAGACATATTAGTATATTCAGAATTGAAACTACTATAAAGACACTTTAAAAAAGGAGGAAAAAAGAATAACCTCAAAGTTCTAAAGTAAAAAGATGTCCAGAACATATGGTTCAAAGAAAATAAGAAACTAAGTAATAAAGATACTATGCCACCACTGGAAATCAAGAATATATATTTACACTTGCTTGTATTTGCGTCAGAAATTTGGGGGCATGTGTATAAAAAATGAATAGCAATGGCTGGGACTGGAATGGGATTGATGGGAGACAAGAGGAAGATATTTTCCTTGTGTAACTTTTTAAAATTTTTGAACTTATTCAAAACTTCAGTATTTTCTCTTTTTTTTGGTTTCCAGAGCTTGGCTTTATATGCAGTACAGAAATCATTTGGAGACATCACTGGAGCAGAGGTTGTGTCAAATCAGTACTGTGCTGCAGCTTGGTCCATTGAAGAAGCCACATCTGGGATACAGAAGAAGCTCCTACATTCACCTGCTTTATGATGGGTTCCTTTCCCCTCTGCGTTCATCAGTTTTAATAGGTTAAAACACCACACACAGGCTTCCTCCAAAAGACTATCCAAGTCTGGAGTTTGGTTAGAACTGGAGGCCCATGTAAACCAAGCTTGTGGCTGGGCTGGGTGGGCACTATCCTGACACATGACGTGAACAGAAAGGGGTTGGGAGGAGTAAGGGACGCTGTCCCCGGTTACAGACATTCCGTTCTGAACCTCCTGACCGTCAAGAGGACAAGATGGCACGCAAGCTGCACTGACCCAGTTCTTGAACAGCGGAAGCTCATAACTGCAAAGGCTACACTGAAAACTTCAGTATTTTCAAAGAAAAAAAAAAGAGCAATTTAAGAAAATGTAGTTTGTCTTAATCATCCCACTGTCTTTCCGTTTCTTACACTCCCTTCCACAGTCAAATACCTGGAAAGAACTGTGTCTGTGCACCGGCTATACTGGTACCTCCCAGTCACTCTTCTACCACTCCATTTTGATGAAGAGCTTCAGCCACTCTCAACGTCCTGCAAACTTCTTTCATCAAGGAAACAACAAGACTGCACACCATGCCGTCAAACACTCCCTTCCATTGCCAAGAGCATCCCTCTCCTGTTTTCCTCTTACCTCCTCAGCTACTTTACTTTATCCCTCCCCATCTGTCCTTCACGAAGTAGACTTAAAGCCTAGATTTTGGTTCCCTTGTCATCTGCTCACTGGATGCTTCCAGCTGTATTTCTCGCAGTGTTAAACACTGTGAGCGCACTGAGAGTGGCACCCACACTTACATTCCCAGTTGAAACATCCATCTGAACTCATCATCCAACTTATCTAGCAACATCTCCACTGGAATGTACCGAAAAAATATTAAATTCAACACCGACCATTTCCAAAATTGAACTCTCAAATTTTCACCCTTGTATTCTTATGGTTCTAGTTAGGAAAACAGAAACCACTCTAGGCACTAAGATAAAGAATAATTAATACAGAAGTGTAGTTACACAGGCAATGGAGAAGCCAAGTCACCAAATGGGGAAAGTGAGGTAACCAGGAGCTGAGCAACATTAGGAAACTGTTACCAGCCCAAGGGCGAGAGGGACCCACTGGAAGAGCCCAGAAGCTGCATCTCACCACTGGCAGCAGCAAGAGCAACGAAAGGAGCTGCCCATCAGAAACTAGGACCGCAAGCCAAGGAAGAGACCTCTGACAGGGACTGAGGCCACAGGCGTGAAACCACCTACTTCCTGGGACCTGACTCAGAGCGAAAAGAGAGGGAGGAACAACCCTACCTCATGCCTACTCCCATCTGCGAGGCGTCCATCAGTGCCCATTACATGCCAAATCTAACCACAAACACCAAAAGGCAAGGAGACTGTGAAATAATGCTGCTGCTGCTGCTGCTGCTGCTGCTGCTGCTGCTGCTGCTGCTATCCTTAATGTCATCACAGGTCGTCTCAAAGTGAGTTGTTGCATCATAGGTACGGGATATAAAGATCTGGCTTTCTGTTCCCAGGTCTTTTGGTACAAGCAGGTCACTGACGCTAACGAATTTCTGCTCAGTTGGTTCCAAGAGCTCCAGGGCTGGTCTGATCTCCTTCGCAGGCTCCTCGGTCTCCACCGTTGTGCTAGCGATGGCGATGTACTTGCCTTGTGCGGCCACATTGTATGCAGAGGAGATCATGCAGACATAGATATCTGACTGCCGGTTGACTTGGTTCTGTGGAATAATGATCTGGCAGGAGTTGGCATCGTTGGTGTTTTTGATGGGGTGGCTGAGGACACTGATGACTCTGATCACCTGGCCCACTTTTTCTACTCGATCTTTCATATAGCTGGGATCACAGATGAGCTGCTTACAGCGAGCAATCTCTCCTTCAGACTTGACACCAATCACCTTTCCATTCTGCATAACGATCTCTTCAATTGGCTTATTCAGCATGTAGGTGCCTCCATAGATAGCACTTAGCCGTGCAAATTCCTGTGGCAGTTCTCCAAGGCCGTAGAGTGGATAAAGGTATGGGCTTTTGCCATATCTTGCCAGAGATTCGCTGTAAAGTTTAATCCTATTAATGGTTTCACAACATGGCTGATCTAAATAGTCATCAGTTCTGTAAAGTGCCAGGGCATGACCAGTAAAATCTATAACATCTTGGCCCAAGTCAAATTTCTTATACACCTCTCACATTGATGTCTTCTTAGGATCAATGCATCAAAAGTTCGAGGATCGTTCTCATCAAAGTTGGCGACATATACCAGGAATTTTCTGAATCGACGTTTTTCACACAGCCCCACTAGGCTAGATGCCAGGGCTTCTGCTTCAGTGGAAGGAACCTTGTAGATCTTTCCTCCCTTATAAACAAAGCTCCCTTCAGTCACTTTGAAATCCAGATAGCAAGTGACCTCCGTAAAAAGCAGCATCTTAACCAGCTGACCATTTGCCATAAGGAACTTGGGGATTAAGTGAACATTCCAGTCTCTTCCTCTCCCCATGGATGCTGGTGGAGCTCCGGGTATCTTAAATCTTTTGTATAAATCTTCCAGCGGTGTTATAGATGCACTCTCTCCTCCATAATACGGGTTTCTATCCATGTGAAGAACTTTCTTCCCATTCACTGACATTATACCTNACTGGAGGCCCATGTAAACCAAGCTTGTGGCTGGGCTGGGTGGGCACTATCCTGACACATGACGTGAACAGAAAGGGGTTGGGAGGAGTAAGGGACGCTGTCCCCGGTTACAGACATTCCGTTCTGAACCTCCTGACCGTCAAGAGGACAAGATGGCACGCAAGCTGCACTGACCCAGTTCTTGAACAGCGGAAGCTCATAACTGCAAAGGCTACACTGAAAACTTCAGTATTTTCAAAGAAAAAAAAAAGAGCAATTTAAGAAAATGTAGTTTGTCTTAATCATCCCACTGTCTTTCCGTTTCTTACACTCCCTTCCACAGTCAAATACCTGGAAAGAACTGTGTCTGTGCACCGGCTATACTGGTACCTCCCAGTCACTCTTCTACCACTCCATTTTGATGAAGAGCTTCAGCCACTCTCAACGTCCTGCAAACTTCTTTCATCAAGGAAACAACAAGACTGCACACCATGCCGTCAAACACTCCCTTCCATTGCCAAGAGCATCCCTCTCCTGTTTTCCTCTTACCTCCTCAGCTACTTTACTTTATCCCTCCCCATCTGTCCTTCACGAAGTAGACTTAAAGCCTAGATTTTGGTTCCCTTGTCATCTGCTCACTGGATGCTTCCAGCTGTATTTCTCGCAGTGTTAAACACTGTGAGCGCACTGAGAGTGGCACCCACACTTACATTCCCAGTTGAAACATCCATCTGAACTCATCATCCAACTTATCTAGCAACATCTCCACTGGAATGTACCGAAAAAATATTAAATTCAACACCGACCATTTCCAAAATTGAACTCTCAAATTTTCACCCTTGTATTCTTATGGTTCTAGTTAGGAAAACAGAAACCACTCTAGGCACTAAGATAAAGAATAATTAATACAGAAGTGTAGTTACACAGGCAATGGAGAAGCCAAGTCACCAAATGGGGAAAGTGAGGTAACCAGGAGCTGAGCAACATTAGGAAACTGTTACCAGCCCAAGGGCGAGAGGGACCCACTGGAAGAGCCCAGAAGCTGCATCTCACCACTGGCAGCAGCAAGAGCAACGAAAGGAGCTGCCCATCAGAAACTAGGACCGCAAGCCAAGGAAGAGACCTCTGACAGGGACTGAGGCCACAGGCGTGAAACCACCTACTTCCTGGGACCTGACTCAGAGCGAAAAGAGAGGGAGGAACAACCCTACCTCATGCCTACTCCCATCTGCGAGGCGTCCATCAGTGCCCATTACATGCCAAATCTAACCACAAACACCAAAAGGCAAGGAGACTGTGAAATAATGCTGCTGCTGCTGCTGCTGCTGCTGCTGCTGCTGCTGCTGCTGCTACTAAGTCGCTTCAGTCGTGTCCAGCTCTGTGCGACCCCATAGACGGCAGCCCACCAGGCTCCCCCGTCCCTGGGATTCTCCAGGCAAGAACACTGGAGTGGGCTGCCATTTCCTCTCCAAGGCATGAAAGTGAAAAGTGAAAGTGAAGTCACTCAGTTGTGTCCGACTCTTAGAGACCCCGTGGACTGCAGCCCACCAGGCTCCTCTGTCCATTGGATTTTCCAGACAAAGAGTACTGGAGTGGGGTGCCACTGCAGTTCCCTGCAATACAGAGGACAGAAGTCAGGAAACTGAATCTTAGAGCAAACAGGCAAATGACTGACTCCGGCCTCTTCCAGAATTCCCCATCTCTATAAATGACACATGTTGCTGTTCAGCCGCTAAGTTATATCCAACTATCTGCAATCCCACGGACTGCAGCAGGCCAGGCTTCCCTGCCTTTCACTGTCTCTCGGAGTTTGCTCAAACTCATGTCCATTGAGTCGGTGATGCCATCCAACCATCTCATTCTCTGTCAGCCCCTTCCCCTCCTGCCTTCAGTCTTTGTCAGCAGCAGGGTCTTTTCCAGCAAGTTAGCTCTTTGTGTTAGACAGCCAAAGTATCAGAGTATCAGTCCTTCCAATGAATATTCAGGATTGATTTCCTTTAAGATTGACTAACTTGATCTCCTTGGAGTCCAAGGGACTCTCAAGAGTCCACTCCAGCATCACAGTTTGAAAGCATCAGTTCTTCAGTGCTCAGCCTTCTTTATAGTCCAACTCTCGCATTCATACATGACTACATAACTTTGACTATACAGACCTTTGTCAGAAAAGTGATGTTTCTGCTTTTTAATATGCTGTCTAGGTTGCTCATAGCTTTTCTTCCAAGCAGCAAGAATCTTTCAATTTCATGGCTTATGTACTCAGATGCTGAAACCAGAAACCTGGGAATCATCACTGATGCTTCTTTCACCTCATCTTCTCCCACAGCAAATCCAACAACTTCCAAAGGATTTTACCTCCAAAACAATGTGAATATGTCTGCTCTTCATCTCCACAGCCAACACTCTTGTTTAAGTCACCTGGACCACGGCACAGGCTTGTCCCTCCCTATGGCTGCCTTTAAGGTAACTATGAAAACTAGCAATAAACCAAAGGGAAGCAAGAGCTGTTTTTGTCTTCACTAGATTATCATGGATAATCTATGTATGTGGACAGTGAAAACTTGATGAACAAGATGCATACTATTGGCAGCTATTTGCAACTATATTTTGGTAAGGAGAAAATAAGTTATTATTGAAAATTTGCTGCAAACCAGAAAATGGAGTTGCTAAAAAAAATATACAACTGTATCTTTTTTTAAAAAATGACTCAGTAAAATACAATTCCAGTTTATTTTTGAACAATGTTTCACACAAACGGGCAAAAAAATAAACAACTTCACAGACAAAAAAAGTAGGAAAAAAAAAAAACCTTTTATCTTTGACCTTTATAATCATCTCATAAAACTACTTAGAGTACAGTTACATACATACACAGAAAAGTTTACCAGCATCCTGGGAATAAGAATGCTTTTGTTGTTGTTTTTGTGGGGTTTTTTTAGACCAAGTTTTTTTTTTTTTTTCCCTCTCCTTTGAAATTATAATGAATATGGTCACTCAACAAGTCAAGTCAGAAATAGGAAGGAGAACACTCCAAAGGTTGGTCTGGTCAACCACAATCATTAAAAATGGCTAAACTCTAACAGTATGTTTAAAGCTAAAAATCCAAATTAAAAATACAAACAAATCTTCCTTTCAAAAGCACTTTTTTTAAATAGGCATATAGCTGATTTACAGCACTGTATTAGTTTCAGGTATACATCAAAGTGACTCAGTTATACAAATATATATATATTGTTGTTCACTTTCTAAGTCTTGTCTGACTCTTTTGACACCCTATGAACTGCAGCATCCCAGGCTTCCCTGTCCTTCACCATCTCCTGGAGTTTGCTCAAAATCATGTCTATTGAGTCAGTGATGCCATCCAACCATCTCATCCTCCATCACTTCCTTCTCCTCCTGCCCTTAGTCTTTCCCAGCATCAGGGTCTTTTCCAATGAGCTGGCTCTTCACATCAGGTGGCCAAACTACTGGAACTTCACCTTCAGCATCACTCTTTCCAATGACTATTCAGGGTTGAAATAAATATAAACCTATCCTTTTTCAGGTTCTTTTCCATTATAGGTTATTACGAGATGCTGAATATAGCTCCTTGTGCTATACAGTAGGTCCTTATTGATTATCTATGCATATAATAGTGTGTATACATTAATCTCCAGTTCATAATTTACCCCTCCCACCCTGGTTTTCCTCCTTGGTAACCATAAGCCTGTCTTCTATGTCACTTTTAAGAAGCAGGACATGCCTGGAAAGCTTGGGGGGTTTTTCCTTCTCTTATTGCAGATCTGTGTTGTGGGTTTGTTGGATGGTGGAGAGAGCATGCATCACCTTCGGGTGGCTCTGCTCACGAGGCGACAGCCTCGCCTCCCCAAGGTAATCATGTTGCTGAGATTCTAAGAAAGGAAGTGGAAAACGAATAGCTCAGGGTGGCCTTTTTTATTTTTCCCCCCTTTTTTCCCCCTCTTTTGTTGTCTAGTTATCCTCATCTGTCTTCTTCTTCTTGTGTCAATATCGTCATCCCACTTCCCTTCAGCTGCCCTTTTGCCTGCAGCTGCCTCAGTTTCCTCATCTTCATTTCACCATCTTCCTCACCAACACCTCCTTCCTCTAGGCCTTCTTCTGCCTCACTGGCAGCCTCCTGCCCCCTACTTTCCCCACTAGCCTTCCCATTGTGGGTACACCTCTCCCACTTTTCATCTCCCCCACAACCTCCTTCTTCTCCTTGGCGGTGATCTCAGAGCTGGTGTCCACAGCAGCGTCTGACATGGTGGGGCACACTGGATATCCGGTGCACCAGACTAAAGAGAAAGCCCAGTTCACGGACTCTGGCAGCACAACCACCTGAGTCCACATCTGATGAGGAGGTGTACCAACCTACAGCTGTGGTGCGCAGGGAGCTAGGCGCAGGGACAATGAAAAGATGGCTTTTTGGAGCAGCCAACTAGTCCAATTATATCTTTACAGTCATGTATTCCATGAAAAATTTTCTTCCTGATTCAAATATTTTTAAAATGGTATACTGAAAAGAGTTCTATTCAGCTGAAGAATAAATCTTAATGACCTAGAGAAACCACTCATGAGCAAATTCGCAAAACACTTGGTTTCCACTCAAATTATATACAATCCTCAACTGGTTAGCAATTGATAACTCTGCTTGGAATAGTACACTTCCATGACCAATTTTAGAATGCAGAAGTATCTCCCTGAAGAGAAGTTTACGATATCTGCTGAATATTATTATCTCTAATACAAGAGTTACCTACAATTTTAACACCCAGCAAACATACTGGGCCAAAACAGTTATCAATTTGGCAATCAAAAGAAAAATACATGAAACTACCAAAGGAGGAAAGATCCACATCAAAAAAAAAAGCTATGGACTAGGCATAAGTTCGCTAGATTTCAAAATACAAAGAAGAATAATACAAAGGATCTATGACTGAAATAATGAAACTGTGAGTGAAGTACTTTAGAGTCAGTCTCCATTCTGATTTGCTAAGGCCCACACCACACCAATGTTAGATATTTTGAGTATGACCCCTGAAGTGAAACAAAGTGAGTCAACCATATACCTAAGCAGGCATCCAATAATTGCTGTTCAATTGACTGACAGATATGCATAAATAATATCCCCAAATCACAGTATCATTTTCTGAAGTTACAAATGTGTTTGACCAATTTGAGATAAAGAGAAGAAAAACAATGGCCTTATAGGACTATTTGGACAAGAACTATTAGAAAATGTTGCCATTTGTCACAGCAGCTGGGGACTTTCTGAGAGGAGTCTTTAATTCTCTGACACCAATGCACATCAGTGGGGCTTCCCAGGTGGGGCAGTAGTAAAGAAGCCAGTGCAGGAGGATGCAGGTTCAATCCCTGGGTCAGGAAGATCCCCTGCAGGAGGGCATGGCAACCCACACCAGTATTCTTGCCTGGAGAATCCCATGGACAGGGGAGCCTAACGGGGTTCAGACTATGGAGCTCCAAAGAGTCAGACACAACTGAGCAGCTGAGCCGGCAAGGCAGTGCAGATAGACAGGCAGAAGAAGCTTGATGAAAACAAGTATGACCACTCAATAGCATTCGACTTGTGGAACCTATGAGTGTTATTTTTGGAAATTAGTATTGATACCCATCTCCCAATCTATTTTTCAGATTTAAATTCTTTCTTTTTAGGTGGTTCAGAATTTTGATTGAGTCATTTTCTACTTAAAAGTCAAAAGCAAAGTGGTATTATTAGTTTTGCTTCAAAACACTAGAGACAATAAAATATCACTATAATTCAATGATAAAAAGGCAAATAATCTGACTTTAAAATAGGCAAAAGCTCTGAATAAGACATTTATCCAAAGATATACAAATAACTCATCACATGAAAAGATGCTCGACATCAACAGTCATCAGGAAAATGCAAATCAAAATTACAAGTAGTTACTTCTCATCTACTAGGATGACTATAATAAAAATAAGTACAAGCCTTGATGAGGATGTAGAGAAATTAGAACCATGATATACTGCTGATGAGAATGGAAAACTATACAGCTAATTTGAAAACAGTCTGGAAATTCCTCAAATTGTTAAGTATTATTATATGATCCAGAAAATTCTTTCTTGGGTGTAGATCTCAGAGAAATAAAAATATATGTCCACACAAAAACATGTACATCAATGTCCACAGCAGCATTATCTATAATAGACAAAAAGTAAGAAAAACCCAAATATCCACCAGGTGATACCTTTCACAGTTCAGGTACAAATCACCACCCCGGGAAGCCTTCTCTACCCTCTTCAGAAAGAGTAGGGCACTGCCCACCACGTGCACCCAAATGAGCTTGGGGCACAACCTGGCAAAGAGTCATAAGCATCTCTCTCCCTTAGTAGAAATCCCTCAATGGTCTATTCATCTTTAAATCCCCAGAGCCAAGCTCGGGACTTAGAAGAGAACATGCTTTTACTGTGGATGGATGGAAAGAAAGGAGGAGGGGAAGGGAGTGTAGAGGAAGGAGGGAGTGAGAGGCGAAGAGGCGAAGGTGGGGCTGGGGGAGACAGAGATAATAGGAGGGGGAAGGGGAGGCACGTGGATGAACAAATAAAATAAGCAAAGCAGCAAAGATCAAGACAGTTAATGAATCTGCATCAAGACCAAACTTTGCAGGCAACTAGAGTAGTTTTTGTCAGCAATCAAAAGTTACATCTAGAGAAATACTGCTTTTAACAGAAGCTGGAGTCAGGCTCTGACAGACAACCCAGTATTTCTTCCAGGGATCTTCTTGTTCTAACAGGAAGAAAGATAGCAGCAACTTTTCATTCTGTGGAACACTATGCACCAATCATTTTTTTTCAGTTGCACTTGCAAAAATACCATGGGAAATGTTTTCCATTTAATAGACATTATGCAGTTTATACATACAATTATAGAAAAAGTTTAAAAAAAAAAAAACAACTATGCATTAAAAATAGGTTGGAAGGAAACATGCCAAAGTGTTAACCGGAGCTACATTTAGAGAATGACACTCATGTTCTAAAGATGAGGTCTTCCTAAATTCTGGAGGCTTTCAGATAGGAGTCTGAGCCTGACAAGGCAGAGCTTCTTCCCCAAGCCTGATCTCACTAAGCTCTCTGGAGACGTGTTCTACACCATCCTACTGACTCGTCTCCAAGGGCTGGCCCCACTGAAGCTTGGCTTTGGCCCCCAGGTTCCTCTTCATCCAGTTATTCAACAGAGGCCCAGGCTGGGACCTGCCAAGTCAAGGTTCTGACACTGGCCTGGAAGAAGGCTATTTTGATAGCTCAGAGATTAGGTAATAAGGGCCAGAGATAGGTTGTTAATTACAGGAAAAGGAAGGCTCAAGTGAGAAAGAGGTTTCTGCAAAAACAAAAGAACTAAGTGAATGATGATGTGAACCGGAGGTTTGTTCCCTGTGGATCTGAGAATGGGAGGACAACTAAGGGAGAAGGCTGGGCCCTGCCCAGATGGGAGATAAGAGACCACATATTCCTCATCCTTGAAGTCGAGAGACCTCCCTGACCACACAAGCACAGAAAGGGTCCTTGGAGGTCAAAACGGGAGTGATGCTGATGTTCTACCCATAAGCCTCTTTGGTATGGAATCGATCTTGGCTAAGAGATGCAGGCACACTCATGGGAGGTGTCTTAAGACATCAAATGTGGATTCTGAACCAGGCAAACCAAAATGACTGGCCACAGGAAACCTGGAAGAAATGCCCCACGAAAGTAAATCAAACTACCACAATGGCGCAACTCAGCCACTGAGTCTGCTTGTGTTTCTATCCATACTTACTGTACTCTTTTTCCTCCTGATAAATACTTAACTTGTTTCACTACTTTCCGTCTTTCAGGGAGTTATTTTTCTGCAAAGCTGAAGGGCCGAGGCCTTGTCACTGAACACTGGTCTAGTGGCTAGGATTTGGTGCTCTCAATCTCCAGCAGGAAACCAAAGGCCTGCTTCAAGCCACTGCAGGCCCAGGCCACCCGAGATCAATTAGATAGTAGCAAACGACAGCGGGTTTAAGGTTTCTAACGTAGAAGGAACACGCAGAGCATGACACTAGTAACATAACTGGAAGCTATAGGGAGGAGCAGGTCATAGGAAAAGCGTGTGACTGCAGCATTAGACACATTCACTTGAAGATACTCTCCAGTGGTCTGTGAGAACACAAGTGCTCCACAAGCCAAACGCAGAACTCATATAAGGTCGATGATGCAGGGGTCCCCACGGGTGACAGAGAGCAGGCCCTGTGGTGAAGAGGACTACTGTACACCAGGGGTAAAAATCAAGAAGGTGGAAATGTGTCACAGAGGCAGAATGGGCGGGCAGGACTTCAAAAGAGGAGTGATCGCCAGGTTGAGTAATGCTGACAGAACAATAGATTTAAAGTGGTAGCGAAAAGCAAAATCTATGCTGACCTCTTCCCTGCCTTATGAATCAGAGGGAATTTGCCTAGAAATCACAAGTGCAATTTAAATGCTTGACTTAGTTTCCTGTAGATTCCCATTTGACTCTGCAATAAATTAGAACTGAAGAACCACATCTGCATGGCATTTTACCCTCTGCACAGCACTTTCAAGTACATTATCTCATCTGAGCTCCAAGAGCTCAGGTAAGTATTTATGATTCCCAGGTTGTGGATGAGGAAACAGGGATAGAAAGATGTCATGACTTGCAGACTGGCGTCCTAAGATGGAAGCCAGGAGGCAGAGCCAGGATGGATGTGTGTCTCACAGGTGATCTGAAGCACTTGTGATCTGAACTATCGCTTTTCCTTTTGAGGGAAATGGTGATGTTGCCTTAATGCCCATGTAGGGAGATCTTTCATGATACTTAAAACAGCTAAGATTTTCACATTGAATCATAGATTATAGTCATCTATTTTTCTCCAAAGAAAGTAAATTTAGCACTTTGAATGTTATAAATTATCTCTAACTACTCCTCATAAAAAAGAGTTATGAAGTAGAGAGAGGAGATGAGGAAGCAACAATGTGAGGGCTGGATAAGAGAGTAACAAGAGGAAACCTGAGCGCCCCTCACCCTCCCCGCCCTTCCATACAATTTCCTACAGGGCAATGAGGGGCACTGAACAAAGGGGCACTGGGGAAGGTGGGTGGTGGCCCTGAAGTGGTATCAGAGCCCACCGAGAAGGCAGGGGTCAGGAGGGGGGCAGTGTCAGAGCACAAGCAGGAGATGAGAGAGACTGGCACGGGGTATCAGTGGCCAAGAAATGAAGGAGTGCGGCCTGACACCAAGCGGCAGTCTGAGCAAAGCGGTAACACCCACTAAGGCCCCAGGGCCCAGGAAGAAGGGCATCCTGGAATCAAGCTGTCTCTTATACACATCTGGGGGCAGCCCAGCGGGGTGCCAGAACTGGAGCACAGTGAGAGGCACATGCACAGAGGGCAGCCTGGTCTGCAGTGCCCAAGCCCATGAGAGGTGAGGAAGGTGCCACACGAGGCAGGTGTCTGCTGTCAGAGCATAAACAGTGTGAGGTGACCACACAAGGGAGGACGGCCTTGTGAACTGTTAGGAAGGTGTGATCAAGGGCACCATGCTACAAGACGGCTGGAGGAGGCCGGCCCTGTAGGACGCAGCAAGGTGTAGAGTACAGGAGTTCGAGAGCGGTGAAAAGTTTTAAGAAGAAATTTACATAGCTCAAAGAACCTTCTCACAAAATACATTATTAACACTGTTAGGAAGGTGTGCTCAAGGGCACCATGCTACAAGACGGCTGGAGGAGGCCGGCCCTATAGGACGCAGCAAGGTGTAGAGTACAGGAGTTCGAGAGCGGTGAAAAGTTTTAAGAAGAAATTTACATAGCTCAAAGAACCTTCTCACAAAATACATTATTAACTATAACAGGAAAAAAAAATAGCCCTACATCACCTTAACAAACTGATCAAAGTTAACGTCATCCATCATTGATAATGAGACAAATCCAAGGCAGGTGTCACCTGACAGGCTACACCAAGAGGATGGATTCTAAAGACAGTCTTTCCAAAGATGCCTAACGTGAACCTACTCACGAGCACCATCAGACAAACACACACCACAGGACGATCATTCAGATAACTGCCTGTACTCCTCAAAAATGGCAAAAGGAAAAGGGCAAGGAAAGAGAAACTGGTCCAGATTAAGAGAGTCTTAAGGAGATGTGACACCTCAACACAAAATGTGGTTCCACTTTTCCCAGCACCACTTACTGAAAAGGCCAACGTTTCTGTGCTATGTTCTTGCCTCTTTTGTCAAAGGTAAGGTGCCCATAGATGTGTAAGTTTATCTCTGGGCTTTCTATCTTATCCTATTGATCTAGATTTCTGTTTCTGTGCCAGTACCATAGTGTCTTGGTTATTGTAGCTTTGTAGTACAGTCTGAAGTCAGGAAGGTTGATGCCTCCAGCTCCGTTATTCTTAAGATTGCTTTGGCTATTTGGGATCTTTTGTGTTTCCATACAAATTATGAAATTGTTTGTTCTAATTCTGTGAAAACTGTCATTAGTCATTTTTCCCCATTAGTCATAGGGATTGCACCAAATCTGCAGATTGCTTTGGGTAGTATAGTTTCTTCCAACCTAGCAGCATAGAATATCTCTCCATCTGTTTGTGTCTTTGGTTTCTTTCATCAGTGTTTTCTGTAAATAGGTATTTTCTCTCCTTAGATTTATTCCCAGGTATTTTATTCTTCTTTTTGCAAAGGTGAATGGAATTAGTTCCTTAATTTCTCTTTCTGATTTTTCACTGTTAGTTTATAGGAATACAACTGGACAGCTACATGTAAAAGAACAAAATTAGAACACTTCCTAACAACATACACAAACTCAAAATGGATTAAAGACCTAAATGTAAGGCTAGAAACTATAAAACTCTTACAGGAAAACATAGGCAAACACTCTTTGACATAAATCACAGCAATATCCTCTTTGACCCAACCTCTTAAGAGTAGTGGAAACAAAATTAAATAAGTGGGACCTAATTAAACTTAAAAGCTTTTGCACAGCAAATGAAACTATAAACAAGATGAAAAGACAACCTTCAGAATGGGAGAAAATGATTCAAATGAAACTGACAAAGGATTAATATCCAAAATATACAAGCAGCTCACGGAGCTCAATACCAAGAGGAACAAAAATGAAAACGTGAGCAGAAGACTCACACAGACATTTCTCCAAAAGAGACACACAGACGACCTGCAGACACATGAACCATGCTCAGTGTCGCTCATCAGAGAAACGCAAATCAAAACCGTGATGAGATGTCACCTCATGCTGCTCAGAAAGGCCATCATCAAAAACTCCTGAAATAGTGTATGCTGGAAAGGGTGGAGAGAAAGGGAACTCGCTTGTGCTGCTGGTGGGAATGTAAACTGATACAACCACTAAAAAGAACAGTTTGGAAATTCCTTAAAAAACTAGGACTAAAACTACTGTATGACCCAGCAATCCCACTACTGGGCATATGCTGAGAGAAAATCATAACTGAAAAAGACACATGTGCCCCAATGATCACACAAGAACTGTTTACAATAGCTAGGACAAGGAAGCAATCCAGATGTCCACAGACAGATGAACAGACAAAGTAGCTGTGATACACACATTCAGTAGAATATAACTCAGCCATAAAAAGGAATGAATTTGAGTCAGTTCCAATGAAGTGAATACACCTAAAGCCTGTTATAGAGAGTGAAGTTAAGTCAGAAAGGCAAAAACAAATATATTAACAGATGTATAGATGGAATCCAGAGAAACGGTACTGATGAAGCTAACTGCAGGGCAGGAACAGAGACACAGAGAACAGATTCTGGACAGAGCTGGGGAAGGAGAGGGTGCGATGAAGTGAGCGAGTAGCGCTGAAACATCTGCCTCGCTATACGTAAAACAGCTAACAAGAAGCTGCTGGGAGTTCAACGGGGTGCTCTGTGACAACCTAGGAGGGTGCGATGGGGTGGGGCGGGGGAGGCTCAAGAAGAAGGGGACATACGAATACTTACGACTGATTCACACCATTGCATGGCAGGAGCCGACACAATATTATAGAGCAATTATCCTCCACTTAATGATAGATTTTTTAAAAACAAAACAAACAAGCAAAATTTCAAAGCAGATCCTCCTGCTATAAAGGACATTATGGGGATAACCCGTGTGAGGGCCAAAGAGGAGGTGGTGAGGAAGCCTAAGAGCCAATTCCCTGTTTTTGATCGTGGTGTTTTGGCTTTGGTTGGACAATAACTTTACAGGAAACAGACACTAAGTATTTGGGGGTGACAACACATCAAGTGCACGGCTTACTATCAAAGAGCTTAGAAAAAGAAAAGAATTTTCTGTAGTGCTCCTACAACTTTTCTACAAACATTATTTTTTACTTTTGAAATGAAGTAACTAGAGAAAACAGGCTGTTCCACAACATAAGAACACAAGATTTCCACAAAAAAAATTGCAACAGAATGAAAGGCACTAAAAAACATGGAACATGACTATCCAAAAGAAGCATTTTTTCTCTGACAGGAAAATATGCATCATTTTTATGGGAACAATGTCTGGCAGGACCAATGAATATACTGACAAAGTAGGTTTTTTATAAGTCTCTTTATTAAGGGAATATCTATTTTAAAAGCTAAAGAGAAAAATATTCACATGTAATTATACTCATAAATCTTTCCGTAAATATGGAGAAATAAGTGAAGTTGATTCAGAGCCAGATACTTATGTCTTTGGTGTGTTAAGTACCATATGTATTAGCTAAGAGACTTTATCATTCTGCTATTCATGCACTAACATATTTCCAAGTAAAAAATAATTCAGTTTCCCCTCACAGCATTTTTAAGTATCTATAAGTCATCCACACCCTTTCCTGATAAAAACACTCAGAAAACTAGAAAGAAAAAGTATTTTCCTCAAATAGATAATGAATATCTACCAAAACTCCTATAGCTCACATCACTTAATGGTGCAAGACAGTTCTTGCCCCCTAAGATCAAAAATCCAGGCAACTGCCCCATCTCACTTCTCAAATCCAACAAAACACAAGGTGGTCCAGATAGCACAATGAAGAAAAAAAAAAAGTGTAATGCAAACAAATCAGAAAGAAAGCCTTCTCTTTTTGCAGATAATACAATTATCTATATAGAATATCCCAAGAAATTTACAAAAGAAACGGAAAAAAAATTGCAACAGAATGAAAGGCACTAAAAAACATGGAACATGACTATCCAAAAGAAGCATTTTTTCTCTGACAGGAAAATACGCATCATTTTTATGGGAACAATGTCTGGCAGGACCAATGAATATACTGACAAAGTAGGTTTTTTATAAGTCTCTTTATTAAGGGAATATCTATTTTAAAAGCTAAAGAGAAAAATATTCACATGTAATTATACTCATAAATCTTTCCGTAAATATGGAGAAATAAGTGAAGTTGATTCAGAGCCAGATACTTATGTCTTTGGTGTGTTAAGTACCATATGTATTAGCTAAGAGACTTTATCATTCTGCTATTCATGCACTAACATATTTCCAAGTAAAAAATAATTCAGTTTCCCCTCACAGCATTTTTAAGTATCTATAAGTCATCCACACCCTTTCCTGATAAAAACACTCAGAAAACTAGAAAGAAAAAGTATTTTCCTCAAATAGATAATGAATATCTACCAAAACTCCTATAGCTCACATCACTTAATGGTGCAAGACAGTTCTTGCCCCCTAAGATCAAAAATCCAGGCAACTGCCCCATCTCACTTCTCAAATCCAACAAAACACAAGGTGGTCCAGATAGCACAATGAAGAAAAAAAAAAAGTGTAATGCAAACAAATCAGAAAGAAAGCCTTCTCTTTTTGCAGATAATACAATTATCTATATAGAATATCCCAAGAAATTTACAAAAGAAACGGCTAATAATCGAGTTTTGTAAGGTCGCAGAATATAAAATCAACAAACAAAAAGCAAGCGCACAGGTATATTCTAGGAACAAGTGAAAAAAAAAATCAACAAAAAGAATAACACTTATAAGTGCTTCAACAAAAATCAAATAGGTATAAATCTAAGAAAAGAGAAATATGTACAAGATCTGTATGTTTAAAATTACAAAATTTTGTTGAAATAAATTAAAATAGACCAAATCATTGGAGAGACTTACCATGTTCATGGATTAAGATTCAACATAATAAAGATGTCAATACTCCCCAAAATGATCTATAAGCTTAATGCAATTCCCATCAAACCCCAGTAAGATTTTTGGTAGAAATAGATTTTACTCCAAAATTTAAATGAAAAAGAAAGTCCCTAAAATAGCGCAAACAATTCTGCAAAGGAAGAGGAGGGTGGGAGGAGTCAGTCTTCCTGACAGCTACAGGAAACAAGACCTTTATGACTGAGGAGATCCTCCCAGGAAACATAAAATGGGGCAGCAGATAGATTAATTCAGGAAGTTAAATTCACTGCCAGAACAGAACCCTTTGATATTCATATCCTCCAGAGTATGCTGTGTTTGTGGACCAGTGAGCTTCTGGTTCCCCACTTTCCTAAGTGGGAGGATTCGTTATCTTGTTCCTTAATCCAATGTAGTGTACTAGGTGGGGAAGGCAATGGCACCCCACCCCAGTACTCTTGTCTGGAAAATCACATGGACGGAGTAGCCTGGTGGGCTGCAGTCCATGGGGTCGCTAACAGTTGGACAGACTGAGCGACTTCACTTTCACTTTTCTCTTTCATGCATTGGAGAAGGAAATGGCAACCCACTCCAGTATTCTTGCCTGGAGAATCNTACTCTTGCCTGGAAAATCCAATGGACGGAGTAGTCTGGTGGGCTGCAGTCCATGGGGTCGCTAACAGTCGGACAGACTGAGCGACTTCACTTTCACTTTTCTCTTTCATGCATTGGAGAAGGAAATGGCAACCCACTCCAGTATTCTTGCCTGGAGAATCCCAGGGATGGGGGAGCCTGGTGGGCTGCCATCTATGGGGTCACACAGAGTCGGACACGACTGAAGTGACTTAGCAGCAGCAGCAGCAGCAGTGTACTAGGATGCAGATTTTCTTTTAGCTTTAGGTCACCAGAAGACAACATGCTACAACCAGAGCCAATGAAGAAAACTACACGTCAAGCAGACATCCTGATCTATAGCGTAGATGTATGTCATCTCCCCAGACAGGAGGTAACTGCAGTCATAAGAAGGCTGCATTTTGATTCTGGCTAGCCAAAGTGATATACTTTGCAAATACTATGGATGAAGCACAAGCTGGACTCAAGACTGCTGGGAGAAATATCAATAACCTCAGATACACAGATGACACCACCCTTATGGCAGAAAGCGAAGAACTAAAGAGCCTCTTGAAAGTGAAAGAGGAGAGCAAAAAAGTTGGTTTAAAACTCAACATTCAGAAAACTAAGATCATGGCATCTGGTCCTATCACTTCATGGCAAATAGATGGGGACACAGTGGAAACAGTGACAGAGTTTATTTGGGGGAGGGGGGCTCCAAAATCACTGCAGATGGTGACTGCAGCCATGAAAATAAAAGACACTTGCTCCTTGGAAGAAAAGTTATGACCAACCTAGATAGCATATTAAAAAGCAGAGACATTACTTTGTCAACAAAAGTCCGTCTAGTCAAAGCTATGGTTTTTTCAGTAGTCATGTATGGATGTGAGAGTTGGACCATAAAGAAAGCTGACTGCTGAAGAATTGATGCTTTTGAACCGTGGTGTTGGAGAAGACTTGAGAATCCCTTGGACTGCAAGGAGACCCAACCAGTCCATCCTAAAGGAGATCAGTCCTGAATATTCATTGGAAGGACTGATGCTGAAGCTGAAACTCTAGTATTTTGGCCACCTGATGCAAAGAACTGACTCATTGGAAAAGACCCTGATGCTGGGAAAGACTGGAGGTAGGAGGAGAAGGGGATGAGATGGTTGGATGGTATCACCAATTCGATGGGCATAAATTTGAGCAAGCTCCAGGAGTTGGTGATGGACAGAGAAGCCTGGCATGCTGTGGTCCATGGGGTCACAAAGAGTTGGACACGACTGAG
This sequence comes from Oreotragus oreotragus, assembly GCA_006410675.1. Classification (NCBI taxonomy): domain Eukaryota; kingdom Metazoa; phylum Chordata; class Mammalia; order Artiodactyla; family Bovidae; genus Oreotragus; species Oreotragus oreotragus. The sequence continues at coordinate 131,386 of SJYX01008749.1, read as the reverse complement.
CGACTGAAATGAACTGATGGCTAATAAGGGGCTTCTTGGTGGCTCAGTGGTAAAGAATCTGCCTGCCAATAATCAGTCCTGAATATTCATTGGAAGGACTGATGCTGAAGCTGAAACTCTAGTATTTTGGCCACCTGATGCAAAGAACTGACTCATTGGAAAAGACCCTGATGCTGGGAAAGACTGGAGGTAGGAGGAGAAGGGGATGAGATGGTTGGATGGTATCACCAATTCGATGGGCATAAATTTGAGCAAGCTCCAGGAGTTGGTGATGGACAGAGAAGCCTGGCATGCTGTGGTCCATGGGGTCACAAAGAGTTGGACACGACTGAGCGACTGAAATGAACTGATGGCTAATAAGGGGCTTCTTGGTGGCTCAGTGGTAAAGAATCTGCCTGCCAATATAGGAGGTATGGGTTCAATCCCTGGGTTGGGAAGATCCCTTGGAGAAGGAAATGACAACCCACGCCAGTATTCTTGCCAGGGAAATCCCATGGACAGAGGAGCCTGGACGGCTCAGTCCAAAGAATCACAGAAGAGTCAGACATGACTTAGGGACTAAGCAAAAACAACAGTTAACAAACTCAGTACCTATTTCCAAACTTTCTCCCTTCCTCCCTCTTTACCAAAGGCTGGGAAAGCTTTTTCAGGCTTCCTTTCTGTTAGGAGAGACCACTTGAAACAGTTTTGGCCAAAACACTTAGGGCAAAGTCAGCTGTGCTACAAGGTTTCCCAGACAGCTTCTGGTTTCCTGGTGAAATGAAGAGAGATGTCTCACAAAGGCTTTTGGCTTCCTGACAGATACTTCTGTCAATCCATACCCTTTTCTTGGCACCCCACACAGAAAGGTGATATTAGAGCAGGAGCAACCATCTTGTATCCATGAAGGAAAGGCCAAGAAAATTACAGAACACACCTGACATTGTTGAGCAGCTCGGCCAGTGTCAGCAAGATACCTGCCTCCAAACTTCTCCTCATGCAAGGAAAATAAATCCTCATTAGTTTAAGCCACTGCTGATTAGGTGTTTTGTTATATACAATATAAACAGCCCTACCTAGAAACAAGGTATGTTATCTAGTAACAGATTCTTTTAAAATATGAGTAATGATTTACTACTGCATGAATATCACACATAATAACTCATCTTTCCAAAGCCTTCTGGAGCACTTTTATAAAGGATATTAACTTGATAGTATGTGTTATAATATACACTCTCCACATATATTCACTTAGCCTCTCTGGGATCTCATTTCCTATCTTTCATTCAACAGGTATCCTGAGGAGTCTGCTGCTGCTGCTAAGTTGTTACAGTCGTGTCCAACTCTGTGCAACCCCACAGACGGCAGCCCACCAGGCTCCCGTTCCCTGGGATTCTCCAGGCAAGAACACTGGAGGGGGTTCCCATTTCCTTCTCCAATGCATGAAAATGAAAAGTGAGAGTGAAGTCGCTCAGTCGTGTCTGACTCTTCTCGACCCCCTGGACTGCAGCCCACCAGGTTCCTCCATTCATGGGATATTCCAGGCAAGAGTACTGGAATAGGGTGCCATTTCCTTCTCCCCTGAGGAGCCTACTATGTGTTAAGCACTCTGCCAGGTGCTGGGAAAACAAAGTGATCAAGATTTTGTCAAAGCCTGTTTCTAGCCAGCTTACATTCTAGTAGGATTGATTTGTAAAATGAGACACATGGAAAATGGTATCTCCCAAAACCCACAGTTACAAAGCAATGAAGCTAGGTTCAGCATATAATACAGGCATCAGGAAAAAAAACAATAAAGGGAGGGGGCTTCTGAAAGAGACAACTCCAACTCAGTGAGTCTAGGAGGGGAAAAAAAGGTAGTAACTATGAAGTTAGAAGTTAAATAATTACAAAATAAAAGAAACAGGAAAAAATTTAAAAAGCACTCAATCCACATTCTCAACCCCACTCTGCAGTAAAGAAAACCGATCCTAAATCGGACTGTAACAGTTGGGTAATAGGAAACGCGATTAACATAGGTCTGGGAGACAGTGCTATGGCTTTAAGCCTAAACCAAAAAAAAAAAAAAACAAAGAAAGAAAGAAAGCAGGATTTGTCAAACAAGGGTAGAGTCTCCCGATTTCGATTTTATAAAATCTCACTTTTTTTTTTAACTTACCAGTCAACATTTTCTTCTAGGATGATATTTTATAATCTTCACTACAGTCAAATCTGTTTGTTCTGTTCTACCCAGAAGCAATTCATTGATTTTTAAATGCCTTACTTCTACTTAATCTCATGGGGCAAATAGATCTAAATATTACAAATCACTTAAGAGAGTTAAAATACACAGAGTGCATTTAAGTCAAATGTGTCTAAACACTTATTAAAATGTACCTTACAGCAATATATTGACTTCTTACACACTACCTATATAACTTGACTCATTAGAAAGCCCCAATTTTCAGCAATTTGTCATGAGTCACAAAGACGTTAAAAACTTTTCATTAATTGAGTGAAATTCACACATTTCCCTGGTGAGAAACTGTGGGTAACATTCTAGACTAATACAGACACCCTGGAATTCTTGTCTAACTAACCAATGCAGAAAAAGTAAAATGAATGCATACTGACTACACACTAAATTAATTAACCAATAAAATTTTCTCTAACAGCCATTCTTACATTTCATAGATAAGAGAACTTAAGTAAATAAAAGTTTTACAACATATTTAAAAGAAGTTTGCCAAAGTGGAATAGAATATGAAACTATTTCTAGATTACAGTTATTAAAACAGATACCAATTATATCTATGACTTTATTCTTAGAAAAAGATTTAAAAGAAATAAAATAATTTTTTCTAGGAATTAACTGTCCATAATATCTTTATCCAGAATGCGTCAGTGTTTTATGTCACTGCAACCACAGCAAAGACAAATACTGTCTTTTCGAATTAAGTGTGCTAAGTATTCTGGGAAATCATGCTACTACTCAGAAAACAGATGAAGAAGAAGGTGAGAATATTTTTACAAACCATAATAGTAGGATCTATGCAAAAAGCATATAAGCATTAGAGACAGATTTTTGTTTCAATAAAGTCATTGTTACAAATAAATTTTCTGTTCTACAGCCTACTGTAATACCAGTTGTTGGTGTGAATAAAACAAAGTCAATTAAAAACAAACAAAAATTGGCTTCCATCAACTATGCAAAAATATTACACTACACAGCAATTTAAACATAGAAGTTTATGTACATATTTCAGTACTAAGTCATCTTATAATTTGAAATATTTTTCAGATTTTTGTGTCTCTTTTTTCCCCCTACTATTCCCTTCGTTTGTGGAAATGGATGCTTTTAAATTAAGTCTAGCCCTCGGTTCTCATCTGAAATGACAGCCCAGTTTCATGCGAGTTTGGGGAGCTTAGGGGTGGTGGTGAGCTGCTGAGACAGAATAAAGATGGAAAGAAGTAGGGATCCAAGTATATCAGAGGCAGAACTTTCATATTTTATATACAAGACACCCTAGTACCTGCCTAGAAGCTGGACACCCTATTACCTCCCTAGCCTATTCCTGAGTCAGAGGATAACAATAAGCATCTTCAAAAGAGAAGGAAAGTCTTACAAAAACAGACAAAATACTATGAGTTCTTCCTAATGAGTCCTCTTCACTGACTGAAGAGAAGAGACCATCTCCATGGGTCTCACCTCTTAACTACTACTACTCCATTCCTAAACCAAGAGCTGACCAGCCCCTCACCCTAGCAGTCACCCCAAATCACCAAATGCTTTCTCATTAACTTTGAAAACAAACCCCCTGAATTAGGTAGTAAACTCTCCGAAACTTCACAGGAACTAGTTTCAAGAAAAGAATTTCACAATAAGCTGCAAATAAAAGGCTCTCCAATCTCCCAAAGAAAGCACAAGAATAAACCAATATGCCTTTTTAAAATGAGATGTAAAAAAAAAAAAAATAACAAATCATAACTATTACTTATTCAGCACATTCTTGTGCCAGATTCTCAGAGTTCTACACGCAGAAATCCATTCAATCCGTACAACAATTCCACAGGACAGAAACATGGCTGTTTCCACTTTACAGATGAGGAACCTGGGCCTAAGTAGCTTGGCCAAGGTCACACATTGCCAAATGATAAAACAAAAACAAGGATGTGAACTGAGCAATCTGGCCCCAAACTCTCAACTTTAATCACCACTTATACACTCCTGCTGTCAAATGTATGTAAAAGCACTTCAAAATATATCAGGAATAAAATAAGGGTCTGTTCAGTTCAGTCGCTCAGTCGTGTCTGACTCTGCGACCCCATGAATCGCAAGACGCCAGGCCTCCCTGTCCATCACCAACTCCCGGAGTTCACTCAGACTCACATCCATCAAGTCCGTGATGCCATCCAGCCATCTCATCCTCGGTCGTCCCCTTCTCCTNAAAAAAAAAAAAAAAACAAAGAAAGAAAGAAAGCAGGATTTGTCAAACAAGGGTAGAGTCTCCCGATTTCGATTTTATAAAATCTCACTTTTTTTTTTAACTTACCAGTCAACATTTTCTTCTAGGATGATATTTTATAATCTTCACTACAGTCAAATCTGTTTGTTCTGTTCTACCCAGAAGCAATTCATTGATTTTTAAATGCCTTACTTCTACTTAATCTCATGGGGCAAATAGATCTAAATATTACAAATCACTTAAGAGAGTTAAAATACACAGAGTGCATTTAAGTCAAATGTGTCTAAACACTTATTAAAATGTACCTTACAGCAATATATTGACTTCTTACACACTACCTATATAACTTGACTCATTAGAAAGCCCCAATTTTCAGCAATTTGTCATGAGTCACAAAGACGTTAAAAACTTTTCATTAATTGAGTGAAATTCACACATTTCCCTGGTGAGAAACTGTGGGTAACATTCTAGACTAATACAGACACCCTGGAATTCTTGTCTAACTAACCAATGCAGAAAAAGTAAAATGAATGCATACTGACTACACACTAAATTAATTAACCAATAAAATTTTCTCTAACAGCCATTCTTACATTTCATAGATAAGAGAACTTAAGTAAATAAAAGTTTTACAACATATTTAAAAGAAGTTTGCCAAAGTGGAATAGAATATGAAACTATTTCTAGATTACAGTTATTAAAACAGATACCAATTATATCTATGACTTTATTCTTAGAAAAAGATTTAAAAGAAATAAAATAATTTTTTCTAGGAATTAACTGTCCATAATATCTTTATCCAGAATGCGTCAGTGTTTTATGTCACTGCAACCACAGCAAAGACAAATACTGTCTTTTCGAATTAAGTGTGCTAAGTATTCTGGGAAATCATGCTACTACTCAGAAAACAGATGAAGAAGAAGGTGAGAATATTTTTACAAACCATAATAGTAGGATCTATGCAAAAAGCATATAAGCATTAGAGACAGATTTTTGTTTCAATAAAGTCATTGTTACAAATAAATTTTCTGTTCTACAGCCTACTGTAATACCAGTTGTTGGTGTGAATAAAACAAAGTCAATTAAAAACAAACAAAAATTGGCTTCCATCAACTATGCAAAAATATTACACTACACAGCAATTTAAACATAGAAGTTTATGTACATATTTCAGTACTAAGTCATCTTATAATTTGAAATATTTTTCAGATTTTTGTGTCTCTTTTTTCCCCCTACTATTCCCTTCGTTTGTGGAAATGGATGCTTTTAAATTAAGTCTAGCCCTCGGTTCTCATCTGAAATGACAGCCCAGTTTCATGCGAGTTTGGGGAGCTTAGGGGTGGTGGTGAGCTGCTGAGACAGAATAAAGATGGAAAGAAGTAGGGATCCAAGTATATCAGAGGCAGAACTTTCATATTTTATATACAAGACACCCTAGTACCTGCCTAGAAGCTGGACACCCTATTACCTCCCTAGCCTATTCCTGAGTCAGAGGATAACAATAAGCATCTTCAAAAGAGAAGGAAAGTCTTACAAAAACAGACAAAATACTATGAGTTCTTCCTAATGAGTCCTCTTCACTGACTGAAGAGAAGAGACCATCTCCATGGGTCTCACCTCTTAACTACTACTACTCCATTCCTAAACCAAGAGCTGACCAGCCCCTCACCCTAGCAGTCACCCCAAATCACCAAATGCTTTCTCATTAACTTTGAAAACAAACCCCCTGAATTAGGTAGTAAACTCTCCGAAACTTCACAGGAACTAGTTTCAAGAAAAGAATTTCACAATAAGCTGCAAATAAAAGGCTCTCCAATCTCCCAAAGAAAGCACAAGAATAAACCAATATGCCTTTTTAAAATGAGATGTAAAAAAAAAAAAAATAACAAATCATAACTATTACTTATTCAGCACATTCTTGTGCCAGATTCTCAGAGTTCTACACGCAGAAATCCATTCAATCCGTACAACAATTCCACAGGACAGAAACATGGCTGTTTCCACTTTACAGATGAGGAACCTGGGCCTAAGTAGCTTGGCCAAGGTCACACATTGCCAAATGATAAAACAAAAACAAGGATGTGAACTGAGCAATCTGGCCCCAAACTCTCAACTTTAATCACCACTTATACACTCCTGCTGTCAAATGTATGTAAAAGCACTTCAAAATATATCAGGAATAAAATAAGGGTCTGTTCAGTTCAGTCGCTCAGTCGTGTCTGACTCTGCGACCCCATGAATCGCAAGACGCCAGGCCTCCCTGTCCATCACCAACTCCCGGAGTTCACTCAGACTCACATCCATCAAGTCCGTGATGCCATCCAGCCATCTCATCCTCGGTCGTCCCCTTCTCCTCCTGCCCCCGATCCCTCCCAGCATCAGAGTCTTTTCTAATGAGTCAGCTCTTCGCGTGAGGTGGCCAAAGTACTGGAGTTTCAGCTTCAGCATCATTACATAGCACTATTTTTCTTTATGTCGGGCACGACAACTTAGAAATCAGCAAAACCTCCCTATTAATTACTAACTTCCATCTTGATTTACACTGTAAAAACACATACAGTAAGCATCTTGCACTTGATAAAAAAAATTTCTGAATCAGTATACCTCTCTTTCTGTAAATTACAGTAATAAGACTTCATTTTAACAAGATCTGAACACAACATAGCAATTTCCCTTTGGGGAAAATATATTGCAAAGGATCCCATTTTAAAACATTTAATATAGTAAATAACTTAAGTGTTACAAAATAAGTGAGTCGGCAGGCTGTTATAATATTGTATCATCTCCCCACTGTCCACAGTCCAAATGGATCACTACGTAAACTTCTTTGCTTTCTTGGCTTAAAAAGTTAGTTTATATACTGATTATCTTCAGCTCTTTCAAAACTTATTCCACTAAAGTCAGGGTATATACTTCACTGAAATGTTAAAATTCTTTGTTACTAAAAACTGAATGGGATTTCAGCAACAACAAAACTTGTCTATAACTGTTTATTTGAAGAGAAGTTAGCTTTGCTCTGGAAATATACAGATTGATTTATATTTCACGTCTCACTAACCAACAAAGCAAATTTAATACACATTTTTCTTCACCAAAAAGCCATATAAAAACAATACAATTAATTCCCACAAAGATGCTTAGGAACAAAAACATTTTATTGAAAAAGCCTGGCAAATCCAAGTGGTCTCCTTTCTGTTTCAGATTAGTATAAAAAAATCAATTTGTCAGTTTCTCATGAAAATGACAGCTGATTAAGTTCTTAAAAAATTGAGAATTGTACTAGATAACAGCTAAGATTAATAATTAGATGGCACAATAGTACTGAAATGAAAATAGTAAATTTGAGGAAGCAGTAAACCAGAGTAGGAAGGCTTTCAAGAAAAAATGTGCTGGTCAAGGAAAAAGATGGCAGATTAACACAGAATCACTGAACCTTTTTCAAACCCCAATGAACTAAACAGAAAAAATAAAATTAACCAAGAAAAAAAAAAAAAAATACCACCGGCATTCTAATCTGAGAAGGGCCAAACTTAATCTACAAAAAATTTTTTAAATGTCACCTGGAAGCAGAGTAAACATATAAAACTGAAAACAAAATATTTTAATCATCTCAGAGTTATCCTTCCCTCTTTTGCCTCCATTAACTATTCAAAATCAGAAACTATGAGGGAATTCCCTGATGGTCCAATGGTTGTAAGACTCCACACTTCCACTCGAAGGGGTGCGGATTCGACCCCTCGTCAGGAAACTAATATCTCTCATGTCTCATGGCCAAAAAATAAATAAATAAATGTAGAAATAAAAGAAATATTGTGAGGATGAAAGGTGAATGGATAAAATTTTCAAATATCTCACTGATAGAAGTTAATTTTTATTTAAAATACAATTTCAAACATATGAGTAAGAGCTTAGGAAATATAGCTATCCATAAACACTGGGGAAGGAGGAGGCAGCAACTTGAGTTTAAAAAAGCTATACAGTCCGTAGAAGAATGAAAATGACACAGGAATGCAGAAGTCCTTATGGGAAACAACTGGGAGTGAACAATGAATCCACCTAATATAGCTAAACAAACAAAGCTGAATAACAGAAGAGGGTATCTATTATGGGACAGGATAAAATTGCCATAAATTTGTAAAAGAAAAAAAATGTTTAATTACTTAAAAAATTAGAGTTATACTGAACTAGAGTTGGAGACATAAGTAAGAACTCATGTTTAACATAGATACAGACAGAAATATTTATAAATATGTACAGACATATGGGTTAGAGTACCTACATATATTTCCTTGATCTGCCATCAGAGACGGTCTAAAGGAAATGACAAGCACTGGCAACCAGTATACCCAGCACCCCACCCTTGGTTTCAAACACCTCTCTCCAGTAAAAGGAACCAGGGCTCCTGGAGAAATGGCTGCTTCTGGGGATGAACCAAGAAGAACAACGGGTGCTGCCCACCACCCAGTTCCACAGCGGTGAAGTGGGAAGCCACTGCAGCTGCAGAATGACAGTGCACCCTAGAGCAATTCAGGACGAAAAGAAAAAAAGAGGATAAGGCACTCTCTATTTTGGATGAACTAGCTCCATAGAGATTTAGAAGCCTACCTCGGGAAGAATTTCATTGACCCCAGATTCCTGCATCTACCCATACACAGAAAAAGACTAAAATCATTAACCTGAGATAAAGAAAGCTGAGCGCCGAAGAATTGATGCTTTTGAAATGTGGTGTTGGAGAAGACTTTTGAGAGTCCCTTGGACTTCAACGAGATCCAACGAGTCCATCCTAAAGGAGATCAGTCCTGAATATTCATTGGAAGGATTGATGCAGAAGCTGAAACTCCAATACTTTGGCCACCTAATGTAAAGAACTGACTCATTTGAAAATACCCTGATGCTGGAAAAGATTGAAGGGAGGAGAAGGGGACAACAGAGGATGAGATGATTGGATGACATCACTGACTCAATGGACATGAGTTTGAGTAAACTCTGGGAGTTGGTGATGGACAAGGAAGCCTGGCGTGCTGTGGTCCACGGGGTCACAAACAGTTGGACATGACTGAGTGACTGAACTGAGATATTCATTTTTTGTGGCTAGCAGTAATCTCTTACCAACATGAATGTTGACTGCATATATTTCCTAGCCAAAAATCAGATATAGACTGGTTTCTGCTCTACCTCTTCAGAGCAGTTTCCTCAGAGATGAGTGGCGGCCTCTTGGTCTAAAGAGGAGCTGGGCAACCTACATCTGGATTTAGTCAAAAATGCATCAATATTGGCTGTCTAATTGTAATAAATATACCATATTAATATGTTAATAATAGGTAATGTATGGGGGAATGGTGGCATTTATATGAACTCTGTTCAGTTCAGTTTAGTCGCTCAGTCGTGTCCAACTCTTTGCAACCCCATGCATTGCAGCACGCCCGGCCTCCCTGTCCATCACCAACTCCCAGAGTTCACTCAGACTCGCGTCCATCGAGTCCGTGATGCCATCCAGCCATCTCATCCTCTGTCGTCCCCTTCTCCTCCTGCCCCCAATCCCTCCCAGCATCAGAGTCTTTTCCAATGAGTCAACTCTTCGCATGAGGTGGCCAAAGTACTGGAGTTTCAGCTTTAGCATCATTCCTTCCA
>SJYX01008749.1:102274-120247 GCA_006410675.1 Oreotragus oreotragus | reverse complement strand
CTCTTTGCAACCCCATGCATTGCAGCACGCCCGGCCTACCTGTCCATCACCAACTCCCAGAGTTCACTCAGACTCGCGTCCATCGAGTCCGTGATGCCATCCAGCCATCTCATCCTCTGTCGTCCCCTTCTCCTCCTGCCCCCAATCCCTCCCAGCATCAGAGTCTTTTCCAATGAGTCAACTCTTCGCATGAGGTGGCCAAAGTACTGGAGGTTCAGCTTTAGCATCATTCCTTCCAGTGAACACCCAGGGCTGATCTCCTTCAGAATGGACTGGTTGGATCTCCTTGCAGTCCAAGGGACTCTCAAGAGTCTTCTCCAACACCACAGTTCAAAAGCATCAATTCTTCAGCGCTCAGCCTTCTTCACAGTCCAACTCTCACATCCATACGTGACCACAGAAAAAACCATAGCCTTGACTAGATGGACCTTAGTCGGCAAAGTAACGTCTCTGCTTTTGAATATACTATCTAGGTTGGTCATAACTTTTCTTCCAAGGAGTAAGCGTCTTTGAATTTCACGGCTGCATGTGTTTAACCTTTAAGTCTAAAACTGTCCACCAAAAAAGCCTATTAAGAAAAAATATTCACTATTTCAAAGTTTAAAGTTCTCCAATCTACCCCTTAGATAGACAGAGAATAAGAGTACAATAAAGGTCAGAGTGTTATCAATAGTTTTGTCATCTTCACGAATTCGACAGAAACCATCAAATGTTGAAAAGTTAAGAACTTTGCATTCAGAAATGTAGCTTTGAATCTTCACTGCTTCATATACTAGTAGTGTGAATGACAATGACAACCTCTAGAGCTTTAGTTTCTTCATCTAATGGGGATAATATTCAGTTTGTGGATTTGTTGTCAAAATTAAAGACAATATACGCAAAGCTGTTACTAGGACAAGATAGAGCAAACTGTGAAGCAAACTGTTGAAGCTTAAGAGATGGTACAAACATTTAAATTCTTTAAGGATCTGGACTAATAATTATTTTCAATAATTCTGAATTTAGTAGTTCTGAAAGAAGGTTAGTATTTATAAAAACTGAAAAGCTATCTTGTTAAATACACAGTGCCTAGATACTATTTTGAGATTTTTACCATTTCCCTCAAACAGATTGAGGTTTTGTGTTTGTTTTTTTTTTCAAATACAAAGTATGGTTTATTTTATATGTAAAAAAGGTAAGGTTTTCAGCCCATATTCTGTTTTATTTAGCCAGCACATATGTAATAAGAGACAAAAACCTACCAGAAGGAAACAAGAAATTCTGTCTAACATGGAAAAACGGAGTACATCTGCCATAGATAATTTGCCATAGGGTGAAAAGAAGATTTCAGACAGTTTATTCAAGTCAAATAAGAGAGGTGGCAATTAGACTTCCAGTAAATTATTCATTAAAAGATTGTGCTATAACCTTTCCAAGTCAGCTGAACACACACAGAAGTTAAGGGGATATTTAAAAGCTTAAGAATATGGAGAGTTTATTTTAATTCAATCAAATGACTAGAGAGTAAAAATCAATGACATAAATGAAAAAGTGCCTCCTTAGATCATTTCCGGGAATTGTAGGGCTCTGGAAGACCTCACTAGTCAAATATCTATGAGACTCAATAGATAGTAACAGATTTTTAACAAGGCATATAAAACACAGTGAAACTAAAGAAAATCAAGGAATGGTAAAAATCCTAAAAAAAAAAAAAAAAAAAAAGGAAGAATTCCTAGTCGAATTGGATATATGAAATGTGCAAATGCTAACTAAATTCTAAACTCATTTTATATCACAGTAAGATATTTGGTGAATCATAGTGAATATCCGGGCTATTTGATGAAAATGGCTTATCATTTCCAAAAGTTTTAGACTGTGAGATGTTTTAAGTTTCTGAAGCTGCTTTTGGAAGTAAATCTGAGGATATAATTGAATTATTAAGAACAAGCTCTATGAAGTTAGTTCAGTTTTAAGATTAAACTGAAAGGAAACATTCTAGCCATGATATCTGACAAATATAAGTTAAACTGAAATTTATAGTTATGTAAAACATTTGTACCCATCTGGCACTGTGGACATGTACTTTCTCATATGAAACTGACACACCTGAAACAGCACTAACGCTAGTGATAGAACTCTAGAGTCACATGGGCCACACAATCTGAAGCCCTGATTCTCAAGTACAATTTCAGGCAGCAGCAGCAGCAGCATAGTGTCAGAAACAGATTTGGGAGTTCATGTAAAAAAATAAATAAATACAAAAAAAAAAAAAAAGATGTAGCTTAACTGCTTATGTATCACTCCCTTGCTCTCATCCATACATTTGGCTATATTTAACTGGCATTTACAATTTTATTATTCACATACCCTACACACAAACTGGTCATTATACAGCCCACTAGTGAAATCATCGGAACACCTCTACACTAATAAAAATATCTCAATACCCATGGTACACAGATCCAGGCTCTTCAAAAAAAAAAAAAAAGTCCAGGATGAGAACTTCATGATGATTCAACACTAAACAACCAAAGGGCTAATATGACATCACCCTCTGAAGCAACAGATGACTAAGAAAAGCACAGAGACACCAAATATTAGCCTCAAATGCTTTTTCTCTTGAATTTGAAATTAAAAAGTCAAATATTTAACTTACTTTTAAAATATGTGTATTTTTAGAGTTGCAGGCAAAAGTTATATGAGTCAAATAACATATCTGGGACTGCTTTAAAATTCCAAACAAATAATGAAAGAAAGATAAATCTTAATTACTGAACCTGTTGATAGCTGTAGAGGGCTCACTCAACTATCTCCTCTACTTGGGTGGATGTCTGCACTTTCACAAGAAACAAACGTAACTCCTAAATATGGAAAAAAATACAAACGCATATATAAAATTAATGTATGGTAAAGGTACCATTTCAAATTAAAGGAGAAAAGATAAATGACTCAGTTAATAGTGTCAGGAGAACTGGTTAGTCATCTGGGACGAGGGGGAGGGTTGGATCCACTTGTCACACATAAATCAAAATGAATTCCAAGCAGCTCAAAGATTTAAATGTAGGAAAGTGAAACCATTAAAAGTCACAGCAGAAGCGATGAGAGAATTATGATCATCATCTTGGTATAAAAGAAAACACTGATAAGGTCAACTGTATAAAAAAACAATTACTTTTTTTAATGGCAAAAGCAACCATAAACTACAAGCACAATAAAAAGGGGACAATCTGGAAATCATATCACAAAGGAACACTTTCCCAAACAGCGATGGCCTACCAATTAGTAAGCATCATCCAATGGAAAAAGGATAAAGGGATATGGACAGGTCACAAGAGATAAAAATAGCTCTTCTGAGAAATGCAAATTAAAAGACATTGAAATACCATGTTTCATTCATCACATTAGCAAAAAAAAGCAATTTGTCAGCAACCAAAATTATAAATGCATACACTGTTTGACCCAATAATAACACTTCCAGATATTTATTCAAACAGATATACGGGCAAAATAACACACAAACACAAGGATGTGCGTATCCCTGCAGTGCTCTTGGTAACAGTAACAGACAACAGAAGCAGTGTGAATGTCTAGAATAAACAGCCCAGTTTAAAAAAAAAAATGATCCTACACTTGTAAAAGGTAAAAGGAAGCAAAAAAAAAATTTTTTTGTTTATACATGTGTGATTATGTATGCACATTTATCCTTATAATTCCAAGTCCTTCTTTATAAAGAGAAAGCAATTTTAAAACCATATTTCTTCAGGAAAATTTAGGAACTAAAAGTGGATGGAGACATTACCGTACACCCTTTCATTCCTTTTGAATTTTGTGCCATGTGAATAAATTATTCATTCAAAAACTTTTTTTTTTTTTATTATTCTCCATCTGATTCAAAAGCATGACGGTAACAGTAAACACCAGAGTCTTGGTTACATACACTGTTAATGTAAAACTGAAAGACGTAACTGGGGAGACAGGGGAAACAGTGGAAACAGTGGCTGACTTTATTTTTCTGGGCTCCAAAATCACTGCAGATGGTGATTGCAGCCATGAAATTAAAAGACCCTGACTCCTTGGAAGGAAAGTTATGACCAACCTAGACAGCCTATTAAAAAGCAGAGACATTACTTTGTCAACAAAGGTCAGTCTAGTCAAGGCTATGGTTTTGCCAATGGTCATGTATGGATGTGAGAGGTGGACTATAAAGAAAGCTGAGTGCCAAAGAATTGATGCTTTTGAACTGTGGTGTTGGAGAAGACTCTTGAGAGTCCCTTGGACTGCAAGGAGATCCAACCAGTCCATCCTAAAGGAAATCAGTCCTGAATATTCATTGGAAGGACTGATGCCAAAGCTGAAACTCCAATACTTTGGCCACCTGAGGAAAAGAGCTGACTCACTGGAAAAGACCCTGATGCTGGGAAAGATTGAGGGCAGGAAGAGAAGGAGACGACAGAGGATCAGATAGTTGGATGGCATCACTTACTCAACAGACATGGGTTTGGGTGGACTCCGGGAGTTGGTGATGGACAGGGAGGTCTGGTGTGCTGTGGTTCATGGGGTCGCAAAGAGTCAGACGTGACTGAGCAACTGAGCTGAACTGAACTGAAAGATGTAACAAATGCTTTGGTCCTGAGTCACAAAAAGTCTTCCCTACTCAAAATATGCTGATAAAAAGTTAAGACACCTGACAATGATACTATCACTTAAAATTAATCTCTAATTTGTTCTCAGTCAGACTATTAGGATTCCTCCTACATCCACAGAAGTAGCAGGCACAACCAACTGCTTGTTATAACTGCTACTCTATCATCAAGGCACAATGTCTGGTTTGCCTGCCATCTGTCTCTACACTAAAGAAGTAAGATGATGAAATGGCCACAACTAGAAGAAAATTATTCTGGGGTGGGTAGATGGGCACTGGCACACTTTCTCAGGCTAGGAAAGAGGCAGCAAAAGCAAAAGATGGTTAAGTAGTTAAAAGAAAGTGACCTACAGCAGAGAACTGAGAGAAAATTCCAGAGAGGCATGAAAGACGAGCCCAGAAGTCACTGTTGATAAAGACGTGGTCATCCTAGCACACAAAATTAACACTCTATATGTATATATAAATTTGAGAATATATTAACAATCTGCATGAAAATGTAGAATATGGAAAACATTTCTTTGGATACAGTCAATGCACATACGAATTTTTAAATATGCACTAAAGTTAACTGCTACCACGTATTTTTTAGTGAACCACTGTAAAGGAAATTCCAAAAAGTACAGCCAAAAGACAAACAGAAAATAAGTTAAAAGGCAAAGAAGTTCGGTCCATGACAAATATAATAAGACAAAGGAAATAAAGGTATGGAAATAAAGAATAAAATTGAAAACTTCCTAGAGATAAGATATTGGAACCTTCTGACTGATAATAGAGTGCTAAGTATGGTAACGGAAAGATCATCCACACCTAGAAATACCCTTTTGCTATTTCACACTGAGGCTTTCTGAAGATAAAGTCCTAAATGTTTTCTAAAAAGTAAAGATAAGAAAAGATAAGATACCTACAGAGAGAAAGCCAGATTGTCATCAGATTTCCGATCTATTAGACTGAATTCTAAAAGGAAAGAATGCCTCAAAGATCCGAGGGAAAATCATTTTTGGTCTAGAAAACTGTCCATTCCAATAACTATGAATCATGTTTGGTCAAGGAGGAGCAGACAGTGTACTACCGCAGACCTCTTCAGACACAATGACTCAGGACAGATTCTAAGCCAAGGGTGAATTTTGTTGCCATATCTCCCTACCGTTTATATTTTGTTAATTTTTGGTTTTATCACCTGGATAAGATTTACTCATGGAAGGGAGAAAGGAGGAAAGGGGGGGAGAGAGAGGGAAGGAAAACCCTAACCTGATATTGGTTATTGGTCCTTTAAAGAATTTGGGCAGGAAGGGTGAGTCAAGAGGACACGAGACAGAAGCACAACCATAACTAATTTCAAAGTCAAAACTATGAGAAAACAATAAAACTGTTCCAAGAGCCCAGATGGAGAGGTGAAAAGACTGACAGTACGCACGTTTACTACCTTCACAACACAACCACAGCGGGCTGTAAGGAACCCCAACAATGTATATACTCCCACCCTCCAACAAAGCCTCTAATAGTGTTATTGCCCCATACAGGCAATGCAAAACTTTATTTCATAACAGAGTCAAAGCCATGAAAAGGAGCAAATTCTAAATGTCTAATAATTAAGTGCTGCACTCAATAAGCCAGCAAATTTGGAAAACTCAGCAGTGGCCACAGGACTGGAAAAGGTCAGTTTTCATTCCAATCCCAAAGAAAGGCAATGCCAAAGAATGTTCAAACTACCTCACGATTGCACTCATCTCACACGCTAGTAAAGTAATGCTCAAAATTCTCCAAGCCAGGCTTCAGCAATATGTGAACCGTGAACTTCCTGATGTTCAAACTGGGTTTAGAAAAGGCAGAGGAGCCAGAGATCAAATTGCCAACATCCGCTGGATCATAGAAAAAGCAAGAGAGTTCCAAAAAAACATTTATTTCTGCTTTATTGACTATGGCAAAGCCTTTGACTGTGTGGATCACAATAAACTGTGGAAAATTCTCAAACAGATGGGAATACCAGACCACCTGATCTGCCTCTTAAGGAACAAGGAGTAAGATGCTTACTCCTTGGAAGAAAAGTTATGACCAACCTAGATAGCATATTCAAAAGCAGAGACATTATTTTGTCAACAAAGGTCCATCTAGTCAAGGCTATGGTTTTTCCAGTGGTCATGTATGGATGTGAGAGTTGGACTGTGAAGAAAGCTGAGCACCGAAGAATTGATGTTTTTGAACTGTGGTGTTGGAGAAGACTCTTGAGAGTCCCTTGGACTGCAAGGAGATCCAGCCAGTCCATTCTAAAGGAGATCAGTCCTGGGTGTTCACTGGAAGGACTGATGCTGAAGCTGAAACTCCAATACTTCAGCCACCTCATGCAAAGAGTGGACTCATTGGAAAAGACTCTGATGCTGGGAGGGATTTGGGGGCAGGAGAAGGGGACGACAGAGGATGAGATGGCTGGATGGCATAACCAACTCAATGGACATGAATTTGAGTAAACTCTGGGAGTTGGTGATAGACAGGGAGGACTGGCATGTTCGATTCATAGAGTCGCAAAGAGTCAGGCATCACTGAGCAACTGAACTGAACAATTTTCTTAAGATTTATTTTACTGTATAAACTTGTCCTAAATCCAGTCTATAAAAATCATTGTTGTAAAAGTTTCTGCCTCATTATGTGAACACCTTTTTGATCCCTCAGCATGTTAGCTGCAATCACAAACCACAAACACCTGTATTTCAAGAGTATTAAAAACAAGGAAGTGAAGTGAAGCCGCTCAGTCGTGTCCAACTCTTTGTGACCCCATGGACTGTACCCTACCATGCTCCTCCGTCCATGGGATTTTCCAGGCAAGAGTACTGGAGTGGGTTGCCATTTCCTTCTCCAGAGGATCTTCCCAACCCAGGGATCGAACCAAGGTCTCCCGCATTGTAGGCAGATGCTTTACCATCTGATTCACCAAGGAAGTTCCTTTAAAAACAAGGCATATCATACAAATCTTTTAAAATAACTTAATCAAGTGTTATTTACTGTTTATAACATATTACCCTTTTGCTAAGAGTAAATAAAGATGCTAAATCATGTTCTTTCCTGATCTGGTTTCCCAAGGTAGCACTAGCACCAACGGTTTTGACTAAACCCATTGTAAAGTACTTGACTGCAGGCAACTTCATACATACTCTCGTTTACTCCATGCTTACAAACTAAATAAATAATTGGCTTCCTCTCTACTGGTATCAGTCATAGTTTTAACAGATGGTGCCATTAAATGAGGAAGGTATGGTACTGAATACAACTAATGACTAACCATATGCCAGCAACAAAATAGTGTTCTTGTCAGGGATATAAAATTGAGTTTTATTTACATTTTGGTTTTGTCTAGAGTAAAACATAGTACAATGCAGTTATAAAAACTGATACCAATTTGGAACCAGGAACCTAAAAAGTACTAAAAAAAGATCTTCAATTTCTTAACTTTTTCAATTCCTCAAATATCAAGTATATGGGCTTCCAGGGTGGTGGAGAGCTAAAGAATCCGCCTGCCAGTGCATGAGACGCAAGAGACATTGGTTCGATCCCTGGGTCGGGAAGATCCCTGGAGTAGAAAATAGCAACCCACTCCAGTATTCCTGCCTGGAAAACTCCACAGACAGACGAGTCTGGTCGGCCGCAGTCCTATGGGATTGCAAAGAGTCAGACGTAACAGAGCGCACACACACACATAGAGAGTACACTGAAGAAAACAGAAGCACGTGAAGTGTCACTTCCACTGTCACAATCACACAGTAAGGATTGTTTCTATTGGTTCAAGAATCTTCTCCAGTCTGGCCACAGGCTTCATACATTACCAAAAGCAGTAATATCTTTTATATGATGAGCACTAAGCTGCTTTCCTCAGTAAACTTCCATCTCTCCACATGGTGGTATCTCAGAATCTACTACTCATATGTTATTTTAGGAACTACAGAACATACTTAGACTTAAAGTAATACGAGCTATCTAAGTATACCACTGTTTAACATTCTTAATAATGCGACAGGCTTTAACAAAAGAATACATGCTGGCATTGAATGTGTTCAACTCTATTCTTACACTGCCTCCAAGAAAAAGGTACAGCCACCACCCCCCAGTCATAACAACTCTGCTTTTATAGTATTATTTAATTGTGCTTTGGGATCAGATGATTTTATTTGGGAAATAGACTCTGAATCTTCCTGAGATACTAAAATTATGACTCCAAGTGCTATCTGATACAAAAACTTCCTTTAACCCTTGGATCATTTATAAGAATGCATGATTAGCTAGTTTTAAAAATGCATTTAAAAATATGTAACTATTTTATTTAGAAACATATATGGCCATCTCAACACAGTGATTGTGGGCATTTCAACAAAATGTACGTTAAGTCAGAACAAGGAAAACACAAAACTTGGGTTTTAGACAGGCTGCTCAGTCTATACTTCCCTTTTCCTGTTAATCTGGTGACCAGAATAAACTGAGATAACCTAAAAACTACTTTCAGTTCTTCAGTTTTTGCTCCTTACCCACGGAAAGAAGTCTTTATCTATTACCTTCAGAAGGAAGGTATAAACACACAACCCATGTATGTGATGAAGTATAAAAAATACTTGTCTATGAGTCAAAACCCCAGCACAATCCTTGCTCACTAACCAGCAGTGACCTTAAATAAACTACCTAAAACCCTTATAAGCCTCAAAAATCTCCAATTTAAAAATGAGTATTTAACACCAAATACTTCACAGGATTTGTCAAGAAAAAAAAAAAAAAAAAAGATGAAATAATGTATGTAAAGCACCTGGCATGAAATGAGAAAGTCAGTTGTTCAGTTGTGCCCAACTCTTGGTGACTCCATGGACTAGAGCCCACCAGACTCCTCTGTACATGGAATTCTCCAGGCAAGAGCACTGGAGTGAGGAGCCATTCCCTTCTCCAGGGAAAGCACCTGACATACAGTAAGGCAAAAAGAAGTTAAAGAAGTAAAAACCTCACTTCATAAAGACTCAAACCAACAACCAGGATAGCCTTCAAAACCGCAGTGGGAGCCACAAGGTTTTGCCATTTTCTCCCTTAATTGAGATCAATTCTATGAAAAGTTGAAAAGTTAGCTTTTTGCTCTCCCATTTCTTATCCAACTTTTCTGCAGCATGTCTGGATCAACTCCTTCAGCCTGATAAATTCTCCAACGTACGCAAAGCCAATCTCAAATCAATAAACAACAAACACAGAAACGTATACTGAAGACAAGACCTTAGGAATACCGGGCATTAAAAGCTTCTCTTTTGATTCTTCATTTTCATCCCACATTTATTTACAAATGATTCTTTGGTGCTCAGATAAACTCTCCTCTCGACTCTATCACCTCGAAATTCTACACATTCAGCTGCTCTGCAAACACAAACCTACAGAGGCAATCAGGTCAATCTTATCTGCATTCTCTTTTCTCCGTGTTCTACTGATAGAATTTATGAAGAAAAACTCTGGAGACACACAAATCTTCAACAAAAATACATCTTGCCATGATTAAGAAGTGGATATAAATGGCTAAAAACAGGTTCCCATGATGCAGAAAGGTTTTCTTTTGACTTCTGAAATAATCAATATGTTTTGTTCTGTTTACTCTTAGCCTATTAATTACATGAATATGTGGCCTCAAACACTACACTAAAAGCTCCCACCTGAAACAACCCAAAAAAGACATGCAAAATATATAAAACAACAGTTTAAGATACTGAATATCACACTGTGAAGGACAATGAGCCCTGTGAGATGGGATACAAAGGAGGTGGGCTCTCAACTCCCCCAGCTTACTGCCTTCACAGTTTCCAGTCTGGATGTATTTGACCAAGACAGTCTAGAGGAATCTAAATTGAGAAGAAAGTCAAGGGTCTGGGGAAACCAAGGTTTCCTACGGTTTGCAACATAGAGTACGGGAAACAAGAGAACTCCAGAGATCTGTACAAGAGACTCTTCAAATATTCAGCTGAGCATTAATCAGTGCAAACATGTGAGGAAACAAGCCAAAGTCAGAAAAAGAATGACCTCAAAAGAATGGAGGTGACAGAGCCCAAAGCGCACTTGAGGCTGGGAATAATGCCTGTTCTCTCCAGCCAGACAGAAACCCTTAGGATTCATGGAACACTGTGGAGAGTACACAGAAAGGTCTTGCCTCAGTAGCAGCCCCGATCAAGCATGGCTCTGGTCATGCTCCAGAGCACCAAACTGCTTCCAAGCAACTTAGCTGGATCCCAGAACAAAGCTTAAGAAGATTTACAGGAGTATAAAAATACACCTCCAACAAGGTAAAGTCTGCAATGTCTAGCATCTAATCAAAAATGCAATGCAAAAATGAAGGGAAATAAAACCCCATAATGAGAAAAGTCAGTAAATCAAAACTGACCCAGAATTAACACAGACATTAGAACTTGCCGACAAAAACATTTAAAAGTTATTATAACTATCTACATATGTTCAAGAAATTAAACATAGACCCAAAAGACTTAAAAAAAAAAAAAAAGAAAAGAAACAAATTGAATCTCTAAACTATCTCAGCTGCTCTGGGTTCCTCATTTGGCAGAGTGAACCCAAACCTTCATATTTAAAAGACGAGTCATTAATCACTGTCCTTTTTTGACTGATACAGTTTTCCAGTGACCTTTATTACTATGAATAAAAATACGAAGTGGAATGCCCCAAAACCCTTTGGGTTCCAGATTTTGTCTCCTAGACTCCATAAAATAACAGTAACCCAAATTCCCCCTAGTAGTCAACATCAGTCACTCCAGTGCATAAGTTAGCCTCATTTTTCACCACGTGTTGGTTCAATGGCACAACGTCTCTAAAATAGCCAAATGGTACCTTCATCTTCCAATGCAGCAGAGCCACTGTCATTACCCCTAGTGGAAACATTCTCCCTTGAAGACTAAGATCTCCAAAACCACAGAGCTTGGTATTCCCAAGACAGGTAGCAAAAGTTCTACAAGTGGATTATTAGGTATAACAGTGAGAAACGCCACTCTCACTTCAATCCTTAATTCCCAGAGCCATGAATTCTAACTGTGGAAGAGAGAGAACCGTATAATTCAAAGTCTAGACTGCATCCTATAATGCAGAACTCCATCTTTTCATGGTATTGAAAGGATGCTACCGTAATGGAGTACTCAGTAAGCCACTCCACTTTTCAGTTAGGCAAGCCACTTTCGGTAACAGGGTACGTGGCAAGACCAGCTAATTCCAAGGACAGGAGCCTATTTTACACCTTTGCTGCCGTGAAATGAATGCCCTGACCAGAAGCAAGACAATACAGACTGCCATGTTGTTGCTGTCTAGCTGCTAAGTCGTGTTCAACTCTTTGCAACACAATGGACTGTAGGCCGCCAGGCTCCTTTGTCCATGGGACTGCCCAGGCAAGAATACTGGGGTGGGTTGCCATTTCCCTTCTCCAGGGGATCTTTCTGACCCAGGGATCAAACCTGCATCTCCTGCATTAGCAGGCAGATTCTTCACAGGTTAGCCACCAGGGAAGCCCACAGGATGCCACGACAGTGGATGAAATATTCTGTGAACCCAGATGATGCTGTTGGCAGAAGCATTAGAGGTGAGGACGCAAATTCATATGCAGAGTATGTGACTATTCCAGTGAAGATTTAAACCTCTGTTCGCTCCGTGATAGAAGAGGTCCAATATAATCAGCTACTGGCAGGCAGATGACTGGCTCCCTGAGCAAACGGAGTCCTGTCAGGGACTCAGTGTTGAACTTGCTGCTGGCAGAGGAGGGACTCAGCATCAACCTAAGCCTGGTCAGTCTTGTCAGACAAAGTCCACGCTGTTGAACCATGAGCACCCCTCCAGCCCTGCCCACACAGTCGCTCTTCCATAAGCCAACTGAGCAAGAACCAGGGAAGCAGGAGCAAGAAGCTAACTGACATCCAGAGTACATCGTTTTGTCTAACTCATTTGCAGTAATGCCCTTTGGTGGGCGTTCACAAGGGAAGCAATCTTCACAGCCTGAATATTCAGAGTGGTCCATCCATACATCTCTTCCCTAGTCTTCCTTGTCACCAATCTTCAGACTGTGTTCCTTCTACACAAAACATCTGCAACTGCCCATTGATCAATCTAGGTCTTTCTCTCTGGTCATCTCCCACTCCAAGGATAGCAGGCAACAAAATATACTGCTCAAAGTCTGCCCACTGTAGGGATTCTCCTTCACCATTGTCATGCGTGGTTGGTCTTGAGTAGGGTTTTAGTGCTACGGCATCTGTGCTTTTAAGTGATAACCAACATAGCATGCAGACTCATCTATAAACCAGGCTCAAGTCGTTTTCTTCTTTGCTCAGCTGATCATAAGGAACTCCAAAGAGGCCAGAGAACACAGATTGAAAAAGAAGAAGCAATGCAACAAAAGTTGGCATTGAAGGCGCTGGACCCCCCCTACTCATACAACCAACTTACACATTCCACATCTGCCCAAATTTGATCTCATATACCATTCCCATCTGATAACAGATTGCTGCTCTTCACTCCCAATGCTCAGGGAGCTCAGGTCACATGGTCACCTGGTATCTCATGATTGCATATTCAATCTCCAGTAAGGCCCAATATAGGCCAGCAGCTATGATTCAAAAGAATCATTATCTGCAGAAGAGTCCATAGATTTGCCTCTAAGTTCTTGACATCTGCACTGTGATTCTTACTAGTGTTTGCCAGAGGCAAATAATCACAAGAAAAAGGAAAAAGTAGGAGGGGGAGAAAATCACAGAATACAACTTTTGTTCCAAAAAGGGAACAAGTGAATGTTGCTTCCTAAATCTATCCCCTTGAGATTTCATCAGTATACCAGGACTACAGTCCCAAGCAAGAAAAGAGACCCAGAGAAAAGATAATTACTGAGTTTTTCTTTGTTGCCTTGAAAAACTGAATGTGACCCTTTTTCTTCAGATCAGAGAAGAAAACAATGAATGTGACAAAAAGGAAATAGTGGCCAAGATGAGGAAGAATAAAAGTGTCTCACTGTTCTAAATCCAGCCCAGGTGATTGATATCTCAGGTAATGAGAGAACAAGCAGGTGAGGCTGCCCAATCCATCATTAATCTCTGAAGTTTTGGAGAAATAAGGAAACATGGGAAGACAAAAAGGTAGGTAACTTCCAATTTTCAAAGATCAAGTACCTTGGGCAACTTGTCCATTTGCCATTAATCCTCAGAGGACTGTAAATAAATCATTTTAAAGATGGTTTCAAACCACTTCAGAAAGTAATCACTAACCACTCAGGGGAAGCCTGAAATCTTGAGGACTAAAATTTCATATCTATTTGCGTATCTGTGATCAACCTAACCAAACTGTTCCCTTTCTAAGGGT
This sequence comes from Oreotragus oreotragus, assembly GCA_006410675.1. Lineage (NCBI taxonomy): Eukaryota > Metazoa > Chordata > Mammalia > Artiodactyla > Bovidae > Oreotragus > Oreotragus oreotragus. Next base: position 106,278 of record SJYX01008749.1, on the reverse strand, counting down.
TATCAGACCATCCAGCATGAGCTCTATCACAGGAAGGAGTCTACTCAATTAGAAGTTAGAGTGAGTTCCAATAAGCTAACTTTCCCATTGTAATTGAAAAACAAAAGAAAAGATACTAAAATTCAGTGGTCACTAGATTTTAAGAGCTAGAAAGGGCTTTCGGTTTTTTCAAAGGCCTTCCCTTAGATGTTGTTAGACATACAATGGGAAGCAGAATGGGAGTTCAGATCTGTGCTCCTACATTCAGCAGATACTTAACTTTAGCAGATTACTTCATCTCTTTAAGACTTACCTTTTACATCTACAAAATAGAATAACAATGCTCTCTAGTTCCCAGATCTCTTTCGAGGATTACAGGCAAGTACATGGAAAGCTCTCTGCACCATGCCTCTTACCCAGAAAGCCCTCGATGCTACACTGGCTACTGTGATTGTCAGCCACCCTGGTCCTCAGTAAAACTGAGGAATAAGGAGGTCTTCCTACCTCCTTTCTCAATCACACCTAAACATCTGGTCAGTTCAGTTCAGTTGCTCAGTCATGTCTGACTCTTTGCGACCCCATGAATCACAGCACACCAGGCCTCCCTGTCCATCACCAACTCCCAGAGTTCACTTAAACTCATGTGCATCGAGTCGGTGATGCCATCCAGCCATCTCATCCTCTGTCATCCCCTTCTCCTCCTACCCCCAAATCCCTCCCAGCATCAGAGTCTTTTCCAATGAGTCAACTCTTCGCATTAGGTGGCCAAAGTATTGGAGCTTCAGCTTTAGCATCAATCCTTCCAAAGAACACCCAGGACTGATCTCCTTTAGAATGGACTGGTTGGATCTTCTTGCAGTCCAAGGGACTCTCAAGAGTCTTCTCCAACACCACAGTTCTAGCCCAATAATAATTCTATATAACCAATAAACAGGTAAGGATAGTAGCAAAGGAAAAGGTGCTGGGCTAAACAAAAAAAGACCTGGAATCCAAGCTATCACTTATTAGGGGTCGCAAAGAGTCGGACATGACTGAGCGACTGAACTGAATTTGGCACAAGTTCCCCATTCTTTATGGGCCTCAGTTTTCCTATTAATACATGTGTGAGTCAAGTGCTGGCAAGAGTTTCTTCCTCCACTACAATTCTATAATCAATAATCACAAAGCAAACTTTTAAGTTCTGTATTAGTACACCCGTGCTTGGTCCTCCTGGATTTCTACTCATATGATCACCTTTATCACCGTCACACACCAGCTCACTGCCAGGGATGCTCTGAGTACTCCCATTCCTCCAAGGACAAATTCAGATCAATTGTCAGGGTTTTTCTTTTCCTTCCACTTATTAAACTCAAAACTTTAATCACTACTTACCCTTCTCCCAGAAAAAGTTTGTTCAAGCTTAATAAAGTTTGCTATACTCAAACATTAATTTATCTAAAAGGAAAACTAAGAATCATTGTATTTATTAGACTGACCCCATATCCCCAAGTGGTCAATGACGTGAGATTAACCTACATTAACTCAAAATTAAACAAGTTACTACCATTTGCATTTAATTACATCTCTCCTCTTTCTCAGAGGTCCTGAGCCTTCTATATTTATGTACAAAGCATTCATCAGTAACACTGAATTTCCCAGAAATCTGACCTCAGTGTGAGCCACACGGAAAGCAAGTCAGGAAGAAACTGGAAATTTAGAAATGCCATTCAAGGGAAATTACCAGTTCCCTCAAGGGATCCAGGATCAACCTGACTAAGAACATGACTGTTTATCAGTACACACAACACAGAATTTGGGAACTAAAAATCATGCCAGGTTTCAAAGAGGCATTTGCCTGGCTTTACATAACACACGTCCTAAACTAATATTGTATATAAAGTGGATTTTACAAATCTAATATTTTAAATACACTAAGGAGTGCACATTAGCCAGAAATAACATAAATAATGCTACAAAATATTTTATATTTATATGTCTATAATTCAAGGCTTTTTGGGACATCATTAAATTCGTTCAAGGCAGCCAAAACTTTAAAAATACCTTGAGTATTACTCAATTACCATCTTATTAAAAACTTATTTTAAAAGGGCATAGAGACTATTCATAATAAAAGGGGAAATTTAATTGAAATTTTACTACTTAAGGACTGATGTTCATTCAGCCACTAACTCGAACCTGATATCATCCTCAGGTCCTACAGAGAATAACGACTTCAATGGAATTGATAGAATCAAACTGTTCAAATACAGCCGCCTAGTCAATGGCCTAACACCCTTACCAATATATTTACAGTAGGTTTAACAGATGGAAAAAGGTAAAGCAAGAAGTGTGATTTTCCTCTGCCTTTGCAAATCTCAGGCAATCACTCTTCTCAAAAGTAATCAACCTTTGTAAATAACCAGGAACTTTATCTGAAAAGATTTATATAAGCTCACTGCCTCCAGAGAGGGCTTCCCTAGTAGCTCAGACAGTAAAGAGTCTGCCTACAATGTGGGAGACCCAGGTTCGATTTCTGGGCTGGGAAGATCCCCTGGAGAAGGAATGGCAACCCACTCCAGTATTCTTGCCTGGAAAATCCTATGGATGGAGGAACCTGGTGGAGTACAGCCCCTGGGGTCACAAAGAGTCAGACACGACTGAGCAACTATCACTCACTCACTCACTGCCTCCAGTAGATCATCACACACACATACACTCACACAGTATTTAATAAAAAAAGAATCCACTTCTAAAAACAATAACAAAAAAGATGAGATGACTGGCAAGTTATCAGTTAACACCAGAAATAAAGCCTACAATGAAACAAGAGCCAACATGAAGTAAACAAAGTTAGTGCAATTTCTTTCAAAATTATAAAACACACCCTTCTCCTGAAAGATCCATATAGAGAGGATTTAACACGGCACAGCTTCTAGGATTTGAAACATGCCATCCACCATATCCTGTGTGAAAAGGCAAACCTGTCAGACATGTGTCTGACAATGTGACATGATACCACAGCTAATTTCCAGAAAAAATTATCAGTGAAATAAATGTGCTTAGATTAGCTTTTCATCATGACAGTCAGTCAGACCTGCACATGCTACATAAATAAGGAGTTAACATTTTGCTCACTATACCATAAGCTATCAAGCAGACCAATTTTATGCAAATCTTCATCAACCGTAAATGGAGTTGGGTTAATAATCATAGGTCTAGATTCAATATGCAAATTAGAATTTGAATATCTGAGACACAGTTATCCTGAGAACACTGCCTGTCATAGAACTTTTCTATTTGGTACACACTATAATGTTTCATATCCACAGCATTTGAACTCCTAACAATATACAAAACTAAATGAGCTGAATCACTATGCAAATTTTACCAAAAACTCCTTTGAGAAACACAAATAAAAAATACAGGTGGCAATATTTGTATAAAGCACTCAGTGTTTGCATGACTGAGTAAGTTTGCATAGGATGGGTCCAACAGAAACAGTTCCAGATAGGGTAGATCTTCACCAGGAACTTTCTGTTCTAAAGATGAAGCAAACACATACACTCAACCTGAAATAATAGGGGAGCGGGTGATAAACACAGCTGAATGATTTCCAAGAATAACAGTACTTTGACTTTGTTCTTTCCAAGGCATTATCTAACATTCGCTACCTATTACCTTATATGCTTGGATCTCTACCTTTTTTTCTTTTTTAACGTGACAATGTATTTGTTTGCATTTTTTTAACTATGGAAGGATACACAGAAATTAATGTTTTCACAAGGAGAGGATATGAGAACAGAGGAAATAAGGAATGAATTCAGACAGGAGCATACCTTTGTCTGTGAATCCTTTTATGTCTTATCATGTGAAGACATGAACCACACTAGAGACTAAGAAAAACGTAAATAAAATGACTTGACAGTACACCACAGTAGCAGAAAACACCTTTCCATTAAGTGCACAAGTTAAAGAAGGAATTTTAACATTTCAACAGACTGTAATTGAACTTAGGTAGACTCAGTTCCGTTCCGTTCAGTTCAGTC
>SJYX01008749.1:22668-99079 GCA_006410675.1 Oreotragus oreotragus | reverse complement strand
TGCAAAGAAATAGAGGAAAACAACAGAATGGGAAAGACTAGAGATCGCTTCAAGAAAATCAGTGATACCAAGGGAAACTTTTCATGCAAAGATGGGCTCGATAAAGGACAGAAATGGTATGGACCTAACAGAAGCAGAAGATATTAAGAAGAGGTGGCAAGAATACATGGAAGAACTGTACAAAAAAGATCTTCACGACCCAGATAATCATGATGATGTGATCACTAATCTAGAGCCAGACATCTTGGAATGTGAAGTCAAGTGGGCCTTAGAAAGCATCACTACGAACAAAGCCAGTGGAAGTGATGGAATTCCAGTTGAGCTGTTTCAAATCCTGAAAGATGATGCTGTGAAAGTGCTACACTCAATATGCCAGCAAATTTGGAAAACTCTGCAGTGGTCACAGGACTGGAAAAGATCAGTTTTCATTCCAATTCCAAAGAAAGAATGCAATGCAAAAGAATGCTCAAACTACCGCACAACTGCACTCATCTCACATGCTAGTAGGTAGACTAAAAAAACATTAAATATATTTTATAATTATAGCTTTATAATTTAGAAAACTCAGTAAGTTCTTTTGTTATATATAAAGGCCCCAGAGAATAAAAGCAGATATGCCAATGTTTAAGTGTATGAAAAATAAGTCCTATTTCATCTTCCTGAGGCAGAAATCTTATAGCATGGAGTAAATCTATTTTAATTACCTTTATTCTTAATGCGAAAAACTAATTAATTATTAAGAGTTGATAAAATGAGCTGTTTGAAATGTTTGATTCCAGCTTCATATGTATACTTTAATGAACACAGTGGATATTTCTCAGTGGGCCACCATTTATGAATTTAAAACATGTGTCTGTGCTCATGACAGGAGGTCATGCCATTACCGACTTGCTTCAGCAAGATGCGTCAGACACATGGCACATGCCATTCTTAGTGCAGAAGTTCAGACACATTCTCTCTTCAAAAATGGCTGTAACCTATTTTTCAGTCATCACTATACAGCCCTCAAAATCAATATTAAGCTCAGTAAGCTGAGGTTTCAGTTTAGAAACAATGTTGCCTTCCGGAGAAAAGAAAATCAGTATGTGACATTAGCAAAAGCAAATTCTGACACAAAACTAGCCCATGCCACAGCCTTCCCTAGGTTCCAGATTATTTCCATGCTTTCGGTAAGAATTTAAAGAAATGCAACTTCATCTTTCTAACAGTGCCTCTGAAACTCATTTAATCCTTTAATGCCTTTACAGTTTTATGTGGCCCCATGCCGACACTCTAAAAGGACTGTGATTCATAACACAGTTTCTGCACAGTAACTCCAGGCACTGTAACAACCTCACAACAGAAACAATACTGGACAAAGAGAAGGTGCTATCTGCAGACAGACAGGAGATAAAAGAGAGGGAAAATGTTGGCCCAGCACTCACATCCTCACATGCAGTGCTGAAACCATAATGGTCCCCATCATGTTTCTCCCACAGTCAGCAATTAAGCAACGTTTATTTCAATTCTGTCTAAAGTCCTGAATTCCAAAAGCGTTCCTCTTTTTTGGAAACTCTCTAGATGTTCATTTAGCAGGATACAGTGAAACATTACAACAGGTTAAAGAAAAAGGAAAATGGACATCAGGTAGGATTTTCAAGAGAAAAAAATACTAATAATACAACTGCTAGTAATAAAGTTATGATGCCCTACTCTGCTTGGAAATCAGTGTATAGATCATTTGGATCTGCGTCTATGCCTCCTGATGACTTTTATTAAGTCCAACATAATATAATCTTCATTTTAAAAATGAAAACTTAGACGTGAAGTAAAGTAACCTGGGAGAGTCACATAAATATTCAACGACAAAGCAAGATTCCAGGCACAGAACTGTTAATACTAATAAGGACAAGAATAATAGTAGTAGCAGCTGCATTACTATTGGGCTGTTTCTTCTCAATACACTTTAATGCATTCCTAAGTGTCTTAAATATTTTAATCTAAGTTCATTTATTATTAATAATAACCATACAGAACAGGTACTATCATCCTCCTTACAGAAGAGAATACTCTGTACAGAGAGGTTAAACAGCTTATTCAAGGTGACAAAGAAAATAAGTAACAAGGTGGCTCTTGGACTTAGGCAGCCTGGTGCCTGCTTTCCTATACCATCCCACTAAGGTCTAAAATAACAGAATGTGGTTCTACAGTCAATGAGTCACCCTGTAAATCTCTGAAACGTAAATTTGAGCTTCATAAAATTTCACCAAAATAAGAGAAAACTCACCTAACAAAATAATTTTTAAGTATTCTTGTGCAATATATTCTTTATCTGAAATTCAGTCTCACTGATGTGAAGAGGGAGGCTCTCTACTTTCCTAAAGAACTGCGAGACAGGTAATGAATAATTTTTTAATCAAACAAGAAGTATTATAGGATCCTAGAATGTTCCATGAGAATACCTGCCAAAGGAAACTTGAGAAACAATAATTATTAAGTATAGAATTAAAGAAACAAAAACTCTCGTACAAAGTTAAGCCTTTCAATTTCATTGACTTTCAGTAAGAGTATCAATGACATCTAAAATCAAGTTGCAAGTGATCTGAAACTAGAAGGGGTGTGTGTAGGTGTGTGTACGAAGTATAAGGGAGAAAGCAGAGGCAAACCCATCACCAAAGTAAAAGCCCAACATAAATATGCAAGATCTTATGATACATGCAGTATAACAGCTCTGACTAATGTTATTTACCCTGAACACTCATAACATATGAATCTGATAACAAAAAGCAAAGCACATTTCTCAATGTAAGAGAATAGATATGAGATTAAAAAAAAAAAAAAAAAACTACCAATAATCTCACGTAGGGCTACCTGAATGAAAAAACAACAAGATACCTTCCTTATTGTAGTAGAGTTTTCATATTATTCCCTAGCCCAAGACTCTGATTCATGTACAACCACAAAATAAAATCTCACATTGTAAGTTTTCGGATTTTTCATTTCAAAAATTGTATAATTCTATTAAACAGAAATGGATAGTAGCTAAAGACATCTTGATTAATTGAATTTTCTAGTCTAGACAAGGAAAACAACAGCTTGGTTTTTGGACTATTTCACCTACCAGAGAAGCAGCAATAACATGTAAAATAGATTTAAAAAACACTTTACAAGGAGATCTTTCTAACTCGAGCAGTAATCTTGGTAGAGAGGTGGAGTCTGAAAACAATAAACAAAGTTCAAAGCCTAATTTTACTAATTTTGCCTCTGAACTTCTGAAAGACTGCCAAAGAGACCTAAGTGAAAGGGGAAAAAAATGTTTTAATGAAAAAACCCACCTCTAAGCCATTGAACGTAGGAGTGCTAGAGGGAAAAATTGAAAAAGAAAGAAAACTTCAAAGAGATTCCATAGTCGAAGATGCCTGACTCTTGACTGCCTCATCTCAGAGATTAAAGAAGATTTTTAAAGCTGTTCCATGGACTTAGAGATCAAACATTTATAAATGTTTATAATTTTACAAGTCCAAAATTCAAAGGTGGACTCAAAGAATTAAGAGGAACATAGGCAGCTAGGGGGAAAGATGAGTTTTCCTGGGTGAGGGAGGGATGCTGAAGGTGACTTTGAAGAATATACTCTTTGGGTTGAACAAAAGGAAGCAGTTTTGAAAAGCTCATTTTTCACCTAGGACATCTAAATGAACCACAACATACTGGGACATGGGTACTAAGACACTGTCTCGGTTTATATTTACTCAGTTTTAAAAAGCACTAAATTTATCAAGTATTCACATAGATCTACTCTGCAGCAACCTAAGACTATCATATTAACCTAGTTAGTACTCCTCTTTTACAATGAAAATCTTAATTCAGATTTGTAAGTTTTGAAAGTTCACAGACAACTGATGAGTTTTATTGGCCTGGTTAGATTTCTACAGAACCCAAGCCCATAATGAAAAGAGGAGGGAGATAGAAAAAAAAAATGATCCCCATCAACAACAGCTTGGAGCAAATCAACCACGAGGAAGAATGGTCATTATCATTACTGATGGAATCAAACAGACATTTCTCAATATTTTTTTAATATGTCAATCTCGTAATTATTAAATAATCCATATATCATTTAAATGCTAATAGAAAGAGCTGAACTTAAACTTTTCACTACTTTACTCTATTTCCAAACAGTGAATATCACTATATCACATACAATGAGTTCCTGGAAGGAAGCAAGAACATATTTATCTTCTTTATCTCACTAGGACCCAGCACAAAGTCCACCACACAGCAGAACTTGTGTATTCATTTGAGTTGCCTAAATGTTACCATTGTTGAAAATGAGGTAAAAACAAAATATAAAGTAAGTCACATTAATTTTATCGCTCCTAAAATAAGACAATTTTCTATTAATGCCTAATTTGAGTTTCAGTGTTCTATGAAGATAGTTCTAGTCCTGAATTTGAAGTCATTACTAATTCCTCTATAACGACAAGAGGGCTTCATTCATCAGTCAACAAGAGTATATCATCACCTTGACTCTAACCACTTACTCATTAACTAGTTACTGACTGCCAACAACTGCTCTAGGCTCTGGAGCTACGAACAGTCTTGCAACACAAGGCCCTTGCTCTCACAGCACTTACATCCTAGTGAGGAAGACACAGATCACAAACAAATAAGTCTATCAGCTGGTGATCACTACTCGAAGGAAATACAGAAAATCAGAGATAGAAGGGAAAGAAGCTATTTTATATAGGGGAGTCATGGAAAGACTCTCTGGTAAGGTAACATTTGAACGAAGTCTGAAATGAGAGACCAGAACAAGGAGATACCTGGAGGGAAAACAGTCCAGGCGAAGGGAAGAGTAAGCGTGCGCACATACTCCCTCTGTTCAAGGAACAGCAAGAACACGAAGGTGACAATGGTGGCGGACGAAGTCAGAGCAATGAAAAGGGTGTTCACCTACCACCTCCCAAGTCATGATAAAAACTCCCGCTTTTACTCACATGCCTGTTTATATTTAAATTCATTAAAGTTAAATAAAATTTAAAATTCAGGTTTCTGGTTACACTAGCCAATTTTCACGGAAAAGGCGATGGCACCCCACTCCAGTACTCTTGCCTGGAAAATCCCATGGATGGAGGAGGCTGGTAGGCTGTAGTCCATGGGGTCGCGAAGAGTCAGACACAACTGAGCGACTTCCCTTTCATGCATTGGAGAAGGAAATGGCAACCCATTCCAGTGTTCTTGCCTGGAGAATCCCAGGGACGGGGGAGCCTGGTGGGCTGCCGTCTATGGGGTCGCACAGAGTCAGACACCACTGAAGCGACTTAGCAACAGCAGCAGCCAATTTTCAAGTGCTGAACAGCCACCTCTGGTCAACGGGTACCATACTGCATGCATGTATGCTCAGTTGTGTCTGACTCTTTGTGACCCTATGGACTGTAGCCTGCCAGGCTCCTCTGTCCAGGGGATTATCCCAGCAAGAACCCTGGAGTGGGTGGCCATTTCCTCCTCCAGGGGATCTTCCCAAGCCAGGGATTGAACCCACATCTCTTGTACTGGCAGGCAGATTCTTTACATTGAGCCATCTGGGAGGCCCCAGGTACCACATTAGACAATGTAAAACAGAACATTTCCATCACTTAGAAAGTTTTATTGGACAGTGCTGTGATTTTTTAGCTGAACAGCAAAAGATGGTATTCAAAGAATCTCTGACTGCTGGGTGGAAAACAGACTGTAGGAGTGAAAACAAGGAAATAAAGCAGGCAGCTATTATAATCTAGGCAAGATGCTGCTGACTCAGTTTAAGATGGTAGCCTCGGTGTGGGTGAGAGAACTAGCAGGACTCTGGATGTCAAGACAGAGCCACCAGCATCTGCTGACAGATTCAGCGTGAGGTGTGAAAACCAGACACGTTCTCCTTGACTCCAAAATTTTGCGCACACGCAACTAGAAGGTGGACTCCCCTTACTGAGATAAGAAGACAATGGAGGAAGAGATCAGTCGGAGAGATCAGGAGTTTTAGACATGTTAAACAGACAGGCCTATTAAAGATCCACAATCAAATAATATATAACTAGAGAGTTTAGGACCCAAAGGAGAGATTAAATTCAGAAAGACATATTCGAGAAGTGCCAGGACTTTTCACTCTCGTGCACTGGAGAAGGAAACGGCAACCCGCTCCAGTGTTCTTGCCTGGAGAATCCCAGGGACGGGGGAGCCTGGTGGGCTGCCGTCTATGGGGTGGCACAGAGTCGGACACGACTGAAGTGACTTAGCACTGACTCAGCAGCAGCAGCATATAGAGATTATTTAAAAGCTGTGGAGATCTATAGAACTCCCAATCAGTGCGTACAGGTAAAAAAATAAACAAAGAAGTACCTTGGAGACTCTCCAACATCTAAATATCATGTCATAATAATGAGGAGGAATCAACAAATACGACTAAAGGAGCAGCCAGTGAAATGGGAAGAGAACCAGTAACCAAGAGGGAGTGGTGTCTAGGAGACCAGTGAGTGTATTTCGAGAAGGAGAGAGCTGTGGCAAATGCAAACAGATCAAGACCAAGAGGACAAAGGCGTACTGACCACATCTGGTCACTGGTGAACTTGCCAAGAGCATTCTAGTAAAGGGGGACAAGTGGAGTAAGCTGGGAGCAGAAGGGGAAGCAGTAGGTATAAACAACTGCTCACAGGAGTTTTTGCCACCTACAAAAAGACATGGAACAGTTGGAGAGAAACATGGTGCCGAGGAAGGAAATTATTTTAAGATGACATGTTTGGTGACAGGAATAATCCAATAAAGAGGGGAAATGGTTCAATAGAAGAAGGAGAAAACAGCAGGAACGTCCTTGAGCAGATGAGAGGAGGTGAACTCACAGTGATAAAGCTGGCCTCAGTTCAGTTTAGTTCAGTCGCTCAGTCGTGTCCAACTCTTTGCACCCCCATGGACGGCACAGTATGCCAGGTTTCCCTGTCCATCACCAACTCCTGGAGCTTACTCAAACTCATGTCCATTGAGTTGGTAATGCCATCCAACCATTTCATCAGAAGGGTGCATAGACCATTCATCAAGGGCCATGGAGGGGCCAGGGTAGGCAGGTGAAATAAATTCATGAAGACAGGAGGATTTGGTATTGGGAACATGTGACTATTCTCTTCTGATGGTTCTAAACAGTTATGTGCCCCGTTAGACATTGCTTTTCAAAGGAATCAACTGTGTTTTAGTTATCATTGTATTCCTAACACTAGCAAGCTGGCACGCATTAAATTATTCAAGAGTTCTATCCAACAAACATATTCTTGGAACTATCTGACTACACAGGGACCTCAGCTTAAGCCCTGACTTGTGCAGGACTTACCCATCCATTCTGTACGGAGAACACTCAACATTACACAAAAGAAAAGGTGTCTGTCATCACCAAGCACAGCTCGTCGCCTTGCCCTCCCCACGCAGCCCTGCTACTCCAGGGTGGGGTGGGAGGATTATACGCATATCCAGCTTCCATGTGCAGAAAGTGTCTCATGCCTGTAATCCCCAAATGGCAACTACCCACTTTTGTTTTGACTGATTTCCCCCTTCAGACAGTGGTCTGTTTACTCAGGACAGACCAAGCGGTTCTACTTTCTTAGACTATAACTGAGTCTCTTTGCCTTTAAGCATACCATATATAGTGCCTTTCTCATTGTGATCAAACCCAGCTCCTGTGTGGTCTTTCCCTTCCTAGCCTCCCAAACTGCAAACACTACAGACCCCCGTTTACAATGAGCTTTCAGAAATTATACAAAACTTGAACAATATTAGAAATTAACTATATAAAATGCAATTCAATTTTCTAAGAGTAAGGGCACTGAAAACAAATCAAGTGTTAAACAATAGTAACATAAAAAAAAAAGAAGCAGTCAACATTACTGATTTTCATTAAAGGGGCAAAGTCATATCCCCTCTAATCTGGACTGCATCAAGCTCACCTCCTATACTTGCTTTCCTAGCATAACGCAGTATTTTTCTAACCAAATAAATTTAGGCCTATTAAATCTGTTAAAACTTGACAAAGATAAAATAATATCCTCAGTCTTTCAAAAATTGTGTAAGTAGTTCAAATTGTTGAGAGGAATCATTCTCTGCAATAAGCATGCTGAAACTAATGGGGGGGACGCTTTGACTAACAAAAGTGTCTGATTAGATAAGATAATGCAATACATCTATTATATCTAGTGTAACAATACCATTCACTGTAGCTAAGACTCTTAGCATTTCCATTATAAAAAACCTGTTTTTCAACTCTACCACCTGCCAGCCATTAAAATAATTTTCTTTTTCTCCTACAACACTCAAGTGTTGATCCTGGAAACATTCTACCACCACTCCCACTAAATGTTTTTGTTCTTTAGATTATCATGCAAATATTTTTAAAGCGTATTTTGTCTTTTTGCACTGCACAGGTCTGAATTCAAATATTAAAGTTCTGATGTGCAAGGATGGACCACAGGAACATTCGTTTCAGAAATATATCAACGTGTACTAGAGGTCAAATTGGTAGAATCTTAGCCAGTAGAACATTATTCTAATGCCCCAAGTAAGAGTTACAGATATTTATGATCATGATGATATCAATAGTGATAAACGGTTCTTCACCTGACGAGGGAAAAAAAATCTAACAAGATAATATAAAATCAAAAAACATAAAAATAAAGATCAGGTAAAAAGAACTAAAATCATGGTAAGGAAAAGCAAGTACGCAATGGTGACAGTACAGTAAGAAAAAGTGGGTGAAAACACAACTACCCACTCTCTCCACTAGGTGTGAGATCGCTATTTAAAAAAAAAAAAAAAGCCCAAATGCAAAGGTACGGTTTATTTTTCCTTGAACAATTATCCCTCAGAAGAGAAAATTGTTTCATATTCCTATTAAGTCCATATCAAGTCTTTCTTTTTTACCACGGCTTACTCTCTCCATCCCCTTATTGTGAGTTACAGTATCACTTCAAGTAGACATTACCCCAAGTAACAGGATCCCTGGAAGCCTAGGGAAGTCGCCTGAATCAGTCAACTGAACCGGTCAGAAGGGCTGTAAAGGATTTAAGCCTGATTTAACTCCTAAGGATATAACCTGACTCTGGCAAGTATTTGATTTCACTGTAAACAAGTCCTTCAAAGACAAATTTTTACAAAGCATTATAATAAGTGGTTACACTTTAGAGATCAACATATATGCTTCTCCAAGAGGAAAGACAAAACCAACTGTCCTTTAATTATGAGAACAGGCACCAAGGAGAAAATTTCCAGGGATCTCAAAGACTCAAAATATGTTGGATTTCAAACAAGTCGAATGGAAGTAAAGTCAAACTGTCAGACAATTCAAAGTGATTTAAGGAGGGAGAAAAAACCCTTATGTTCACGATGCCCTGGAAGTGTTTAAATTGCTTCACGAAAAGCCAGGGGAGGAAAGCAACATTTAAAAACGACTTCAGATGATGCAACTTTAAAGCACACATCCTTAACTTACGTTAAGGATATATGACAATTTCATCTGCATTCCTAAACTTTATATGTTCCAGTTAGTCAAAACACTTTACTTAACCTACTCACTGGGAAAACAAGGGCATCGCTTTATATCAGAATCATACATAGTTGCCACCTGCAATAATTGAAAAAAATAAGGACAAAGATCAAATCTTTTCATTTTTAAAATCATTTTCCTCAACCCGCAGCAGTGCACCTCACAGATTCGTTCAATAGCTAAGCAACATGTTAAAACTGACTTCACATAGATGAAAAGGTTGATATAAAATGTCTTGTGAGAGAAATAGCATATTATGTATTACATGCATGAATTAGAAAATCGCAGCGTGTCTACATTTGAAAATATATTTATACAAGTTATACATCTGTAAGCACATTTTTTTTTCCCCTAAAAAAAGGATTTGGGGATACGGTGCTAGGCTTTTCAAACCCAAGTTCTGCAAGACAGCTTTGTTCTATTTTCCCAGAAAGATTTAGTATTACTTTTTGGAAAACCATGCATTAACATTCAGAGTAATGCCTAACGTACAGTAAAAGCTAAGTACATTTTCGATATTACCATGAATAGCTAAACCAAAACTAGTTGTTAAACGTTGTTTACTGACTTGTACTTTACTGAAAAAGACAAAACCTGCCTTTTTCATGATATTTACTATAAATCATAAGCAAAATAAGACCCAAACTGGAGACTGTACTTCAAGACCACTGCAGGCACTTAGCACCGGCTGCAAACCTGCTCAGTTCTGAAGGCGCTACAGCAGCCGCCGTTCCTGACTGTCACACTACTCAGGTCACTTTGATACCTACATTTCATTAACGCAGGAACAGCATTAAAGGAATAAGGAACAGCACTAAAAATGAGGGTTAATGAAATTTGTGATAAATTAATATATATTATAGACTTGTTCTTCAAAATTTTACCCATACCCTAACAAAAGGAATTTATATTTGGTTTATACCTTTCAGCTTTCAAAAAAGGAGGAATGTTTTTAAGAATGGAAGACAAGGTTTCCTCTCCAAGTCCCCACAACACAAGCCTCAGTTCCAAGCCCCCACAACACAAGCCTCAGTTCCAAGCCCCCACAACACAAAGGAGTGCTAGAGGGAAAAATTGAAAAAGAAAGAAAACTTCAAAGAGATTCCATAGTCGAAGATGCCTGACTCTTGACTGCCTCATCTCAGAGATTAAAGAAGATTTTTAAAGCTGTTCCATGGACTTAGAGATCAAACATTTATAAATGTTTATAATTTTACAAGTCCAAAATTCAAAGGTGGACTCAAAGAATTAAGAGGAACATAGGCAGCTAGGGGGAAAGATGAGTTTTCCTGGGTGAGGGAGGGATGCTGAAGGTGACTTTGAAGAATATACTCTTTGGGTTGAACAAAAGGAAGCAGTTTTGAAAAGCTCATTTTTCACCTAGGACATCTAAATGAACCACAACATACTGGGACATGGGTACTAAGACACTGTCTCGGTTTATATTTACTCAGTTTTAAAAAGCACTAAATTTATCAAGTATTCACATAGATCTACTCTGCAGCAACCTAAGACTATCATATTAACCTAGTTAGTACTCCTCTTTTACAATGAAAATCTTAATTCAGATTTGTAAGTTTTGAAAGTTCACAGACAACTGATGAGTTTTATTGGCCTGGTTAGATTTCTACAGAACCCAAGCCCATAATGAAAAGAGGAGGGAGATAGAAAAAAAAAATGATCCCCATCAACAACAGCTTGGAGCAAATCAACCACGAGGAAGAATGGTCATTATCATTACTGATGGAATCAAACAGACATTTCTCAATATTTTTTTAATATGTCAATCTCGTAATTATTAAATAATCCATATATCATTTAAATGCTAATAGAAAGAGCTGAACTTAAACTTTTCACTACTTTACTCTATTTCCAAACAGTGAATATCACTATATCACATACAATGAGTTCCTGGAAGGAAGCAAGAACATATTTATCTTCTTTATCTCACTAGGACCCAGCACAAAGTCCACCACACAGCAGAACTTGTGTATTCATTTGAGTTGCCTAAATGTTACCATTGTTGAAAATGAGGTAAAAACAAAATATAAAGTAAGTCACATTAATTTTATCGCTCCTAAAATAAGACAATTTTCTATTAATGCCTAATTTGAGTTTCAGTGTTCTATGAAGATAGTTCTAGTCCTGAATTTGAAGTCATTACTAATTCCTCTATAACGACAAGAGGGCTTCATTCATCAGTCAACAAGAGTATATCATCACCTTGACTCTAACCACTTACTCATTAACTAGTTACTGACTGCCAACAACTGCTCTAGGCTCTGGAGCTACGAACAGTCTTGCAACACAAGGCCCTTGCTCTCACAGCACTTACATCCTAGTGAGGAAGACACAGATCACAAACAAATAAGTCTATCAGCTGGTGATCACTACTCGAAGGAAATACAGAAAATCAGAGATAGAAGGGAAAGAAGCTATTTTATATAGGGGAGTCATGGAAAGACTCTCTGGTAAGGTAACATTTGAACGAAGTCTGAAATGAGAGACCAGAACAAGGAGATACCTGGAGGGAAAACAGTCCAGGCGAAGGGAAGAGTAAGCGTGCGCACATACTCCCTGTGTTCAAGGAACAGCAAGAACACGAAGGTGACAATGGTGGCGGACGAAGTCAGAGCAATGAAAAGGGTGTTCACCTACCACCTCCCAAGTCATGATAAAAACTCCCGCTTTTACTCACATGCCTGTTTATATTTAAATTCATTAAAGTTAAATAAAATTTAAAATTCAGGTTTCTGGTTACACTAGCCAATTTTCACGGAAAAGGCGATGGCACCCCACTCCAGTACTCTTGCCTGGAAAATCCCATGGATGGAGGAGGCTGGTAGGCTGTAGTCCATGGGGTCGCGAAGAGTCAGACACAACTGAGCGACTTCCCTTTCATGCATTGGAGAAGGAAATGGCAACCCATTCCAGTGTTCTTGCCTGGAGAATCCCAGGGACGGGGGAGCCTGGTGGGCTGCCGTCTATGGGGTCACACAGAGTCAGACACCACTGAAGCGACTTAGCAACAGCAGCAGCCAATTTTCAAGTGCTGAACAGCCACCTCTGGTCAACGGGTACCATACTGCATGCATGTATGCTCAGTTGTGTCTGACTCTTTGTGACCCTATGGACTGTAGCCTGCCAGGCTCCTCTGTCCAGGGGATTATCCCAGCAAGAACCCTGGAGTGGGTGGCCATTTCCTCCTCCAGGGGATCTTCCCAAGCCAGGGATTGAACCCACATCTCTTGTACTGGCAGGCAGATTCTTTACATTGAGCCATCTGGGAGGCCCCAGGTACCACATTAGACAATGTAAAACAGAACATTTCCATCACTTAGAAAGTTTTATTGGACAGTGCTGTGATTT
This sequence comes from Oreotragus oreotragus, assembly GCA_006410675.1. NCBI lineage: Eukaryota > Metazoa > Chordata > Mammalia > Artiodactyla > Bovidae > Oreotragus > Oreotragus oreotragus. Next base: position 86,175 of record SJYX01008749.1, on the reverse strand, counting down.
TTTAGCTGAACAGCAAAAGATGGTATTCAAAGAATCTCTGACTGCTGGGTGGAAAACAGACTGTAGGAGTGAAAACAAGGAAATAAAGCAGGCAGCTATTATAATCTAGGCAAGATGCTGCTGACTCAGTTTAAGATGGTAGCCTCGGTGTGGGTGAGAGAACTAGCAGGACTCTGGATGTCAAGACAGAGCCACCAGCATCTGCTGACAGATTCAGCGTGAGGTGTGAAAACCAGACACGTTCTCCTTGACTCCAAAATTTTGCGCACACGCAACTAGAAGGTGGACTCCCCTTACTGAGATAAGAAGACAATGGAGGAAGAGATCAGTCGGAGAGATCAGGAGTTTTAGACATGTTAAATAGACAGGCCTATTAAAGATCCACAATCAAATAATATATAACTAGAGAGTTTAGGACCCAAAGGAGAGATTAAATTCAGAAAGACATATTCGAGAAGTGCCAGGACTTTTCACTCTCGTGCACTGGAGAAGGAAACGGCAACCCGCTCCAGTGTTCTTGCCTGGAGAATCCCAGGGACGGGGGAGCCTGGTGGGCTGCCGTCTATGGGGTGGCACAGAGTCGGACACGACTGAAGTGACTTAGCACTGACTCAGCAGCAGCAGCATATAGAGATTATTTAAAAGCTGTGGAGATCTATAGAACTCCCAATCAGTGCGTACAGGTAAAAAAATAAACAAAGAAGTACCTTGGAGACTCTCCAACATCTAGATATCATGTCATAATAATGAGGAGGAATCAACAAATACGACTAAAGGAGCAGCCAGTGAAATGGGAAGAGAACCAGTAACCAAGAGGGAGTGGTGTCTAGGAGACCAGTGAGTGTATTTCGAGAAGGAGAGAGCTGTGGCAAATGCAAACAGATCAAGACCAAGAGGACAAAGGCGTACTGACCACATCTGGTCACTGGTGAACTTGCCAAGAGCATTCTAGTAAAGGGGGACAAGTGGAGTAAGCTGGGAGCAGAAGGGGAAGCAGTAGGTATAAACAACTGCTCACAGGAGTTTTTGCCACCTACAAAAAGACATGGAACAGTTGGAGAGAAACATGGTGCCGAGGAAGGAAATTATTTTAAGATGACATGTTTGGTGACAGGAATAATCCAATAAAGAGGGGAAATGGTTCAATAGAAGAAGGAGAAAACAGCAGGAACGTCCTTGAGCAGATGAGAGGAGGTGAACTCACAGTGATAAAGCTGGCCTCAGTTCAGTTTAGTTCAGTCGCTCAGTCGTGTCCAACTCTTTGCACCCCCATGGACGGCACAGTATGCCAGGTTTCCCTGTCCATCACCAACTCCTGGAGCTTACTCAAACTCATGTCCATTGAGTTGGTAATGCCATCCAACCATTTCATCAGAAGGGTGCATAGACCATTCATCAAGGGCCATGGAGGGGCCAGGGTAGGCAGGTGAAATAAATTCATGAAGACAGGAGGATTTGGTATTGGGAACATGTGACTATTCTCTTCTGATGGTTCTAAACAGTTATGTGCCCCGTTAGACATTGCTTTTCAAAGGAATCAACTGTGTTTTAGTTATCATTGTATTCCTAACACTAGCAAGCTGGCACGCATTAAATTATTCAAGAGTTCTATCCAACAAACATATTCTTGGAACTATCTGACTACACAGGGACCTCAGCTTAAGCCCTGACTTGTGCAGGACTTACCCATCCATTCTGTACGGAGAACACTCAACATTACACAAAAGAAAAGGTGTCTGTCATCACCAAGCACAGCTCGTCGCCTTGCCCTCCCCACGCAGCCCTGCTACTCCAGGGTGGGGTGGGAGGATTATACGCATATCCAGCTTCCATGTGCAGAAAGTGTCTCATGCCTGTAATCCCCAAATGGCAACTACCCACTTTTGTTTTGACTGATTTCCCCCTTCAGACAGTGGTCTGTTTACTCAGGACAGACCAAGCGGTTCTACTTTCTTAGACTATAACTGAGTCTCTTTGCCTTTAAGCATACCATATATAGTGCCTTTCTCATTGTGATCAAACCCAGCTCCTGTGTGGTCTTTCCCTTCCTAGCCTCCCAAACTGCAAACACTACAGACCCCTGTTTACAATGAGCTTTCAGAAATTATACAAAACTTGAACAATATTAGAAATTAACTATATAAAATGCAATTCAATTTTCTAAGAGTAAGGGCACTGAAAACAAATCAAGTGTTAAACAATAGTAACATAAAAAAAAAAGAAGCAGTCAACATTACTGATGTTCATTAAAGGGGCAAAGTCATATCCCCTCTAATCTGGACTGCATCAAGCTCACCTCCTATACTTGCTTTCCTAGCATAACGCAGTATTTTTCTAACCAAATAAATTTAGGCCTATTAAATCTGTTAAAACTTGACAAAGATAAAATAATATCCTCAGTCTTTCAAAAATTGTGTAAGTAGTTCAAATTGTTGAGAGGAATCATTCTCTGCAATAAGCATGCTGAAACTAATGGGGGGGACGCTTTGACTAACAAAAGTGTCTGATTAGATAAGATAATGCAATACATCTATTATATCTAGTGTAACAATACCATTCACTGTAGCTAAGACTCTTAGCATTTCCATTATAAAAAACCTGTTTTTCAACTCTACCACCTGCCAGCCATTAAAATAATTTTCTTTTTCTCCTACAACACTCAAGTGTTGATCCTGGAAACATTCTACCACCACTCCCACTAAATGTTTTTGTTCTTTAGATTATCATGCAAATATTTTTAAAGCGTATTTTGTCTTTTTGCACTGCACAGGTCTGAATTCAAATATTAAAGTTCTGATGTGCAAGGATGGACCACAGGAACATTCGTTTCAGAAATATATCAACGTGTACTAGAGGTCAAATTGGTAGAATCTTAGCCAGTAGAACATTATTCTAATGCCCCAAGTAAGAGTTACAGATATTTATGATCATGATGATATCAATAGTGATAAACGGTTCTTCACCTGACGAGGGAAAAAAAATCTAACAAGATAATATAAAATCAAAAAACATAAAAATAAAGATCAGGTAAAAAGAACTAAAATCATGGTAAGGAAAAGCAAGTACGCAATGGTGACAGTACAGTAAGAAAAAGTGGGTGAAAACACAACTACCCACTCTCTCCACTAGGTGTGAGATCGCTATTTAAAAAAAAAAAGCCCAAATGCAAAGGTACGGTTTATTTTTCCTTGAACAATTATCCCTCAGAAGAGAAAATTGTTTCATATTCCTATTAAGTCCATATCAAGTCTTTCTTTTTTACCACGGCTTACTCTCTCCATCCCCTTATTGTGAGTTACAGTATCACTTCAAGTAGACATTACCCCAAGTAACAGGATCCCTGGAAGCCTAGGGAAGTCGCCTGAATCAGTCAACTGAACCGGTCAGAAGGGCTGTAAAGGATTTAAGCCTGATTTAACTCCTAAGGATATAACCTGACTCTGGCAAGTATTTGATTTCACTGTAAACAAGTCCTTCAAAGACAAATTTTTACAAAGCATTATAATAAGTGGTTACACTTTAGAGATCAACATATATGCTTCTCCAAGAGGAAAGACAAAACCAACTGTCCTTTAATTATGAGAACAGGCACCAAGGAGAAAATTTCCAGGGATCTCAAAGACTCAAAATATGTTGGATTTCAAACAAGTCGAATGGAAGTAAAGTCAAACTGTCAGACAATTCAAAGTGATTTAAGGAGGGAGAAAAAACCCTTATGTTCACGATGCCCTGGAAGTGTTTAAATTGCTTCACGAAAAGCCAGGGGAGGAAAGCAACATTTAAAAACGACTTCAGATGATGCAACTTTAAAGCACACATCCTTAACTTACGTTAAGGATATATGACAATTTCATCTGCATTCCTAAACTTTATATGTTCCAGTTAGTCAAAACACTTTACTTAACCTACTCACTGGGAAAACAAGGGCATCGCTTTATATCAGAATCATACATATTTGCCACCTGCAATAAATGAAAAAAATAAGGACAAAGATCAAATCTTTTCATTTTTAAAATCATTTTCCTCAACCCGCAGCAGTGCACCTCACAGATTCGTTCAATAGCTAAGCAACATGTTAAAACTGACTTCACATAGATGAAAAGGTTGATATAAAATGTCTTGTGAGAGAAATAGCATATTATGTATTACATGCATGAATTAGAAAATCGCAGCGTGTCTACATTTGAAAATATATTTATACAAGTTATACATCTGTAAGCACATTTTTTTTTCCCCTAAAAAAAGGATTTGGGGATACGGTGCTAGGCTTTTCAAACCCAAGTTCTGCAAGACAGCTTTGTTCTATTTTCCCAGAAAGATTTAGTATTACTTTTTGGAAAACCATGCATTAACATTCAGAGTAATGCCTAACGTACAGTAAAAGCTAAGTACATTTTCGATATTACCATGAATAGCTAAACCAAAACTAGTTGTTAAACGTTGTTTACTGACTTGTACTTTACTGAAAAAGACAAAACCTGCCTTTTTCATGATATTTACTATAAATCATAAGCAAAATAAGACCCAAACTGGAGACTGTACTTCAAGACCACTGCAGGCACTTAGCACCGGCTGCAAACCTGCTCAGTTCTGAAGGCGCTACAGCAGCCGCCGTTCCTGACTGTCACACTACTCAGGTCACTTTGATACCTACATTTCATTAACGCAGGAACAGCATTAAAGGAATAAGGAACAGCACTAAAAATGAGGGTTAATGAAATTTGTGATAAATTAATATATATTATAGACTTGTTCTTCAAAATTTTACCCATACCCTAACAAAAGGAATTTATATTTGGTTTATACCTTTCAGCTTTCAAAAAAGGAGGAATGTTTTTAAGAATGGAAGACAAGGTTTCCTCTCCAAGTCCCCACAACACAAGCCTCAGTTCCAAGCCCCCACAACACAAGCCTCAGTTCCAAGCCCCCACAACACAAGCCTCAGTACCTTTCACACAGTTAAGCACACGCTGCACAGCTGCAGTAAAAACAACTCCTAAGAATTTCAAGAAGTGTAACTTGGCCTGTTTACCAAGCCAAACACAGGCAGTATATCTCATGAGTCAGTATACAGATAAAACATTCTTTTACAAAAGAATTCTGAATTTGAAATAATCTCTACCAGAAAGGATATATGGTATACTTGTTAAGATATAAATGTGAGATGACCTTTTATCCCCAAATCACAGTACAATGAAATGTAAGTATGACTTTGAAAACTGAAAAATGTGTATTATAATAACCCCATTCCAGGTTTCCACAAGGTCCGAAGATCCAAGTTAGTAGGAAGCAAAGAAATGATCTATGGCATCAAGGTGCTATTACAGTTCTGAAGGCCATGCTGAAAAAACATCTGGGCTTCACTTGCAAAAATGAATGATGTATTTTAAGATGAAAAAAATTAGAGAAGAAAACGTCAGTGAAGCCAACCTGGCCATGAGTTGAGGGAGAGATACAAGAGTCACAGCAGAGTGAAAAAGGGAAAATAGTGTCCAGAATGCTTGAGCCCACAGCTAAGAAAGGTGACAGTCATGAGCAGCCTCTGTCACAACCTGGAGAGGGGAGACAGGCAATAAATAATAAAGGGACTTCACCTTCAAAGACCAAACAGGAGTAGAAAGTAACTGCTCCGTAAGTGACAAGCGGGCCTAAGTCCCGGGAAGAAATCTGTGCTGGTCTGGACCCGAGTGCCAACAGTGCCTCCTTGACATGGCAAATCGATGAATTCTGAGATCCTCCCAAACTCATGAACATCAAAAGACAGGTGGGAACCTGTGTTGGGGTCACTGTCTAACAAAAGGACTAGAAATTGTAATCCCACCTCCTGACACCTAATTCCTACAACTACAAAACTGATAGTATTCTCATAACAAACTACCAAATGTCACAGACTTTCTGGGTGCTTGAAACCCTGAAGGCTAAGTTCACAAATGTCAAGGACCTAGTGCAGATGTGTCCAATCCTTCAGAGCACCAGACCCCATGTGGTGATATACTGCTTTCAACTGCCAATGACTGAGAAAACACACACACACACACATATATTCAGAGACCTTGCCTACAACGAATCTTCTAAATCTCTCACCCACAGGGGGTACAGACAACTAGCTGAGAAGTATCAGTCCTCTGTGCATAAAGGCTTGAAGAGGCACTATTTCATGGGCTACACAAGGCTTAATTTAAGTTCCAATCACTACCTCTGTATAAATATTATCAATCCTCCAAATACCCCAATACTCGGCCAGTATCACCACCAAGGTCAATCAAAAGGAAGAAGTTGGTTGGGGGACTGTGGCTTATACTGTAGTGACTAAAAGCAGTGTGGGTTCTAAAACCAGCCAGCCAGGGTAAGAATCCCGGCTCACCTTTATGACTCACGTGACTTTGGTCCAGGCTTTTAGCCTCTCAGTGATTCAGCAGCCTCACATGCAAAACAGGAATTAAGAAGAAAAAGTTCCTACTTCGCACATTTGTGAGAATACATGTAAAGCAGTTAGGTCAGTGTCTGGCATACGGCAGGCATTACATAAGTGCAAGCAAAACAAAACCGACAGGAAAACTCAAAGCTGGACTGAAAATCCTCAACAAAAAGAAGGGCACTGTATTATTACAAGCATCTTGAAAAAGTCTTAACACAACAACTTTTCATATATACAAAGGCTATTTCCTTGCAGCCATGTCAGGGGAATCTAAACCGAGCTACCGCACGGCTTTCTTTCCTACCCAGTGCCACTCTTCCGCTGCCCTTTTAAGCTCCTGCTCTTGGTTCATGTTTTAGGTCATCAACACCTGCCATAAACATTGCTTGCTCCTGAGGAAAACAATTAGAATTTTACAACACAAGACAGTCCTTCATCAGATGTCAAAACTTTCACCAAATAGGTCTGCTACAGAGGACTAAATAAACACATAACCACAGAACTCAACTAAATAAGATAATGTGTGCAAAGAACTTAGCATACGGGCTGGCACTCCACCAATGTGAGCTGTAGTCATTAATTCTATTAACAATGCTCCTGAAAAAGCATTGCTCAATCTCTCAGCTTTAGGTAAAAATAAATTTTTATTTGGTTGCGAGTGTACACGTTTTGTTATCAGAAGCAAATGGAATCTGTATATGCGACAATACAAACTTCAGAAACACTGAGTAAAAGAAGCCACACACAAAAGGGTACATACCATATGATTTTGTTTATATGTCTCCCAAGAACAAACAGAGATAGTATCAGAAACTAGCTGCTACAGTCAGGAAGGGAAAGGGAGGATGGATGGGAAAGCAGCACAACAAAATTTTCTGGGATGATGGAAATGGTCTCCATCTTCTTTGGGTGGTTGGACCATGGATACACAAAATGGGAAATATTCATCGAACTGCATACTTAAGACCTGTATATTTTATTGGATATAAATTATACCTGAATTTTTTTACTAAAAAAGCAAATGCCTCTTTGTAATTGAGAGTTAGGGATGTTATATAGGTGATTTAGGAGAAGGAATACTGAACAATTGTGAAATTTAGGGTCAAAACTTAATGAGTTATGGTCCACGGAAAACAAATTATGCATCTGTGCTTTCTAGTAACAGCACACCTCCTATTTATATCCACCTCATCCATCTCCTATTGTCTCTCTCAGTTCTGATCACTGGCTCATTCTTCCACTCAACGCAGAGTTTGCTGTCTCTGCTTACACCACAATGCTAACAGAGTTAACAGAAAGAAAGACTATGAATACTCAATCAAAACAGCAACGTTTTTATTAAATAGGCAAGCAGCTGTGTGAGCAGAGACTTGTAAATGCATCTGTTCTACAGGATTTTATGTTTAATTCAATTTGTTCAAATCAGAGCAGCAAAGCCCTATAACTATGGCCTAGACAAGGAAATAGTTTTGCAGAACAGAACAGAATCCTACATTAAAATGGTGTTTGTTAGGGAAGAATTGCACCTATTCATTCGTTCGTTCACTCAACAAGCACTTACTGAGCACCTATCCCATCCCAGTCATTGTGTGCGGTGCTGGGAATACAAAGGTGAGGCCCAGTCTGGCAGAGCTGACAGACATCTGAACAGATGGTCATAATGTATTGGGCTCAGAGGCCTGGAGTATAGTACTCTGAAAGCACAGAAGAGAGGGAAGATTTCCTTTGAAGGCTGGAGCTTTTCTGGAGAAAATAGGCAGAAAGAGAGAATGAAAATAGACTCCCACCTAATCTCCACCCTATACGTAAGGGAGCTGCTACCGAAAGCATTTGTTTCTAAACCTGGGTTGGGAGTACATGGCTGTTCTGTGCCTTATTCTTTTAACTCTTTTTCTCTGTCGAGTATTTTGTAATGAAAAAAATTTAATGCAATCCGCCAAGTGCCTGTAGACTTTGAAAACGTTCCCCACCAGCAGCTGCTTATCCCACGACAGACAACTTAGAGATGCCAGGGTTAGCTAGTCAGCCGTGGAAGTGGGAGAGGAGACAGGCTAAGATTTCTCTAGTGATGGCTGTGTGTTAGGCCTTGGGTGTAGGACATATTCCAACTTCACTTTATATACCCACAGGAAAAAAAAATGGGAGTATATATACCTTTGCCATAGGAAAAAAATAGTTTATCATAAACAACTAACTGCATTCATTGTGATCTCTATTCTCTAAGCAAATGTTTACTGAACACTTGTTAACATTCACCCAGAGAAAAACAAACTCCTGCCTCTTAAGTGCCTGCCATCCAACCGGAGGGATAGTCAGGGGCGCCAACTGCAGGAATACAGCGGGTAGACTCTACAGTAAGGACTGGAGAAGACACAGCACAAGTCTGCAACAGGGGGTGTGTAATGATTCAGTAATGATTCAACACTCATTATCCTCCTACTCCATAAACAAGTGGTAATCACATCATCTCACTAGCTCCTCCCAACGGGGGAAAAAAAAAACTGACAAAATTCTAGAACTCACTGTGAAGTTCAAGGTGCTACTCTCATGCTGAAACAATACTGCCTTAAGCCAAAATGACGGATGAGAATGTGCTGGATTGAGCCTTTAAGCAAAGGTAGACTTTTCTTGACTGGAATGACTAATATGTTTACATGGATAAAACAACTCAGTTACTTTTTCTTCTTTTGCTGTTCTCATAGACACTAAATGACCAGTCTCAAGTTAGTTTTTTAGAAACTTTATTTTTCCATTCTAAAAAAAAAAAGAAAATGTTTGATTCAAAATAAAGTCAACCACACACACACACACACACACCATGCATGTATAACAAAGTAAATTCAAAGTACTTTTGAGATTAATTTTTTAATTGACTTTCCTCTCCTTCCTCCAACCATTCTGTAATCCAATATGCTCTAAGACTAATGCCACTGCTCACACACCTCCTTCTTCCTGCACTTGAGAGTTTAAAGGTAAGGGACAAGACAGATTTGCGATGTTTTGATAGTGTGTTGCCATGGAAATGACTTGCTTATTCCTTATGAAGCACCATGACTTCATGGCAAATGAGAAAGGAATAGGATGATTTCTAACGATTCAACTCAGAGAAAAATTAACAGCTAGGGTGGAATAAAAAAACAAAAACTCAACAGACAACCTGGAAAATACTGCGATGTCAAGAGTTATAGTGAAATATTTTCAAAGAACTTATACAAGCCTGACCTCCAAAACAGGAACCCTATAATCAAAAAGGAAGATATAATATTAACGTGAAGATAAGCCATTCAAATAACATGGACCTGTGGTTTCTAAATAAATACATTACACCCTCAATCCCGATAGACTACGAGCAAAATCCTATGACTTTCTGTGGATACATTATAAAATTAAACCCACACTATACTTTTCCCTTCCTAAAAGCAGTCTGCTTTTTTTTTTTCTTTTCTTTCTTTTTTTTTTTTTTTTTGCTGCCCCTGTTTATACAGCTTATCCCTTATCACACTGACAAGACTGGGAACCACAGCAGATGGTCCCCTCAGACATAATTCTAACAGGTTTTTTGTGCAAACAAAAGATAAAGAAGGCTACAGCAATGATTTACTGATATCTAAAGTTGAAAACTGACAAAACACAAACTGCTTTTTTCTTACTGTTTGAACTGTTTATCCTTTAAATTTCTAAGATAGATATGGCCAAAATTAAATATGATTTCAAACTACAAAACCAAATACCCAGTTTTAACAGCCATTAAGTCTTGTCTTTTGGGTCGCCAAAATGTCCTAAATCACATTTTTTAAAAACACTATTTACAGTTCCTTTTGTACTGGCAAAAGGGGGAAATATTTATAAGTTTCTGACTTATAAATTCAACTTAGTTGCTAGTTGTGAAATAAACTACTCATCTGGATTTTTCTTAAGCAAGGAAAATGCATTTGAATTGAAAACTCCAAAATGTTTTCCCCAAGAAGAGTTAAGAATGAATTAACTGAATCAATTCTGGAATCTTGGTTGTAGAACTAAAGTCTGTTCTATTTCAAAATAATCTACCTAGTGAATTTAACACAAAACCAAATGAAAAGCGTCCTCCAAATTACTCATCCTTCAAGATTAAAGAGTGTTTACATACCATAAAACAGAAGCTCCCTCGTGATAATCTAATTGCAAAGAGCATTATTTTTATGGCAAACCTGAAAATCTAGCAAGAGCCACAAACAATAATATACAATGAAACTGACAAGCATCTGAAATAAACTACCCAGACATCAAGCAAAACTACACCAGACAGACCCACAGGGCTCTTGTAATGTAGGTCATGACTGTCAGACCATGGCGAAAACATGGTGACCCTTGATAAAAATTAACCTTGATTATATGTAATCATGCATATATTTTGCTCTCAGTAACCAGCCCTCTGAAGTAAGTCCATAAAGCTGCAAGAGGTGGATATTGGAGTTTGTTGTGAACTACTTTTCACCAGAGAAAATATCTGCCTCATCATCTGTCGGTGGAGGTGTAAGGTAGCTTCCCACAAAATAGTCCAAGACTTCTGTGGCCTTCATACCTCTTCCTTCTGAGAGATCTTACTACTTCAACAAAATGCACTTCCTCTATAATGTGTCTGTACAGATGTCTGCTGCTAAGTCGCTTCAGTCTAACCCTCCATAAAAACCTACATGTACATATATTCCAGCTAAACTTATCTCTTCTAGAGGTAGAATATGACTGCGTTTTTTGGGGTTTTTTGGTAGAAAATTATAAAATAAGCAAATAAAAAGTCAGATCAGGAATAACAGGCCTGATCATCTCATCTTGTACGGTCTCTTTTTTGTAGAAGTCACTCACAAATCTCTGACTGGGAAACAGGCGGAGCTAAAATACTGACTTCTCAATGAATCCAAACTCAGACACAAAACCTCTTACAAAGCCTTACAGAGGGACAAAAACTCCCCATGCAGCAGAACAAAAAGATATGACCATGTTCATATGGTATACGACAACTTATCCACAGCTAGTTTTAACTCAGGTAGTGACAGCATAATACTCTGAACCCAGCATAAGCCAGCTAGTCACACTGCCTTCCACAGCCACAAAGCAGATGTTTAATTCTGCCAGCCAGCCGTCACATGTGAGAACTGAAAACAGGACCCACTGAAAGACTGTGCTTGAATCAGGGCAGATCCATGATCCCTGGAAGAGCAGTGGGTCACAAAGTCACGGGAAAGAACAGGTGTTCTCTGTGCAATGATTCCAAATCCAGTCTAAACCCACCGGGTCATGGGTAGAAGTACATAATTTTCTGATGGAAGAATATCCAAGATCCAGGGCACTAAAAGTGTACGAAAAAAGTGTAGTCTAACAGCTGTTATTTGATGGTCTATATCCTAAACTAAATGATTTATTTCTGAACAGAAAATTCTGTAAGACAGAGCAGAAACCTAATTTTGATATTTGCAGCAAAAGTATGCCATTTATTACAACTCTAAGACAAAATAAAAAGCATGAGGCTGATTCTAATAGAATTTAAAACAAATGCAGCATATTTTCTCTAAACACATATTAGGTTCACTTCCATCTGCCATCTTTCTAAAGGATGAAAAACTCGCTAACTGAAATATGTTTGCTAATAAATATAACTTGAGATTCTTCTTTGAAATTAAACGGTAAAAGTGTTATGAAAACTGTCTTGTTTGCAGACAGCGCCAGTCACATACTATTCGCATTGCGGTCACTACGTGTGCTCTCTGTGTCTTGTTCTACCTTGCTTGTCAGTGCTTGTTACTCTTGTATTAAGAATGTGTATATTAACGTGTATATACGGTCACATATGTATACACACACACGTTTGTTACTTCTGTGTAAATATGTATACACATATTCTTAATACATAAGCAGCAGTGACAAGCAAGGTAAAATAAGAATACTGTATTCCACAATGGGAAGTTTCCATCTGAAAAGGCAGATCTAACATACTTTTTTAAAAAGGCAAACAGGAAATGTGTAACAATGAGTTGCACAACGTGGTCCTTAAAATCCTGAACTCACTAAACGTCATCATATTAGTAGGAGACTGGCTACAGGCTAATTTAATACTTAAATGTTAATATAATTTTCCCATTACTACATCTGCCATGAATGTTCTTTTAACCAGTATAAGCAAGGTTAGAAAATGGTAAGTAAGAAAGAAGAGAAAAATCCTCCAGCAATATCCTTCTGACATAAATAGGCATTGTTTCCAGGCCTAGTTTGTTAGAAATTACTATACTTTCAAAAATGTGTGATTCGAGCAGAAATAAAGGAAGTAACTAGTTTAGTTTAAAAAAAAAAACTGAAAATAATATAACTGAAATTAGACTACTTGTCTTGCAGGAGTATCTTTTTAAAATAGTGTAATTTTATTTAAAACATGCAAAGACTAAATCCTAAAATAATTAATTTCTTTAGCCACCTCAAGACGAGTCACAAAAACTAGCACTGGATAAATCTTGTTACAAATACTGCACTGTGGACCCATACATATGATAAATAAAGTATAAGAAAGCACTCAGCATTTCTATGTAAACTGCTTCTGAAAGATTATTATGGAATGCACACACTGGCTGAACTTAAAGTGTTCACATTTTAAACATTAATTTACTTTGACTATGTGCATGTCAAAATGAAAGATTGCTGTCTGGATCCAGACATGCCATATTAATATTGAACACAAGCATTCACTTCAGGTCAGTAGTCACTCCAAGTCGACTTCAGCAGGTGGTAAAAGTAATGTACTCATTAAAATGTATGTGTTACAGGGTTATCTCCCCAAAACAGCTCTCAAATAGAGGGAGCCTTGAAACTGAAGCATTAGATATGCTAGAACCAACCTCTAATTGTCACAAGTCTAGAGAAAATTGAACTTACTCTCTCTCCCTAATAACCCATAAATTTAGCAGCTTTCGTCAGTATCTCAGGAAAAGCCAGAGTTTTAAATTCTATGAAGCTAACCTGGTTGCCTCCAAGGGAGTAAAATGCTCTTGAACCAATATACACAGATTAGGGGATCACTTCAGATACAGAAGCCAAATACAGGACTTTCCTTCATTTTGGATGCCTCAGTGTATTTCTTAATTAAGTAAAAATTTACTCCATTCACTTCAATTAACTCTATTCAAATTGTGTCCCCCTTTTCTGAGATAAATTCAGTTCTCCGACTAAAGGCATAGAGCTCAAGATATTAGAGCTGATTCAAACCGAGGAGATCCGCCCACCCCTCTGCCACCCCAAAAAATTACATCTGACCTTAGGCATGAGAAAATATACCAAAATCTCACTCTTAAACTACTTTCCAACACCAGGGATAAATCTATTCCATTTATAACTGGCACACCAAAACTCAAACAAGATCACTCTCTAGCAGTCTTTCAATTTTCTCACTCCTAAGTTACCCCATCATTTTCACTAGCAGATAACTCACTTCATTTTAATAACCTTTTAAATATACACAAACTATGTTCTTTACAAGGTGTTCCCCCACCAAAAAAAACACTGATCCATTCTGTACGTAAATAAGCAGGGTCTCCAAATTCGTAACTAATCACCTCACATTGCTTCATCTCTTCATTATCCACCCAATAAACTAGATAAGCGGAGAACAGGGAGAAAGACAGGTCAGCAGAGACAGGAGAAATAGAAGCCTTCTTACAAGGAAGAGACTGTATCTGCCTTGTTCACTGATAAATACATAACACCATAGGCACATGATGAATATCTAATGAATAAATGAATTTATAAAGAACCAGAGAACACTGGAGTTCAACTCACTCATTTTAGATATAAGTATACTGAAACCCAAAAAGATTAAATGGCTTGGCTAAGATCACAAGGCAAGGTGGTCAGCCTTGCAGAGTTTAACACACTAGATGCTGCTTTTACATCGAGTTTTTTCTTGTTCTCCCGCCTTTAATACTTATTAAGCTCAACATAAATCTTTCTAGAAATTAAGAAGTACAGGTGCAATATAGACCCTCCCCAATCAGGAGGCTAATGTTTCTAAAGATTCCAATAGCAGGAGAATAATAAATTTGGAAGGAATTTAAGATCTAACTGGAAGACAGGACAGGGAGACCAAAGGTAGAAAAAGAACCCACAGAAGCCCCTATCAGTATCTATAAATTTTACTACAATCTAATGAAGATACCACATTAAAGGAAAAGAAAAGTGACATTTTACTTTTAGTTTGTAATGACAAAGACTGCACTTTTCAGGTTCTCTAACCTCCCCTGCTTCCGAGAAAATTCAGGATTTCCTTTCTATAGTTTAATTCAAATATGATTAAACTTCTTTTGACTTGCAGCAGATAAAATGCATACTCAAGATGTATCCAAACATTTATAAGTCCAACAGATTCTTTCTGGGAATTCCAACAGATTCCCATTTGCAGGGAGGGGTCCCAAGAGGTCCCAGGGACCCTCCAGCACATATCTCAGCCTCCTCCCATCTCTCAGATAAAAGATGATAAGCACGAGGGCCTCAAAGTGTCTCTCTCTTCCAGGGTGAAAGGTTAAGTCTCTACAAACGATCTAGGAGCCATTTTTCTTCCTTTTTAATCACTAACCCTCAGTGTCCTCTTTTCTAAATTATCTTTTAAAGGGATGATTTAAATATACCTGAGGAAACAAATTTTAACGATCCTGAAGGATTATTAAAAAAATAAGTATAATCTATAGGAACGTCACACAATGTAAAAAACCATACCAGGAGTGGGGGAAAGTATTCAAACTCAGTAGCTAGTTTCATACTCCGATAAAGGATTTTTCCATCCTCTATAACACCTTTAGGTTTAAAAAGCAAACCACCAGAATTAAGCATTCTAGTGGCTGCCAGTCAATGCTAATTAGCACAACATGCTTAGATTTCTCAGGTGCTCCATAACCTACACCATAATGAAATCTAACTTGCCCCAGATGTTCTTGACCAAAGTAAAAGCATGTCTTTGGCAGGTGGCATAAGAAATGATGAGTCAGGAAGAAATACTCAGCACTGGCCAGATGCCTTAAGGTATCACCAGTAGAAACAGGAAAATTAAAAGAACCAATTGAGGAAACTAACAAAGAACAATGTGTCTATTCTGTTCAGTCATTTCAGGCAGGAAATCTGTGCTTAAGGTGCCCATGAATCACAACATTTGTAATGCACCAAGAAGGCCCCTTACTATGGTCAGGCTCATTAAATGGTCTCAAAAACTTAAGACTACTTGACCTAAAAAAAAATGCTAAATATAATTCTTTCAAGTGGTTAAGAAACCATCGGTGGTTTACACCTAATAGTAAAAGAAAGGGCAACGAAAATGAGAAACCACCTCTGTACTTACATGGTATCACTCAGTAAATTTGACCCATTTCTCACGAATGACATGAATATTGATATAAATTCATTTAACAAACATGAACTGAGTGTTTATTATAGGCCAAATATGGTAATGGGTACCAAGAATACTCCTTGGAAGAAAAGTTATGACCAACCTAGATAGTATATTCAAAAGCAGAGACATTACTTTGCCAACAAAGGTCCATCTAGTCAAGGCTATGGTTTTTCTGGTGGTCAGGTATGGATGTGAGAGTTGGACTGTGAAGAAAGCTGAGCGCCAAAGAATTGATGCTTTTGAACTGTGGTGTTGGAGAAGACTCGAGAGTCCCTTGGACTGCAAGGAGATCCAACCAGTCCATTCTGAAGGAGATCAACCCTGGGATTTCTTTGGAAGGAATGATGCTAAAGCTGAAACTCCAGTACTTTGGCCACCTCATGCGAAGAATTGACTCATTGGAAAAGACAATGATGCTGGAAGGGATTGGGGGCAGGAGGAAATGAGGATGACAGAGGATGAGATGGCTGGATGGCACCACCAAATCAATGGACGTGAGTCTGAGTGAACTCCGGGAGATGGTGATGGACAGGGAGGTCTGGCATGCTGCGATTCATGGGGTCGCAAAGAGTCGGACACGACTGAGCGACTGAACTGAACCAAGAATACAAGAAACAAGGGCTATCTCTGTACTCAAGTTCAGTTTTATAAGAGAAAGATATGTAAACAAATAACTCTAGAATCTAATGAGTGCTATAAGCAGAGATAAAGATGATCTTGGTGGTAATAGTGTGTTAAGGAAAAAGCCTGATTTGGGAGGTGTGGTGAGGGAGATGGGATAAGGAGGAATGGAATTAGAAGGATTTCACACCTGGCACTTAACCTGGAGCTTTACCTCTTTCAAAGTGAGATAAAGTAAGTGAAAATATATGATCTGTCCACTCGCCCCTCACATTTCTGTGTCAAAATGTGTTATTTCACAAATGAGAATTAAAAAGTCAAAAAAAGATACACATATATGCGTAATGAAACTAACACTATGTGCGTGTGTTCAGTTGCTTCAGTAGTGTCCAACTCTTTGCAAGCCTATGGACTGTAGCCCACCAGGCTGCGCTGTCCATAGAATTCTCCAGGCAAGAAGACTGGAGTGGGTTGCCATGCCCTCCTCCAGGGGATCTTCCTGACCCATGGATCGAACCCAATGATCGAAGACGCGTCTCTTACATCTCCTGCACTGGCAAGAGAGTTCTTTACCACTAGAAGGCAATGGCAACCCACTCCAGTGTTCTTGCCTGGAGAATCCCAGGGACGGGGGAGCCTGGTGAGCTGCTGTCTATGGGGTCACACAGAGTCGGACATGACTGAAGCCACTTAGCAGCAGCACCATCTGGAAAGCCTATGTATGTATACACTATCAACTACAGTCCAATGACAGCAAGGAAATCAAACCAGTCAATCCTAAAGGAAATCAACCCTGAATATTCATTGGAAGGACTGATGCTGAAGCTTGAAGCTCTAATTCTTTGGCCACCTGATGTGATGAGCAGATTCATTGGAAAACATCCTGATGCTGGGAAAGACTGAAGGTAGGAGGAGAAGGGGATGACAGAGGATGAGATGGTTGGATGGCATCAACAATTTAATGGACATGAGTTTGAACAAACTCCAGGAGCTAGTAAAGGACAGGGAAGCCCGGCAAGCTGCAGTCCCTGGGGTTGCAGAGTCAGATACTACTGAGCGACTGAACATCAAAAACACAGCCCAAAGGAAAAATTAAAAAAAAAAAAAAAAATGAGGGAAAGCCAAAGAAAAGATAAATAAGTTCCCTGATAATCCATGTCATCTTAGAAGCAAGACCTCCGATCTCCCAACTTCTAATCTCTTATTCCTTCTATGAAATCACCCCATTCTGCCTCGCTGGTTCCCCGAAGAAGCCATTTATTATACATTACATCAATATACTAGCCTCATGTCCTAATTAACACTCACCATAAGAAAAAGATGTGCAAGAGAAATACTTTAAAAGATACTTAAGTAGATTACAGTAAATTAAACATGTTCAAATTAAATTTCATTAAGTTACCAGTCCATTGCAGAGACTCAAATTTAAAACATAATGGTGAATTTTCTTTATTACTTAATAATATAATAAAAGCTAACATTTTATCAACCATTTATTAATTTTCACAACAACCCCATAACCCATTTTAGAGACAAGGAGTCACAGGCTCAGAGACGTATGAGAAATACTTGCTCAGTATGCGTATTTAAAAATTACCCCATGCTGTTCAAGCATCTGAGTTGATCAGTGTCTTTCAGATTACGACAAGAACCAAAACTGGGGGACAAAAATTCTAAGGCAAAGCTACAGGGGCACTACACTTTCAGATAAAGGGCTAAATAATAGAAGGAAAAGTAATCCCCCCTAGAATACTTTTCACAGAAAGAATAGAAAGAATAAAAACATCTTGTAATTCTCAATTGGATGAAGAAGAACAGGTAAGTTGAATTACTTATGTTTAAGTCATATACATTGTTTCCTATGATATTTTTAACACTTTTTTTTAATATTTTAGTTCACCCATATTTTAAGCCTTGGTCATCCTCACTGCATAATCATCATAAAGTCTTGCAATTTTCAACCACAGGTAGTATTCTTCTACTATTGGGGTTTGGGAATACATGACCCTCAAAGTTCACAGAATAGGAAAGAAGCATAATAAAATGGTTGACTTCTTAGAAACTGCCTATGATGTCTGTTTCTCACTCTTGAGATATTTTCTCATTGACATTTTTAAAAATTAAAAAATAAAAAGATGCTGATAAGCCTCTGCTTAATAAAACCAATGATCCAATTCCCTTTCCTAATTAAAAGCTGACAGTACTTGGAGTTATTATTTTCAATGAATGTTCAGATGTAACAGTCTTATTAAAATTATGTCTATTTTGTAATTTCCTTCATTACTAATGCATGCTTAAAGAAACTGATTCTGAGATTCATTTTTCTTGTCTTTTCCAGTCCCTGACATAGACTGGTGAGTGGTACGGTGGACTAACAAGTATATTCAACCAACACAGATGACTGAAATTAAAAATCTATAACAGATTTACATATCTAGGCCACAGGGAAGGGTCATACCGTTAGACCAGCAGCATAAATTAGCACATTATGAAGGCATCTAAAGGAGCCAAACAAAATTTGTATGACGGATCTTTTTTTTTTTCATACAAATATATAATGCTGATTGACTGGATTTCTTTTAATCACAAGCATTATTTAGAGGGAAAAAAATGCTTGTATAGTATCACATTTTATTACTTCAGCTCTTATCCTGAGAAGCACATCTGAAGCTATGGGGAACCCGGGGAAGGGCTGGTAGGTGGGAACCTATTGAAAGCATTTTGGGGACAGTTAGCTGTCTCTCAGTTTCATGCACAGAAACAATTTTAAGTTATTATGAGTGCATTTCTGCTCTAACTTACAACAAATATGTAAACCCAAAGTCATTTAGGAAAATAATCTGTTATTTACCAAACCTACAAGTTTTACATATATTAAAAGACTAGGTTAAAAAACAGATCTGTCTCTTGCTGAATAATTAAGACATTATTAATCTCTACAATAAAAATTTCCTAAGGGTATGGGCTCTGAAGTATTAAAGTATCACGATACTTTCCTTCAATTTTTCATACTATTCCATAGCTCACAAAAAAATTGTCAACCACTGGAAGAAAATGTCTAAATGATAGTTTTTAGCTACTGAAACAGTTGCTGAATGTTCAAATCCTCCTTTAATTATCCATTTTTTAAATAATTCAGACAAATCACACATGTATAATATTAGTAACACCAGCAAAAGCAGCACTAAGAGGGAACATTTAGATATAAGCACATACACTCTCATAAACATAATGAACCCTCTCACTGCCAAGTATGTCTTCACCTCCCCCAAGCTACATGCATTTAGTAACTGAGACAATCACGTCAGAGCAATAAAGATGAGTTTTTAATGGAGCAAGATGTTAACTATTTCTAAGGATTAGTACCTTAAAAAGAGATATTTAAGAAAATAACAAAAACTGAAACGTACAAGCTATGTTGGCTGGAAACATTTTCTATTTTTAAGTAAAGGAAACAGTGGAACCACACTTGAAGTTGTCTAGATTTCTTAATCTTACCCCCAAACAAAAGTCAAGCATTTTATACTACTAGTCACAGAAGCATTCTATGCTGGGCTACATCCAGCAAAAATCACTGGCAAATTCTATTTATATTTTAAAAAAAAAACAACTACAGATAGCTTTGATTGGACATTAAAAATGTAATATTAATAGTTGTATTATCTTCTTAGGTCATAAACTACATTGGATGTAATATGCTTCATGAATTTTAAAAAAAAAATCAGGTTTTCACCTAATAGCATGGGAAATGTATTCACCATATCCTATTATATAAATAATCCTCACTCTGAGTCAAATTCATTTTATTTAATTTTTTCATTCTTCACCTAGAGAAGCTATTCATAGAATCTAGAGTCTCCTTTCATCACACTACTGCCAGTAGGAAATTCAAGCAATGGAAGATCTTGGTAAATTTTCAAAGGTATTTTTACCATAAAATAACACTGCAGAATGGATAACCTATGTGGTATGACCTAAAAGCCACACAAATCATTTATTTATAGCTGTTATGTTTTAATCACTGGATAGTTTTTATAGGCTTAAAAAAATTAATGGTTTTTGCTATACAAAAGCAACTATGTTTTCCATGAAACATTAGGCTGTCACATTAATACAAGGTTTTATCATTAATTATACTGGATTATACAGGAGTTTATGTCTACAAGATGATTGCTAAATATCTGAATTTCCAAACCATTTCCAAATAAAAATGAAACCTGGTCCTAGCAAACTTCACATGAATTAAAAATCCATTTACAAAACAGAAAATTAAACCTAAAAAATATAACCTCAATTTAATACACTTGCAGATAAAAATGGAACATTTTTTTCATCAAAAAGCAGAGTATACATATGTAAACAGTGCCACCTTTTGGAATATTTAGGAACTGAGCTTCTAAATTGTACAAAAATACCTTTAAATGTATTTTCAAAGAGAAAGAGAAATTTAAAAAACACCAGTTTACAATTTACTAACATTAAAGTGTAATAAAATAGCTGTTTGTTTTAAAACTTATATTTTCAAAAACTGAAGTATTATCTCATGTGTATATGCTTCCATTTCATTTTCATGAGGTTGGCGGACCACCATGTCACTTCAAAGAAAACTGAGGTTCAGAAAATGTTAATGCCTGACCCAAATTATTCCTCAGTTAAGAATGGCTGAGTCCTCAATATCTTGAAACTGCTAGTTTTTAAATTTCAACATTAATTCCTCAGTCAAATCCTGTAAGTTACAATAATGCACTGTACTAAACAATAATGCACACACTTCCATGCTACAGAAGACTTTGCAGAATAACTGTATTTGTTTTTTGTATACACTTGCAAAGAAAAGATATTTATGTTTAAATTATTACATGAAGAACACGCACTGACTACATTCACACAGCTGTTTACATTTTACAAACACAAAAACTCTTCATCTAACACAGTATTCTTCCTGCCTCTATGCTAACAGAGAAAATCTTCACTGAAAACTAAAAAACTTTCTCTCATTTTTTTTCTCTCGGGGTAAAAAAGCCCTTGTTTATGGCTTGCATGTGATTTGCAACTTAGGTAAGACACAAGATAAAAAGCTGCTTACAGATGAGATGGAAATGATAAGCTTCAAATATTCTCCCTAAAGCTTCTCTGTCTTAATTTGATCTCTCATATTTAGATGTCTGTAAAGCATTTTCAACATCTTCTATTTTTAACCTCTTTCATTTATTTCCTGAATAATTATGAGACTGTAATATATTTATTCTAAAACACTCTCACAACTCCCTGATTTTTGTAAGCTCACTAAGAATTCAGCTCTCACACGGAAAAAAGAAAATATTCAATAGTCTTATCTTTGATTCATCTGTTACTAAGAATTTTACTCAAAGTGCAGTCATTGATAGTAATTTATGGAAAATTCAGAAACAGTTAATATATGTAATGAGTCCTTCTTAAATTACTGTATACCGCCACTCAATTCTAAAAGAAAGAAGAGCTGGTAAGATGGTAACTAAAATGGTTCCTGAAAATACTGAAAGAGTAAAAGCAAAGAGCAAGCCAGAGGGAAGAGTCAGAAGTACATCATCTGAGAAACCGAACTCCACAATCAATACAATTATCAGACATTAACTAGAAATGTTCCTTAAGTAGCTTCACCTCTTGTTCCTAATATATTCAAGAATAAGCACAGTGTGAGACATAAAAGCTGGTAAAGCTAGCCATTTCTAAAAATAACTTAGTGGGAAAGACTGAATATAAACATACTAAATACATTTTTGAAGGGTTCCATTTCACCCTCACAGCTCTTTTTTCATCACTGGGAGGGCTGAATGTACCGCCGCAACCCCCCATGCCCCCACCAAGAGTAAATAACATAGAAATCTTCTCTGCTACTAAGTCGCTTCAGTCATGTTCAACTCTGTGCAACCCCATAGACAGCAGCCCACTAGGCTCCTCTGTCCCTGGGATTCTCCAGGCAAGAATATTGGAGTGGGTTGCCATTCCTTCTCCGAGAAATCTTCTCTAGATGCTCTTAATTTCCTCCACTATTTCTGAATGAATGAAAATCCCATTTTGAAAGCCCTTAGTTTTATTCCTTTTGCTTTCGCCGTAGGTAGAAGGGGAAAAAAGGAGAAAATGTCACTTTCATTGACACCCTATACTATATGCCCCCTTACCAATTCCTGCAAATAACTCATTTGACTACAAGCAATGCTCCAAGATCATTTCTCTCTGAAAATGTACAGGCATACACACAGATATATGAAAATATATAACTAAATTTTAATAAAATTTCTAATACTGAATTCAATCCTACTAAATTGAAAGGAGTTACTTCCAACTTATAAGAATGGATTAAATTAGACTGCTGATTCGATATCATTTGCAGTGTCCATGTCAGGCAAAGTGGTAACATGAGGATCTTACCAAGACATGTCAGGACCATGCAGTCTGGACTTGACAGCCACTAAATAGGAGTTTACTGAAAGAACTCCTATTTAGGGACTCACGCACACACACCATACACATTTATTGAACCTTTCGAATATACTTTAATTTGTATATTTTACAAATATTCTTTAGAGCATAAAGAATAAAGTTAACTTTATTATAGTAAAAAAAATAGTTTTCATTGTTCACTAGCACACACACAAAACACTTGAATTCCTATCGTGTGCCAGGTACTGAATTTGATAATGATGAAACCACATACTGAATACTTCTGTATATGCTAATATTTAATGTTTAGAAAGGATTGCTATTGTCATCTTCATTAGATAAATAAGAATACTGAAGCATAGAGGTACTGTCCTTTGCCCAAAGTCATAAAGCTAATACACTGCGGTAGCTGGTTTCACAGTTTGGCTCAATATTAATAGCTGGCTACAGTCTGCTCTTAATCACTAAGCTACAGTGTCTCTGAGATGCCAAACAAAGGCAAAGATGATTAAGACAGAAGGAACTCACACACCAAGGGAGAGAAAAGGTAAAAAAAAAAAACAAAAAAACCACGATAAATCATCCGAAGACAGGAAGTAGCTGAGTTACCACTCTAAGTCAAGGGAAGTAAGCTGAACGGTGAATTATAAAGTAATTATAAGTAAGCAGAGCAAGTGGTGACACAGCTGTAAAAGGAGTTAAATGTATCTAAAATGATCAGATCAGGTGATCAAAAGAGTAACCACACCACACACAAACACAGCCCTTAAATCACCCATATACATGAATATGTGTATACAACACCACACAAAAATTCATAGACACTCTTCAATTTGAGAATCATCATGCTACAATGAAGAAAGGACCAAACGGAAAGTCTCTGAAAATGCCTGGACATTCAAACCATCTTGAATCAACCAAACACATGTTGGTAAAGCGGGAATGAGGGGGAAATTTTAAAGTGCTATAATTCACTCTATTCTCCTTTAATATGGAACCTCTTTAACCTCAATATCTGTTAACAGATTTGGGGAGTAATGAGATACTCAAGATGTACCTTACACAAAGGTTAGTTTTTAGTTAAGCATGAAAGCAATATAGTGGCAAAAGGAATCAAATGTTTGTCCTCAGATTCAAAATCTCCCACTTTAGCACGGCAAAAGGACAATAACCACATCCTAGAAGAACCACAGTCAGGGGAACAGAGCAACAAGGATGTCAAGTAGGATGCAATGAATGAATAACTTCACATGCAGTGTCCAGCATATGGTGGGGCTGTATCCAAGCTGAATCATGCTGCCTCTGGAAAGATCAATTTGTCCAATTCTTACACAAGTCCTACTAAAAAGTTTAAAAAGCAGTAAGTCAGAATAAAATAGAGTTAACAAACTTAATGACTTCTAATAATTTTATTAGAAGACTATTTGTAACACGAAATTCACTCTTCCTAGTAATGACACAGCTGCAGTGATCATGTAATGTAATACTGCCATCTATTGTCAAAGAGCTAAAAATACATGTCTCTCTAACCCAAACCCACTAAAATTTAAAAGCCAAAAAAAGCCAACATTATTTTACATGCTCCGGTGTCAATATCTCAAAAACGTTTTTTCCCCAAAATCAGAGAAAACAATGCCTAGAAAGATTTTCAAGTGAAGCCTTGGTGATAATTACTCATCTGCCCATTTTCTTAAAAAATAAAATTTTAAAACAGGATATTTCTAAATTATCAAAAAGAAGTTTTATAAAATTTCAAAGGGTAATATGAATCATTAAGCAATTAAGCAAAAGTTTCTGAAAATTATCAGTCTACATCAATTTGTCACTCATAAAAATTCTAAAATACTGAACCTAGAAACTATTTTAAGCTGTTCAGTACCAGAATGCCAGCAATTCTGAAAAGATGTCACCTTAATACAACTCAGCACTCCATACCAGTTTATTCACAAAAATTAATGCAACTATGTGTGAGTTGAAGTACTACCACTTTCATGCTACATGGCAAAAACCACCACAATATTGTAAAGTAATTAGCCTCCAATCAAAATTAATTAATTAATTTTAAAAAATGCAAACAAGAAGTTTAAGTGACTCGAAAAGGTCAGGACAAAAGTGGAACAGGATGAAAAATGATCTTCACGTTCTCAAAGAAAGATGATTTAAAAAAAAAGGTGAAGCTTCCCCACATCTATTAGTGAGAAAATTAAGAAAAAGAAGACAGAACTTTTATCCAAATAATTTGATTACCATGCACATTAGTAACTACTACTGGGCATTCACAACCTGGAGTCAAAATATTTTAGAATTCACGAGAGTAAACTAGATTTCCTCTGTATCTCTGAAAAAGGTGAAGATTCTAATCAACCATGTAGGTTCACTCTCAAACACAAGGGAGACACTGCTCAGGATGTAAGCAGCAGTGACAAAGCTGACGCGACTTAAGCTGCATGGGTAACAGGTTCACTCTCAGATACAAGGGAGACACTGCTCAGGATGTAAGCAGCAGTGACAAAGCTGACGCGACTTAAACTGCATGGGTAACAAGACAGTCAAAGCTAGGGCCACTGAGCTGGCTGTTGTCTGAAACACATGCAGCTTTGTGCTTCTTATCATAAGAGGACATTCCTGTTGAGACAAAAAGAGGAGAAATGACAAACTAAATATTCCCATGTTCTATTTAAAGAAGAAAAAAACTAGAATGTAAAGATCAAAAAAAAAAAAAAAAACCAGTATGTATCCTGACCTCTATCATAGTAACAGTCCCAACACACCTTTTTGAGATGCTTCATCCCACTTAAAGCACTGTAAGATTTAAGTAAATTTTTAATATACAGAATTTAAATTTTAGGAAGTTGAATAGAGAAAGCTATTCACTTTTTATAATATAAAGCGTACTATTATTCCTTATGTAACAAAAAACAATTTTCTCCTATTTTCTCAGTCATCTTAGGCTGATTTTAAAATAAAGACAACTTCTTACAAGACCTTATAGGGAAAACAGGTAAATTTTAAGGGTAAACATAATCTAAATTATACATCAATAAAGTTGCTTTAAAGTTAAAAAAAAAAAAAAAGAAACTTATAGGAAAACCATTCATCACAATATGCCAATTAAGATATGCAATATCTTTATTACAACATTTATGAAATGTACATATTCAGCTCCATTTTCAGGTAACCTAACAATGTTATAACACTTCTATAAAGTCTACTTACTCCCTGAGCTCACAAAGGCAACAGTTGATAGTTTTCCAGAAAGTGATGTACAACATATGGCAATTAATTGTATGTATCAATGGCCTCCCAAATGGAAACACTTTAAGACCCAATTATAAAAATGATTTCTCAATTACCTTTGTCCACATTCTTCCAAATGATGGAGTCTTTCATTAATACACATGCACACCCTCGGCTAATTAATTCTCCTCCAATGACTTTCATGTCAGTCTTTGGTTTTATTTAGGAAATCAAATCTGTAGCCTGCAATTTCCACTTTAAAAATCATACTTTAGCCGCCTGAAATAGCTGCTCATCTTCCAAACTTCAACCACTGCATCTTTCACTTTGTTACCATTCCTTGTCAACTTTCTTCAACAAAAGGGGGATGTGGCTGAAGACTAAGTCTTGACTCAATTCCTTCTGAGATCACAAAGAATGTTCTTGTCTCAGGTAAGCCATTCCAGAACTCCAAGTACAGGATTCCAAAGTCTCACCCACCCAGGACAGGAAATCGTGTCTGACTCTTTGCGACCCCATGGACTATACAGTCCATGGAATTCTCCAGGCCAGAATACTGGAGTGGGTAGCCATTCCCTCCTCCAGGGCATCTTCCCAATCCAAGGATCGAACCAGGGTCTCCTCATTGCAGGCAGATTCTTTACCAGGGAACCCCTACCCAGAACAGAGGGTCTGATCAAAAAGAAACTATCTGGTTCGACTGTTTCAATCCCAATAAATGAAAGTAAATAATATATATTTAGATTTAAGATATAGATATCATCTGATTACTTTTTGTCTACAAATCCTAACATTGAGAGTTGTTTTGGTTTTTCTTCTGTATGGGCAGATAAAAGGGTCTTTAAGACTTCTCTTTAAGACCTCTATCCTTAAAAGCTGAATCTGTTGGAGAGAGACTCCATTGAAAAAACAGAGCTCAGTGATGCAATACCAACTGTCATCCCTGCCACAACGGGTTCATCCCTTTTATTTTGCTGGAAGACACACCCTAAAAAAAAGGTTTACTCTTCTACCCCTGCACCACCAGTTCTTCATACAAGACCAGCTTTTAATAAAATTCTCAATTTTCTAGGTGATTTAATAGTGGCAAAAAGTAACCATAAAAATATTATGACTTATGAAGAATATTCTTACAAGATTTCATGAAAAGCACCTAATACAGTATTTCCACAATAACCAGGGAGAGAAAATGAAAGTAAATTACTGGGAAGTTAGTAAAAAGTATTTTCTTAAAAGTACTTTCTTACTTAAAAGAAAGTACTTTTAAATAAGAGTATAGTTTTCTAGAACATACGATATATATAAAAAGTAAAAGCTTATAAAATTAGCCTGAAATGCCCACATGAGGACGTTTTACAAATCAGATATAGCTTCTATTTTAGTGGAGGAAAGGCTTTGTTTCTCTTTATATAATCCTTTCTATGTTTAACTTCTGGGCTTTAAAATAACGCTAAGATTCAACAATCTATAAGCTGCAGTCCCCTCTGCATTACAAGCACTCTGCAAATGATCACAGTAAAATTTACTTTCACTGTAATTCCAGACAGACTTCAAAACCTTCAGATAAAAGCACCATCTCTGGCTACACAATAAAGAGTTTCTGCAAGGAAATTCTATATTACATTAAGAAAATGTTCTGCTCAGCACATAACTAAAACTTTCATTGTAAACATTAATGACTAATATATATAATTTAAGTCAGCAACCTATATGTCAGGATATTTTTAAATATCTTTTTCAAAGCCTAGGTCAACAAAGTCTTTGTTCTGTCTTTATCCCAAAGCTACATAAAACTAACAATTAGATATGAATGCATTTTACAAACTGTAAGACACTACCCACACGTAAATAATTGTGGCAATGGTAAAAGGGCAAGAAGGCTAAATTACAGAGGTCCATGGAAGGCAAGCTAAAAGTTCTGCACTAAGATGGCTGATGATTCTTTCACTGAATTGCACTAGAAAATTGCACTGGAAAAGTCAAGAAGTTGGGAGATGACTTTATAATTAAGGAGGTAGGAACGGACCAGGAAGCTCCCAGCCGACACTGCTGTCTATAACTGAACAGTGACTCCCAACTTCTCACACAGAACAGAAGTTAATAACCTGTGCACATTCCTGCAGCATGGAGTCCAGTGGTATAATCCCTCTCGCCCACCACTCCCGGAGAAAACTGGCTTCTAATAGGATCACATAGAAGAGACTACTATATACAAGAGAAGAAATTT
Source organism: Oreotragus oreotragus (assembly GCA_006410675.1). Taxonomy (NCBI): domain Eukaryota; kingdom Metazoa; phylum Chordata; class Mammalia; order Artiodactyla; family Bovidae; genus Oreotragus; species Oreotragus oreotragus. The sequence continues at coordinate 57,849 of SJYX01008749.1, read as the reverse complement.
CAAAATGAAGGACAGCAAAAAGCAACTACTCTAATCATCAAAGTCATTAATATTATTAAATGTCCCTTAAAATGTTATAAAATTAAAAGACGCTTACTCCTTGGAAGGAAAGTTATGACCAACCTAGACAGCATATTAAAAAGTAGAGATATTACCTTGCCAACAAAGGTCCGTCTAGTTAAGGCTATGGTTTTTCCAGTAGTCATGTATGGATGTGAGAGTTGGACTATAAAGAAAGTTGAGTGCAGAAGAATTGATGCTTTTGAACTGTGGTGTTGGAGAAGACTCTTGAGAGTCCTTTGGACTGCAAGGAGATCCAACCAGTCCATTCTAAAGGAGATCAGTCCTGAATATTAATTGGAAGGACTGATGTTGAAGCTGAAACTCCAATATTTTGGTCAGCTGATGCGAAGAGCTGACTCACTGGAAAAGACCCTGATGCTGAGAAAGATTGAGGGCAGGAGGAGAAGGGAAAACAGAGGATGAGATAGTTGGATGGCATCACCAACTCAATGAATATGAGTTTGGGTAAACTCCAGGAGTTGGTGATGGACAGGGAGGTCTGGCCTGCTGCAATCGATGGGATCATAAAGAGTCTGACACGATCGAGCAACTGAGCTGAACTGAACCAAGAGGAACTGAAAATAATTTACCAACTTTCCAACAAAAGAAATAATCCAAAACCAATAACCAAAGGAAGCATTATGGTGAGGGGGGGGAGTGCATTTCTACTTAGTCTATAAGAAATCGCTCACTTGAAGAACACACTCATGAAATGTATGTGTTCAAATCATACTTCTTTTAAAAGCCACTGTACCTACCAGGACAGTTTGACTGCTTTCCATGATACTAATTCAATTATATCATGCAAACAGGTGTCCGAGTTTTGGGGAATGACATCATTTTTCCCTCAGCAGGGCAGAAAATGAAATGAAAGGCAAGCAGGAATTATTTTCTAAGGTTTAAATCACCTTCTCCTCAAAATAAAAAGGGTTTGAAAGAGTCACCAAACAAACACTTAACTACTCTGGGCAAGCCTCTGCGCAGTGTTATGATGGAGTAATTATACTCCTGCTGCTGCTGCTGCTGCTAAGATGCTTCAGTCGGGTCCGACTCTGTGCGACCCCATAGACGGCAGCCCCACCAGGCTCCCCCGTCCCTGGGATTCTCTAGGTAAGAACACAGGCATGGGTTGCCATTTCCTTCTCCAGTGCATGAAAGGGAAAAGTGAGAGTGAAGTCGCTCAGTCATGTCCAACTCTTCGCGACCCCATGGACTGCAGCCCACCAGGCTCCTCCGCCCATGGGATTTTCCAGGCAAGAGTACTGGAGTGGGGTGCCATTGCCTTCTCTGAATTATATTCCTACATTTACACAAAAGCAGCAATGTCAAGTATTTACTGACATAATCTCTCTTCTTTCCTAAAATTAGTAAAAAAAATATCCACTTTCCTCAAATAGTAAAAATATCCACCACTGGTAACTGAGAGTTCTGAATTTCTCTGTATCCTATTTTCAATAACCTCTGTGAACATTATACATAAACTATTTTATACCTCATTCTTATCAATTACAGAGTTAAATGAAAATATTTTAGGTATGTGCTGTACTTAGATGCTCAGTCATGTCCAACTCTTTGTGACCCCATGGACTTTAGCCCGCCAGGCTCCTCAGCCCATGGGATTCTCCAGGCAAGAATACTGGAGTGGGTTGTTATGACCTTCTTCAGGGGATCTTCCCAACACAGGAATCAAAACGCAGTCTCCTGCATTGCGGGTGGATTTTTTTTACCAGCTGAGCTACCAGGGAAGCCATTTTAGGTCTACATTTGATTAATTATAAGCTATTAAGAAATAATATTTTTTATAAACTCCCATTATTTCACAATAACAAAAGAGACCACTGACATAGGCATCCAGAAATCATTCATATATCTAACTTAAATGAGAGATTTCCTTATTAAATGTCCTACTGAAGATAATGCTTATATTTTCTGGGCCTACAGCATCTAGACAAGCATGAAAAGTGGTCCTAGTGTCTACTGCATGCAAGCCAGACTAAACTGAAACCAATTACAAATTTCTGAAGTAAAATCAACAACATATAAAATTAATACAAATATGTATCAGTTACACAGGCATATAAAATAAACCACATTAAGAAAAATAAATTTCATATTCAAGTGATTGGTTCCTTAATGTTCCCTTTTTAGTATTCCCAAATGAGACACCAAAATTAGGTGTGCATGGGTTCCAAAATCACTGCAGATGGTGACTGCAGCCATGAAATTAAAAGACGCTTACTCCTTGGAAGAAAAGTTATGACCAACCTAGATAGTAGATTCAAAAGCAGAGACATTACTTTGCCGACTAAGGTCCGCCTAGTCAAGGCTATGGTTTTTCCTGTGGTCATGTATGGATGTGAGAGTTGGACTGTGAAGAAGGCTGAGTGCCGAAGAATTGATGCTTTTGAACTGTGGTGTTGGAGAAGACTCTTGAGAGTCCCTTGGACTGCAAGGAGATTCAACCAGTCCATTCTGAAGGAGATCAACCCTGGGATTTCTTTGGAAGGAATAATGCTAAAGCTGAAACTCCAGTACTTTGGCCACCTCATGCGAAGAGTTGACTTATTGGAAAAGACTCTGATGCTGGGAGGGATTGGGGGCAGGAGGAGAAGAGGACGACCGAGGATGAGATGGCTGGATGGCATCACAGACTCGATGGACGTGAGTCTGAGTGAACTCTGGGAGATGGTGATGAACAGGGAGGCCTGGCGTGCTGCGATTCATGGGGTCGCAAAGAGTCGGACACGACTGAGTGACTGAACTGAACAAAGCTTAACATTCTTGTGTAAACACATTAAGACTGTTACTTTACATAGAAGAGTACTGTTATAAGATTTTTTTTTAATGCTAATAGACAAAAACATTAAAATATGTTAGATATCTAATATTATATAGAATAATGGCAACACACACACACACACACACACACACACACACACGATCTGTTTCTCTTTAGTAGATAGGCTCATTTGTGTCGTGTTTTAGATTCCACAAGGACTTCCCTGGTGGCTCAGATGATAAAGCGTCTGTCTACAATGCAGGAGACCTGGGTTCGAGCCCTGGGTTGGGAAGATCCCCTGGAGAAGGAAATAGCAATCCACTCCAGTAGTATTGCCTGGAAAATCCCATGGACAGAGGAGCCTTGTAGGCTACAGTCTATGGGGCCGCAAAGAGTCGGACATGACTGAGCAACTTCACTTTAGATTCCACATATAAGTGATATCATATGGTATTGTCTTTTTCTTTCTGACTTACTTAGTATGGTAATCTCTAAGTCCATCCATGTTGCTGCAAATGACACTGTTAAATTCTTCGTTATGTCTTGAGTAGTATTCCATTATAGATATGTACCTCATTTTCTTTATCCATCTTTCGATGGACATTTAGATTGTTTCCATGTCTTGGCTATTGTGAATAGTGCTGCTATAAACATGGGGGTGCTTGTGTCTTTTGAATTACAGTTTTGTCCAGATAAATGACCAGGAGTGGGACTGCTGGATCGTACAGTAACTCTGTTTTCAGTTTTTTGAGAAACATCCGTACTGTTTTCTATAGTGGTTGCACCAGCTTACATTCCCACCAACAGTGTGGCAGGGCTCCCTTTTCTCTACACCCCCTTCAGCATTTGTTATTTGTTATTTAGTGATGGCCATTCTGACTCATGTTTAATGTTTCAGGAAATTACCTTTAAAGTGATTTCCTTCATTTTCAAATGCACCATCAGAATGTATTAGACAAGTCTAGGCTAAATTACATAAAAATTACTAATGAACACAGAGAAGTGATTCTAAAAGCAGATTTTGAGTGGATTTTTTTTACCTGTTTTAAGACTGATTTTGCTCTCTAAACAATGGTATCAAAAACACAATTAATGACATGATCATTTACTTATTGAAGGAAACAAAGCTATGAAAGGAGTTAACTTTCCAATCTTTCCTACTCCTAACATCTGCATTTAACCTGGGACCAGCCAATTACACATGCAAAAGCAAGTTTCTATGCGATATAGACTAGTGGTCAAAAGCTGTGTTTTGGAGTAATGCAGGAGATTCAGGTTTGATTCCTGGGCCAGGCAGGTCTCCTGGAGAAGGAATGGCAACCCATTCCAGTATTCTTGTCTCTGTCCATGCCCATGGACAGAGGAGCCTGGAGGGTTACAGTACATGGGGTCAAAAAAAGAGCTGGACACGACTGAGCAGAGCACAAGCAAGGTAACACAAATAAAGCATCAGGCCACTGCCTGTCACAAAGCACTCAAGCTATGTTCTCATGTAATACACATAGGACAGAAAGAGAGGTGTGTGTGCCAGGCAGTATGCCTACACATTTCCTGACTCTGCCTGCGGACAGGACACTGAAGCACTGATACTTCATGGTGGCGGCGAGCACACCCAGTGCCCAGGTCTTTGGTCTTGTTCTAAACACTAGTCTCCTAATGAAAAGGGTCAGGATTCCTCGAAAAAGTGGTTGCTTCTGAGGCTGGGAAAGAGAAAATGCAAAACTAGAACCTCCTGTGGCGCCAGCAAATAATGAAGTGATCAGAAAGCAAGAGGGGGCATGTCTGAAAGACACAGGCGCCTGCCAGATGAGGTCCTGTGGCCAAAGCTGGAACAATACAAGCAGCGACATAATGACAGCAGCGAACTATAACCTGTAGAATAAATATCCATGAGTCCATACTGATACAAACAAGTAGCATGGTGGCAAAAGGACAGCGCCTCCTTACAGAAGGATGTGTGTATGCTCAGTCGCCCAGTTGTGTCCAACTCTTTGTGACCCCATGGACCTCCTGGACTGTAACCCACCAGGCTCCCCGCTTCCATGGGATTCTCCAGGCAAGAATACTGGAGTGGGTTGCCATTTCCTTCTCCAGAGGATCAGAAGAATCCAAACTATTAAATGTGGGAGGAAAGAAAACAGAAAACCACCACTACGCAACTATCACAGTAACAACTATTGCAGACGAGATCCACCAACAGATACTAAAATTATTGAATATGAAAATTAGTATGCAAATGGTTGAGGAAACACAGGATACTTATTGGTTATAGTGAGAAAAATAACTCAGAAGAGAAATCTGTCAGATAAGGGTTAGTGTACTAACATCATGAAGCCCCTGACGCGATGCGCTGAGAAGGACACAATAACACTTAACTTGTATGCTCCCCTTGCCAGAAATGAATTACCTTATTCTAACCATGAGAAGCTATCAGACAAACCTAAGGTGATGGGCATTCTACAAAATGATTCTCTTTCAGAAGTGTCAAGCTCATAAAAAATTAGAAAAAAAACTGAGAAACTGGCACAGATTGCTCACTTCCCAGTGAATTATGCCGTAACTGTGTAAGATGTGAAAGGCATACAGAAACGCAATTTTGCCACTTTCCTGTCAGTTCAAGCTTACTTCAGAAGGAGGGGTTTTTTTTCTTTTTTTAAATGAGATATATAGTCATCCCTCAGCACTTGCAGGGGACTGGGTCCCAGACCTGGGGCCGATATCACAATCCACATATCCCCAAGTGCCACACCTGGCTCTCCTATTGGAGAGCTCCACATCCCAGGACTCAACCAGCCCCAGACTGTCAGTCCATTAGCATCTGCACCAGAAAAGGTCCTCAGATGAGTGCGGCACACAGCTCAAAGCCACATTGCTCAAGAGTCTAAACAACATATTAGCATTTTATTTTCTCTTAAAATCATTAAGTCATGCTAAAATAGCCTTTAGTTGGTGAAGCTAGAACTTACATCTCTAAAAACCTTGGCTTTAAAAAATGTAATCAATAAAACACATTATGTATCTCATTACCTGTAATTTTATATCCATAAGCAGCCAGTTGTCCAGCCATGTATTCTCCATCTGAATTATTATGAGAACAACCCCAAGTTCGTATCCAAATTTTCTGTATGCCTGGAATAGTGCTGTTAATCAATTTTAAAAAATAAGCCTCATTAAGGGATTTTTTAAAATAAAAAGCACAAGTTGATTCCTGAGCATATTATGCAAAAACACTCACTGCATTCTATTCATAAGCTATTCATTAAATGTACCAACTTAACACATAATCTGCTGTTACACCAAAAGTCTAAAATCAAGATAAAATAACAGTATAACATTCTAAGACTATCTTTCTATGTAAAGAATATCTTTTCTCCAAGTTGTATTTTAAGTTCAACACTACTAAATACTACCACTAAGTTCAATTCCTGGAAAGGTACAAACAAATAACAATAGCACAGAAAATGGTTCTAGCAGCAAAAGCAAATAAAGAAAACCTAAACACATCTGAAGACCACTATATACTAATCAAATCTTCATAACTTAGATATAAATAACTGAATCAAAATGAAAATCTGTCACCCTACAGCACTATTAATAATAAAAGTATTCCACATATTAAAAAGAGTTCTAAAAAATGTAATTTTTAGAAAGGGAATAAAAGGACTTTCAACTTGGATTGCCCTAAATAATTAACAAATAAGTAGACATTACCTTTAATGATATGGTCAAGAAAAAGTTAATAAATTTCAAGTATTAAGCAAATTTAAATTCATAGACTTTATGACTCTGTTCCAAATAATCAAATGCAACAAAGTTTTCAAGTTTACTAGATATACAAATATAAGCATATTAAAACTATGTAACTGCATAATCCTTTCTGGCTAGGTTGTATTAAAATTTCACTAGACACCGAATAGTACAAACAGCACAAGAATTTGTGTCAAAAGCCTTTAGTTGATTCATAAGTACTTTAAATTTGCTAAGAAAAACCACATGCCCAAACCACCACTATCTCCTAAGAATCACAAATTCCAATAAAAATTTTAATGTGGAAGTAACAAGAACATACCAACCACAATGGTATCAAAGAGACCTGGTTGAAGGAGGGTGGGAGGCAGGGCGATCTAGCTTTGTGCCAAATACTGCCCTAGGCCAATATGCAATTTGACATCTTTAATTAATGACTTTGCTAAATATAACCATTCAAATTCAAAAAACCCTACATATTTCCTTTCAAAACTTCACAGATTCTTTTCAAAGATACATTATGTATATCACATATAGTAGTGTCAGCCTCTCCTGTGGTCCGATACTGAATATAATTTCAAAGAAAGCTTACCTATCGCTTGGTGGACTGTTTTCCTCTTGCAAATATTTTTGGGTATTTCGCCTTCGCACCTTTGGAACAACGTGCTTTCTCGAAAAATGCCTATCTTGTGGCTTTGAATCTTCTTGTGACACAATATCTTCTATGTCATCCAGGAATGTATCACAGGATGCAGAAGGCATCTTCTCTATCGTATAAACAAGTTATAAATGATACAGGCATGAGTCCTCAGAACATCTGTTTAACATATCACCTATGAAATATTCTTGCCAAATTTGGATCTAATAAAGCCTTTAGATTTTAACTTCAACTTTACAGAAAATACAAGAGATACTGAAAAACAAGAAACATCCGATAAATCAGACAAATCTTACTGAGTGGGATATAAAGTACATGAAAAGAGATTTAACATTACCAGAAATTAGAGAAATACAAACTAAACCACAATGAGATATCACTACTAATCTGTAATACACCACAGCATGCATCAGTTCAGTTCAGTCGCTCAGTCGCGTCTGACTCTTTGTGACCGCATGAATCGCAGCATGCATACCACCTGTCGATTACAGACCTCCTCCCTCCCAAGGCGCAGCAATGGTGCACGTGACCCATGCCTGCCAGAGTAATTCACCCTGAGCCATAAAGACCGGCTCAGGGTTGGACCTAACAAGCCCAGTCAGTCACAATCACCACGAGGACTTCCATGCCAGTGCTAACTTCTTTCACTGAAGTGGCTCAGTTAGGAGGATGTCAACTTGAGGCTACTGGGGGGCCATCCTGCCTGCCACAAAGCAGAAGACTACCCAAGGAAGTCTTATAAGAGCTGGAGAGATGAGATACTCAAGAAGCTGGATCCAACCAATGCCTGAAGCCAGACATAGCCCTGCTCTGCCCATTCATGTGAGCTCAGGAATTCCCTTAGGCTTAAATTCATGAGCTGGGCTTTCTGCTCTTGCCAACAAGAGCCCTGGCTGACCCTGGCACACCAGGGAAGGTGAAATGAACTAAGTTTCTCCCAAACTGGTTCTATGAACTATCAGTGAAAAACTAGTTCTGTGGTCAAATAAATTTGGAAAATTCTGCCTCTCACAGACTCCCAGTATGTGTGTGCACGCATGTATGTGTATACTACGAGAGCAAGGACTGGGAAGAGCTAGAGTAAGGAAACAAACTCATTGATCTTAGAAACGTTCTGAAAATTAATTTCTCATGGATTGCCTCTTCATGAGGCTGTAGATGGTACTGAAAACAGGAGGCCTGAGTGAAGCCCACCCTCAGATCCCCTCCCACATTCTGCAGACAGAAGACTGCATTCTCTTAATAGGAAATGGTTCTTTGCCCACATACCAACCTGTTACTAGGAACTACCCACCCCTCTAAGAACAACCCCTCTACTCTAACCTGCTTGAGCATAGAATTCTAGTCATTCCTCCCTACCTAATCACTAATTGTATACTGGTACTGTTATTTCTCCCATTTAAAAAACAAAAACCTTATCGTGGCCTCACTTCCTCTACCTACTGTCTCCATCACATTTCTATCCTTTAAAACTCCTTGCAAGAACTGTCTCCAGTTTCCCCCTCCCAGTCTCTCATATGCCAGGCTTTCACCCCCACCATCCCAAAACTGCCGACCTGATTTCAGTGACTCCAGCAATCTACGGAGCAGTCAACTCTCAGCCATCTCATGTGATCCTGCCAGCGGCACTTGACACTACTGACCCTTCATTCCCTCAAGATATCTTCTTCCCTGGCTTTTGGGATCCCACACGCCGAGTTCTCCTCCTCCTGCATTAGCACTCCCCAAGTTTCCATTGCCCGTGCCTCATCTCTCCAACTTCTCAAGGTCAGAACACCCCCAAGGCTCCATTACAGGACGTCTTCTCTTCTTTAGTTACAGGCACACCCTAGGTGATCTCATTCAGCCTTGTGGCCTTGAAATACTAACTATATGCTTATATAACCAGCCCCAGGCCTCCCTTGAACTTCAGACTCAGATGTCCATCCAACTGCCTACTCAACACCCTGCTTGAATGGCTAAGAGTTACTTCAAACTTAAAATCAAGAACAGAACTCCTGATTCTCTCCCCACCTGACCCCACCTGCAGCCAGGAGGATCACAGATCCCCCTACAACTTTCTCCATCTCACTGAAAGGCAATACCAACCTTCTAACCTCTCAGGCCAAAAATCCTGGAATCATCCCTGACTCCTCTTTCCTTCACCCTAAGTCCAATACATCAGCAAAATCCCATTGGTTTGAGCTTCCAAATATATTCAGAATCTAACCATTTCTGACCATACCCCCTGTTACATTCTTGGTCCCAACATTAATTCTTGCCTGTATTACTGTCATAGTCACCTGCTTCTACCCTCAATTCCCAAAGGAACCTTGCTGCACAATAAGCCAGGGATCCCTCTAAAATCTGAGTTCATCTCAGGTTTCTGATCAAAACCTTCCATTGGTATTCCATCTCAGAGTAAAAAGCCCAGAGTTGAAATCACTAAGTTTTACAAGGACAGGGGCTTCCCTGGTGGTTCAGTGGTAAAGAATCTAGAATCCACCTGCCGATACAGGAGACATGGGTTCAGTCCCTTGCCCAGGAAGATTCCACAAGCCTTAGCCACAGGACATGACACACTGGTAAGAACCAGCTAGGTCCAAGGTAGCAAAAGATTCAACTTCCAGTGGGCCCTGAGCCTCATATGCCGACTGCACTACATCAGCACACTGAGTGGTACAGCCACCGCATGGCAGCTCGGAGCTAATTGCAAAAGGCTGAAGAGTAGCCCAGTTCCTGGAAATCCCCACGCCTTCCCCAAAGTAAGCGGAATCATCCTCTTGCTCATTAGCCTATGAAATTAGAGGCTGCTGGTTTAGTCGCTAAGTTGTGTCCAACTCTTGCGACTCCACGGACTGCAGCCTGCCAGGTTCCTCTGTGCATGGATTTCCCAGACAAGAATACTGGAGTGGGTTCCCATCTCCTTCTCCAGGGGATCTTCCCAACTCAGCAATCAAACACAGATCTCCTGTATTACAGGCAGATTCTTTACCAACTGAGCTACAAGGGAAGCCTATGAAATTACCCAGACATAAACACTAACCACGCCATATTTTGGGGCCTCTTACCTTCTGATAAGGCCCACATTCTGTGGAGTGTGTTTCTCTCTAAATAAACCCACTTCTTACCTATTACTTTGTCTCTCACTGAATTCTTTTCATAAGAATGTGAGCTTCATTAAGTCCTGAGACCAGATATGTGTTATGTGCTAGTTGCTTGGCTGTGTCCGACTCTTTGCAACTCCATGGACTGTAGCCCACCAGGCTCCTCTGTCCATGTTCTCCGGGCCAGAGTACCGGAGTGGGTTGCCATTCCCTTCTCCAGGGGATCTTTCCAATCCAGGGATCGAACCCAGATCTCCTACACTGCAGACAGATTCTTTACTGTCTGAGCCACTGGGGAAGCCCTGAGACCACGTGTGTAATCTTGATTAAAAGATTGTGGGTTCAAGTCCCAGTCTGGGTTCTGGCAAGGTTTGGGTCCCAGCCTGTGGATTCAAGTCCCATCTGAGGTGCACAGTTTCAACTCCACTCAGACACATGGGCTTGCTGGCTAGTTCATACCAACCAGGCACACACTCATCTCAAGGTCTTGGTCAAGCCTGGAATGCCTTCAAGCCCTTTGGAACTCTGTCCAAATGTCACCAGTGAGGTCTTTCTGAACAACCCCCACCTCGCCATGTACACACATCTCCTGTCCCCCTCCCTCCAGCCTCGCTTTCGTGTCACAGCACTTCACCACATGCTTAAGATACAGAGGAACAAACCTGCCACCCGAAAATGTCTCTTTGCCATGTGGATTATTTTGAGCTGAAGACAAATCAAGGCCAAGAAGAAACTCTGACCTTCTTTCTAACTGCTAAAAGAATGTAAAGAGAAGACATGGTTCAGGAAGGGAGGTGATCCCCATGAATAACTACAGTATGAACTATGTGCACAGAAGGGGAGGAACCAGGCAAACTGTCTGTTAAAACTGTTACCAAACATTTGCTTTTCCATTTCATGGCAACTGCCTTCCTCCCTTTTGAGGTCCCAAACCACTACCCCCAAGATCTTTTGTCTTTAGCTGAAGACTAAGTTTCAGCCATTTTGGCAAGTTACTCAGTTTCCCTGGGTCTGTCCCATGTATGTGAAAGTGTTAGTTGCTCAGTCAGGTCCCACTCTGCAATCCCATGGACTATAACCTGCCAGGCTCCTCTGTCCATGGAGGAGAGGAGTAGGTATCCACTCATTCTTCTCCAAGCCAGAATACTGGAATGGGTAGCCATTCTCTTCTCTAGGGAATCTTCCCAACCCAGGGATCAAACCCAGGTCTCCCACATTACAGGCAGATCATTTACCCCGCGAGTCACTAGGGAAGCTCATGTATACATGTCACACGCTACAATACTTTTGTTTGAGAACTGTAGAGGAAAATTTCTTCCTCCACGACAGTATCTTCATCATCTTATTTCTCTCTCTTTCTAGGATATATACTCTGGGGGTTTTTGAGTGTTTTGTTCACTGCTTTATCCCAGGTGGTACCTAAACTACCTAGCGCACGGCAGCTTCTCAAAAAGAAACTTTTTTTTAAACTGCCCACAACCCAGTTTGCACACGGCAGCTTCTCAAAAAGAAATTTTAAACTGTCCACAACCCAGTCTGCAAAATATGGTCCCTCTGCCACCTCCCACTCTGCCCCAACTGTAATAACCTTTCCAACATTCTCCAAGCAGACCAAGCTAGTTTCTGACTCAGGGCCTTCACACTTGCTCTTCCTCTGTCTGGAATATCATCCCCAGATATTTGGATGGCTTGCTGCCTACTCCTTTACTCAAATAACACCTCCTTGGAAAGGGCTTTTCCTAACGACCTTATCTAAAATAACCACACACTGATCAGGCATCCCACACACTCTCACCAGCCTCTAACTCCACTTTATGCTTCATTTCCCTTCATCACACTTACCTGACTCCATATATGTAACTGCTTGTGTCTTTCTCACTACAGTGTAAGCTTCAGAACAGAGGCACCCTGTCTTTTTCACCACTATATCTACAACGCTTGTAACAATGCCTAGCACACAGCAAGTGCAGAATATTTGCTGAAAGGATGAATAAATCCTTGTTTAAGCTGAATTTAGCTAGTCTTTCTATGACACAGAAGGAAATTCTTACACTAGATGGGAGAAGTCCAGAGGAGTTAGATTTGTCCACTGACAGAGCTAGAATTGGACCCTCTCTCAACACCAAGCTCTCCCCAGATGACTCCGTTTCGTTGGCAAAGCACAAACAATGCAAGAGTCTGAGATGACCCTAAGAAAGAAAAACATTCCAGAAAAAAAATGGGCAAAGGAAAAACTGGCAACACACTTAAGCAAGTCAAATAGCCATTAAGCATAGGAAAGAATGCTCAAACACACTAAGGGCATGAGCTTAAACAAGAAATTATTTTCCATCTACCCCACTGATAACAAAGACTGACAAAAAACTGTTAGCTAAAAGCATGGTAGAACTGCCATACCCTTTCTGAAGGGCAATCTAGCAATACATATCAAACTTTAACACATATATATCCTTTAGCCCAGCAATTCCATTTCTAGAAATTCACTCTAGGGAGACGAAAGAGACAAATATAAAATGCAGAGGTTGCTAAACCTGGCTGCATATCATAAACACCTGAATAAACTCACCTATCACTATTAACAAACTTTTTACTTCCAACAAACTGGTAAAGTGAATTGTTAGCCTTCAGAAAATATTAAATAAGTGAATAATAATAAAAGTGTGAGAATAGAAGGAACACAAGATAGTAGTTAAGAGCTACAGAATGAATTATATAAAATTCTCTCTCAAAAGTAGAGAAAATTAAGTTTGATAAAGGAAATAAAAACAGTGAAAAAGGAGACATGGAAAATGGTGACGAATAGATAGTATAGAGTACTGGCTATTTACAGAGGTGATTTATTAGGAGAGCTTTTATAACAGCAAACACCGAAGCCCCATTTTGAATTAGAATCTCCAGAGTGGAATTTAAGGGTGGCTATGTAAAACCTGTCCAGGTGATTCCACTATACATCCCACTGAGAACCACTGTTCTCCTAGGAAGGTTCTCAGTTGATGTTCATTATAGTCACCTGGGGAGCTGTAGAAAATCATCAACAACAAAATTATCAACTAGAGCCTTGTTCTAGTTGAATCAATCTCTAGAACTCAGCCTAGCCATCAATGTTTTTAAAAACTTTCCAGTAAGTCTCATGTGCTGCCACAGTTGGGGACGAAAGTCCTATACTCGTAGTTTTTATAGTATGGTTCCCACACCAGCACAATTAAGTGTCACTAGAGAACTTCCTAGAAACGAAATCTTGGGTCCCCCTCCAAACCAACTGAATCAGATACTTGGAGTAAAGCTCAGCAATCTTTAACAAGCCCTCCAGGTGATTTCGACATGCACTACAGTTTGAAAATCAATGTCCTGGAGTTGTTTTTTTGTTTTCATAAAAACCATCTAGAATGTCTGTCAAAAACACATCACCTAGTCAGCTGATTTTCTAAAAGGGTGCCAAGAATATTCAATGAGGAAGAGTATGCTTTCAAAAAATAGTGTTGGAACAATTTGATGGCTACATGCAAAGAATAAAGCTGGATTCCAATTTCACGTCATAAGCAAAAATTAAATTGATTACAGACCTAAATTTAATAAATACTATAAAACTCTTACAAGAAATCATAGGTGTATGTGTTTATGACATCTTTCTTATGACCCCAAAAGAACAAGAAACAGAGGAATAGAGACTGGACTTAAAACTTTCATGCTTCAAAGAACTCCATCAAGAAGATACATATTTGCAAATATGTATCTTCTGCAAAGAAGATATACAAAGGGCCAGTAACATGAGATGTCAACATTATTAGCTATCAAGGAAATACAAATCAAAACCAGGAGACACTTCTCACACACTTAAAGACTTAAAAGTAAAGTGGCTCAGTCGGATCCGACTCTGCGACCCCATGGACCGTAGCCTATCAGGCTCCTCTGTCCATGGAATTTTCCAGGCAAGAATACTGGAGTGGGTGGCCATATCCTTCTCCAGGGGATCTTCCCAACCCAGGGATCGAACCCAGGTCTCCCGCATGGCAGGTAGATGCTTTACCATCTGAGCCACCAGGGAAGCCCTCTCACACACTAAAATGGCTAAAATAAAAAAGAATGGTGTTGCTGAAGAAGTAGATTAGATCAACCAGAGAGAAAAAGAAAAGAATTTCTTCTAATTGGAAAAGGTGATGGGCCAAGCCTTAAGGAACTCCAAATTTACCTACCAAACAGAAGAGAAACCACCTATAATGGAGATCAAGAAGCAGTCACCAAATGAGAAAAATCAGTGGGTCACAGAAGGAAAATGAAGACAGTATGTCAAACAGGTGGACGTGGTCAGTGCGCTTAAGGCAAGTGATGAAAGCTTGAGTAAAATGAGTGAAAATGTTTCTTGGATTTAGTGATATGGAGATCTTGGCATTTCCATATAATGGCGACAAAATCACAAACAAATTAAAATTAGGCTACCTCTTTGCATATCACATTGGGTAAATATCAGTCCCAACATAAAAGTGTTAAACGAGTACCTTGATTATTTGCAATTAGTATCAAATCGTCTTGAAAGATGAGTCTGGAAAATAAAAACTGTTTAGAAAAGAAAGTTCGCAACAAGTTTACAAAACCACAGTAAGGCCTCTAAGACTACCTAAAAGGGATTACACTCTATAAAAGGCTGTTTTATAGAGCAAGGTTAACGGTGTTCCGTACTACTCCCAATTTCTTACTGATTAGGACAGGTATGTTGACATGTGCCACATTTGCTATGACTGAGATCCAGCGTATGGCCCCAGTAATAAATTCTATCCGGCACTTCAATACGTCAGCGTAATCCAGTAGTAAGAATACTACAAAACAGAGCACCCGAAAGATACGTGTTGTCCCGAGATTCAGAGACAGGTTTCAACAGTAAACGAGAAAGAAAAGTGAAAAATCAAGACACCTGCTCTTCACACCAACTTCAATTTAAATTTTTATTGAGATGCAGCCTTGCGAAAGCATGGTAACTGTAAAAGCCTTATCCCGTCCCAAGAACGCAGAAAGTGGGAGAACGGAGGAAATTAAATTTTACAGTAAGCAACGAGATCTCTTAAGTACTCCTAACAGTCCTGCAGCACCTAAGGGCAAGGTCCCGGTCCTCACTTCAGGCAACGCTATCTGCTTCCCAATGCTCCCAACCCAGATGGTAAGTTTTCTTTCAATTTCGAAACAAACCAGCGAACGGCCACGAGGACTGAAACCGGGGGAACAAGGCTCTGCCGTAAAAGCAGCTCTGGTCAACCTCTGCCCCACACCGATCCACCCGCCACCCTTACCCAGCAGTCGGGAAATAACAAGCCAACCAAAAGTAACAGAACCTACACGCCACTCTCCGGACCGCAGCGACTTTAACTGGAGCTCGCCATGACACGTACGTGCCGCCACATTTATGTACGCATGCTCGCAGACGGCGGCCCGGAGAGGTCAAACTACATCGGCGCCGAACGTGCGCGTTCCGGTTTAACCGATTACACTTAATTCATTTGACGGCAGGAGGAAGACCTACAAGACATCGAGTTCTTAGAATCGTTTGATAGCTAACCTCCCCGAGCTCTTCCCTGCAGAAGGAAATGGCAGCCCATTCCAATATTCTTGCCTGGGGAATTCCATGGACAGAATACATGGGGTTGCAGAGTGGGACCCCGCTGAGCCACTAAGCATGCATGCCTGAGCTCTTACTACTGTGGGACACTGTGTTCAACGCTTTATACAAACATAGTCTCCCGTTTATTCTTATTTTACAGAGGAGGCAGCTAAGAGTTTAATTACTTGTCCAAAATAACTGTGCTAGTAGTGACTATCCTCCATACTCAATCCAACTCTGCCGGACTCCAAAGAACCTGCTCTTTCCATTACATTTTCCCAACTTCCTCAGCCTTTTCTGAAAAGAGATCGTGTTAACGAAAATGGAGAAGGGTAAAGAAAGAACAGCTGCATTAAACTTAATATAGATCATTTAACACCAAGCAAGGGTTTTTGCTGTTTTTTGTTTTTGTTTTTTAACCGTCAGAAGACAGTTTAGGAGTCTGGCATAAAAAGAATTTTAATAAGGGGTATGTAAGATTCTGACGTGGTTACCTTTTACTTGAATTATCTCACCTTCTTCTTTACCCTAGACATCGTATTTGACCTTGTTTACCAGAAAAGCATCTCCACCGTAGAAGACAATAGGCCACGAACAGGAATTCAGAATTATGCCTGACTCTAGGTTTCACAGTGATTTGGAGTTATTGCCTTGTTTTGTAAATACCTTTCCTAGTGCAACTCCCTCCAGTTAAAATGCCACACTTTTTTCATCCTTATCTATAAAAAAATTCTAAACTGTGACGTGACATCCATGGCAATCTTTACCCAAATGAATTAGAATTGTGTGTTATGTTGCCCCACCTCTTTCTCTAGACCAAAAGTAGGCCTTGGCTCATCTTCTTCTTGGTGGTAATCCCACTGCCTAATGCATAATCTTGCATTAATAGCCTCTCAATAAACATGTGGGGTGAAGGAATGAGTGCAATCCTTCTCTACAAGATCTGATTTAAGTTCAGTCAAAGTGTATTGAGTGCATGCCATGTGACCTCAACCAAGATGAAGCTGGATGCTAGTGTTAGAAAGGAAAAAAGACAACTCCCTAGCACTTTTTGAGGCTACTACAACGATATAGCTTCAGTAGAGAAGATCAATCCCTATCGAAGATGGATGCAAGGGGCTTGTGGACACAACAGGGAGGTTCCGTCTCTTACATGAGGAAATCAGTACTTGCCTCTGTGATGCCATGAGAGTATTCCAGACTCAGAAGACAGTGATGGCAAATACATGGTGGCCTAAAACCACAAACTATTATATATTATAAAAGCAAAAAGAGTAAAGTTGGGTGATAGCAGAAAAGGCTGAAAAGGAAAGTGCAGGAACCAGATTAAGGTGAGCTTTGCTCAAACTAAGACATTAGACTTAATCCTGGTTGTACTGGGTAGCATGAAAGTACCTGAGCAGGAGGCTGGGTTTGAGGACATTTCAAACATGAAGAAACAGTGAAAAGCCTAAATGAAATTGTTGGCTGTGAGCAATGGGAAAATGAAACAAGAAGACAGAAGAGATATTGAGAAGGTAAAATGAGCAAGACTTAGAGATTGATAGGTGTAAAGGAGAGGATACAAGGATGTTTCCAAGTTTGGGAATAAAGCAGCTGACACCAGCACTTCTTTGGAGAAATCTGTCTCTTAAGGCACTCAGTCTGAATCATTTGAAAAGCCAGTGACACCACTTCTAGGAATTTCACTTATGGAAATTCTCACGGTTACACAAAATGACATATGTGCCAGCTTAGTCTTTGAAAGATTCCTTTCAAAAGCAAAAGACTGAAAACTCTCTGGCTTCTCAGTAGAGAATAGGTTAAATATCTTTATGGTATCTATACAGCTCTTGAAAAAGAACAAGGTTATTTTTAATGCACTATCCTTTTTTAAATTTATTTTTAATTGAAGGATAATTTCTTTATGCACTATCTATTCTTAAGTGGAAAAAGAGTGTGTGACTATAGCTATAACTACAGTTTTATACATGTATAAAATCTCTGGTAGGATGTATAAATAACTGGTAATAGAATCATGCCTCTAGGAAAAGATACTGAGCGGCTAAAGGAAGACTTGCTTTTCCCTGTATGTCATTTTGTACCTTTCATTTTTGGACCATGCAGATGTAGATGTATTATTTATTCAAAAAGTAAATGGATGCATTTTATAAATAAAATGACATTTGATAATTTATTATTTACTGGTTTGTCTGCTTACATTGCATTTTTTTCTTATGAACATTTAAATTTCGAATCTTTTTATTATGTTAAGATGTACATAACATAAAATTTACCATTTTAACCATTTTTAACTATACAGCTCAGTAAGCAGCATTCAGTACCTTCATATTTTTAGACAACCATCTATCTCCAGAACTTTTTCATCTTCCCATACTGAAACTCTCTACCTATTAAACAATAGCTCCCTAATCCCCATTTTTCCCAAACCCTGATGACAACCATCCTACAGAATTTGTTTATATGAATTTGACTACTATAGTTTCTCCATATAAGTGGCTGCTAAGTCACTTCAGTCGTGTCCGACTCTGTGTGACCCCATAGACGGCAGCCCACCAGGCTCCCCCATCCCTGGGATTCTCCAGGCAAGAATACTGGAGTGGGTTGCCATTTCCTTCTCCAATGCATGAAAGAGAAAAGTGAAAGTGAAGTCGCTCAGTCTGTCCGACTGTCAGCGATCCCATGGACTGCAGCCCACCAGGCTACACCATCCATTGGATTTTCCAGGCAAGAGTACTGTGGTGGGGTGCCATTGCCTTCCCCGCCATATAAGTGGAACCATGCAATATTTGTCCTTTTGTAACTGGCTTATTTCACTTAGTATAATGTCTTCAAGGTTCATCCATGTGGCAGCATATCAGAATGTCCTTTCATTTTAAGGATAAATAATATTCTGTTTATGTATATAGCACATTTTGTTTATAAATTTAAATACTCATGCTTTGTTTCTCAAATTAGCTTTTAAACTTCCTAAGAATAGACACTCCATATTGTTATTGTTTTTTCAGCGAACAATATAATATTAAAATATTATATTTTTAATGCTTTATAAATGATTGATGGTAGACAAACCAGTTGGTGTATAAAAATATACATTAAAAATGCAACTCAGCCTATAAAATAATTGTAAAAGCTAACATGTTTTGAGAGTTTACATGTGCCAGTAACCACCCTAAGTCCTTTATGTGAATTATCAAATGTATTCTGTACAATGACTCCATAAGTAATCCTATAAATTAGAAGTACTAGTATTAGTCTCATTATCCCTTTTTTACAGAGAAAACTGAAGGTTAGGTAGTCTGACTTTAGGTTTTTGTGCTTGTTTCAACTTTATATAAATAACTCAGAAGAAAGAAACTGTATACTTTCATTTAAAATGCATAATTTCATAATTTCAAATAAAGAAAATCACTGGAGAAAAAAGAAAAGAATGAAAAGGGAAATATGGAATAAAATTATAAACCTTCAGAGTGATTAACTCAATCTTTTAATGTTATTCTTCACAGTGAAAATTGAAGAGAAAATGTGGACAATAATGAAGTTAGAGAATTCCTACTATCTCAGCCACTAATGAAGAAAGAAAGAGTAAAATATGAAAGTTATAAAAATTTAGAAGCCATAATTTATATTTAGTTTATGATTTGAGTAATTAGCTGGCATACTTATAAATTTGTGCCAATCAGTATCTATGATAAATGAATCATACACTTAATTCACTCTTGAAAAATGATAATAAAAATGTATATGAAATTTTCTGTGTAGAATATTAGATAAGTTTAGTAGAATGAAATTTAAAATGAATTTATTTATATATATATATGTTCCCAATTTTTAAAGTTCAGCAGGTCAACACGTATTATGCAAATATATTATTACATATGCTACCTTCCCACCACATGCGGTAGAAAGCTAACTATGATTTCTTAACTACAAAAGAATAAGGGGACGCATGAAAATGAATTCTAGACCCAGGGATTTTGATTGGGTCTGATAAATTGTCAGGTAAGTTTCCCAGCTGAATGCCATACAACTAAAGCAGTTTTTTAGTAAGAGTTTTCAGGTGTTTGTTTTCATAAAGGATAAAAAATGAGGAAATAAGGACATGATCACAGTAGTCTGAATATGAAACCAAGATGATGATAGTAGAAACAGAGAATTTAAAAAGGATACAAGAATAGTCAAAAGAACATTCGTTCCACATGGGTGAATGCTTCAATGTAGAGGATAAAGAAGGACATTGGTGTCCTTAAATAAACTGAAAAAGTGAGTGAGTGAAAGTTGCTTAGTCGTGTCTGACTCTGCAACCACATGGACTGTAGCCTGCCAAGCTCCTCTATCCAGGGAATTCTCCAGGCCAGAGCACTGAAGTGGGCAACCGTTCCCTTCTCCAGGGAATCTTCTCAACCCAGGGATCGAACCCAAGTCTCCTGCATTGCAGGCAGATTCTTCACTATCTGAGCCACCTCATGTTAAAAACATGATGTGAAATAAATTAACCTGCTATTGTCTTTGGGCTAATGTTGAATTTTCTCAGTGTAATCTAACCACTAGGGGTCAGAGTGCTATACTTCTAGTATCAGCTATCCTGTTCTATCAATTTACACAAATTGGTTTGGCTCAGTTTTATAATTAATCTTATCTTTCCCTTCTCCCACTCTCACTGTGGATGGTTGGGGGCTGTTCTTGTGCCCCAGGCCAGAGTGATGAGATCACCACATTGCCTTGCCCCAGGGCAGGTAACTCATGCCAAGCCGGAGAGGATTCTGGGCTCTCAGTCAGTGGGAGAATCTAAGGCTAGAATTTCCAGGGCCACCACGTGGACAACACCTGCCTGAGACCTGGGCTATTTCAGAGGAAAGTAGAGCTGAGTGATGTAGGGAGACATCAAGAAGTTCTAAAGACAGCTGTAAGCCCCCTACTTCCACATGCCTAGAGCTAGGTTTACTTCTGAGCTCTTCAGTTTTGTGAACAAGTAAATTCCCCTTTTCATCCCTAAAACTACTTTGAGCAGAAGTCTTTCAATTCCAACCAAAAGAGCCCTGGCTAATCTTTTTTTTTTTTTTTTTTTAATTCCCCTGGCTTCCCTGGTGGCTTAGATGCTAAAGAATCTGCCTGCAATTCAGGATACCCGGGTTCGATCCCTGGTCAGGAAGATCCCCTCGAGAAGGGAATGGTAACTCACTCCAGTATTCTTGCCTGGAAAATCCCATGGACAGAGGAGCCGGACAGTCCTTGGGGTTGCAAAGAGTCAGACATGACTGAGCAACTAACACTTTCATAATCTCATTTTTACATATTCTCTTAGCTCTTAAACAACTGATATTGGTTGTCTAACTCCCTGATTGGAGAAGAGACATATAATATTTTCTCTATCCTTTCTCTATCCTTCAGTAATATATGACTCAAATAACAAATTTATTGAATTATATAATAATATATTTATTGAGTATATACAGTATACCAAGAATGGTTTTAACACTCAGGGGAAAAAGTACAGACCAATATCTTATCCCTCTTCAGAGTATATGACAGCAAGTAGAGATAGACAATATATAATAAATATGATATAAATTAAAATTATATAGTATGCTCAGAGGTGATAAAATAACCTCAAAATTGCTGCAGATTAAGGAGAATCGAGAGTGAGCACTGCAATTTTTAAAGATGGACTTGCAGTTTTTAAGCCTACATTGGTTGGGTTGTTGAGAAAAAGACCTTTAGGCAAAGACTTCACAAAGATAAGGAGGTTAGCAAAAAAAAATGTGTGTGAAAGAGCATTCAAATAGAAGGTACCAGCCAGGGAAAGTCTAAGGAAAGCACACACCTGCCATGTTCAAAAGACAGCAGGGTCCATCAACAGATGGTAAAGAGGACGTGATACCCACTCAGGCATAAAAAAGAATGAAATTTTGCCATTTCCAACAACATGGATAAACTTGAAGAGTACTATGCTTGGTGAAATAGGAGAAAGACAAATACTGTACATTATCACTTACATATTTATGTAAATATAAAGAAACAGACCCAGATACAGAGAACAAACTAGTGGTTACCAATGGGAGAGGGAAGTAGGGGGGACAAGGCAGGAGTAGGGGATTAAGAGGTAGAAACTGTTATGTATAAAATAAATAAGCTTCAAAGATACATTGTACAACACAAGGAATATAGCCAATATTTTACAATAACTATAAACAGTATAACCTTGAAAGATTGTGAATTGAAATTTTTCTATGTTGTACACTTGTATCTCACATAGTACTGTAAGTCAACTATACTTCAATAAAAATAAGTAAACAATTTTTTGAAAAAAGAAGGAAGATAAGTGTGGTTGGAACAGAGTAAGTAATAAGATGTCAGAGACTGAACAAAACCAAACTACAAGTGTCTTCAGACCTTTGACTTTTCAAGAAATGAGAGACTGTAGAGAGTTCCAAGAAGAGGGACAGATGAAGAAGTTTGGTTAGAAAGCTGTTGAAATAACCCAGGGAGTCACTGATGGAATCCTAGACTAAGGGGCCATGAGTAGGGGGTGATAAAAAGTGGTTAGATTCTGGACATATTTGAGGACACAGTCCTTAGAATTTCCTGTGGATTGATTAAGGGTATCAGGAGAAAAAAGAAATAAAGGATGATGACTTCCAAGTTTGGGGCCCAGACTACAAGAACAATGAAATTGCTATCAATTGAAATGGAACAGACTGCTGAGGGGGAGATCAGGAACTTAGGGTATTTTTGAATCTGTTTAATTTTTTTTAATTTTATATTTTTTAAAGTTGTAAAATTATTATAATTATTTCATGTATAACCTTCACCTAGCTTCCCCAGAGGATAGCATTTTATATAACCAAAGTACAATCCCTGGTGGCTCAGACTATAAGCAATCTGCCTGCAATGCAGGAGACCCCGGTTTGATTCCCGGGCTGAGAAGATCCCCTGGAGAAGGGAATGGCAACCCACTCCAGTATTCTTGCCTGAAGAATTCCCTGAACAGAGAAGCCTGACAAGTCATAGTCCATGGGATCGCAAAGTGGTGGACACAACTGAGCAACTAACACATATCCACACAAAGTATAATTATCAACACCAGGAAATTAACATTGATACAATACTATTAACATTGATATGATATCCAACCTAGGGCAGTTCTTCATTCTTCCTTGGTCTTTTGTGACTTTGACACTTTTGAAGAATATGAATCAGTTGTTTTGTAAAATGTCCCTCAGTATGAGCTGGTCTGATGTTTGCTGATGACCAAATTCAGGTTACAAATTTTTGGCAACACTCTCCAGCAGTGATGCTGTGCCCTTCTCGGTCCATCATATTAAGGAGGTACTTGATATTGATAGGTCTCACTTACCAGCGATATACTTTGAACATGGCTTCTGCAATGTAAGGTTACTATATTTCCCATTGTTATTAGTAAGTGTCTTGTGGGAAGATACTTTGAGAATATATAAGTATTCTGTTTCCCGTCGTGTATTTGCCTCCGTTATAGTATCCCTTAATGATCTAGGGATGTAGACAACAGCTATTATTATGCTGTTTGACAAAGGTCATTTTCCATTTCCATTATTCCTTCTATTTTTACTATTAAATGACCTGTCCCTTCTCATTTCTCTATTCAATTATTTATATTAGTATGGGTTCACAGATACTTACTTTATTCTCTGGTTTATAATCCTCTACCAAAATTAATTTGATGCTCATGTTATTCCAGGTTTGGCCATCGGCCTTCAGGTGAGCTTCTGTGCTCTTTTGACACAGCTGCATTTTTTTTCTTTCCTGGACATGTTGAGCAGCCTGTGGGATCTTTGTTCCCTGACCAGGAAGTGAACCCCTGCCCTTGACAGTGAGAGCACAGAGTCCTAACCACTTGACTGCCAGCGAATTACTCCTCTTTTTTTTCCGCACCTCATTTTCTGGCAGCACAAGATGCCCTAGGCTCATCTTGCACTTGCTCTGTCCTATGCCTAGAACCAGCCAGCTCTCCAAGGAGTTGTGGTTCCTTTTAGTGGGAAATGGTATTTAGAAACTAGACATGAGCTCACTGCTAATGGGTGCGCTCATTGCTATTGAGTGGCATTGCTTCTGGAGCTCAGAATTTAAACCTATTTAGCTTATGAGGCCCCCTAGACATCCAACTGGATTGTCAACTTGGCAGTTAGAATTAAGATTCTGAGGTTTGGGTGAGAAATTTAGATGATATTTAAGTAAAAATATTAAATGAGATTAGAATTGACATAAGAAGTGAAGGGTCAAAGACTGAGAGACCTGAGGCACTCCAATACTAAGATAAGAGGAAAGAAGAACCAGCAAAGAAAACTGATAAGGAGTAACCAGTGAGGTAGGAAGAAATTAGGAGGGTTGTATCCCAGAAGTCAAATGATAACAGTATATTATGGAGGAGGGAATGATCAGCTGTGTTCAATTATGTGGACAGGTCAAGTAAGATGAAGCCTGAGAAAAAGTTACTGAATTGAGCAACTTGGAAGGGTAGTTNGAGTAACCAGTGAGGTAGGAAGAAATTAGGAGGGTTGTATCCCAGAAGTCAAATGATAACAGTATATTATGGAGGAGGGAATGATCAGCTGTGTTCAATTATGTGGACAGGTCAAGTAAGATGAAGCCTGAGAAAAAGTTACTGAATTGAGCAACTTGGAAGGGTAGTTTTGGTAGATGGGAGTGGGTAAAAGTTGAATGAAGTGGATTCAAGAGGAAAGAAGGGAAGATAATTGGAAGTAGGACTTAGAGACAACTTTGAAGTTTTACCACAAAGAGGAGCAAAGATCAGCTGGGTACTCGGTGAAGACCTACGGGGCAGGAGCAGGGGCAGGTGGGATGCGCGGGAGACTCAGGAAGGAGGGGACATATGTACACCTATGGCTAATTCATGTTGATATATGGCAAAAATCAAACCAATATTGTAAAGCAATTATCTTTCAATTATAATAAATAAATGTTAAAAATAAATTTTTTAAAAAGAAGAGCAAAGATACACGACTATAAAAGTGGAGAAAGTGGGTTCAAAAGGAGGGAAATTTTGTTAAGATAGAAAAACAAGAGAATTATTATGTGTTGAATGAGAATAATCCTTTGGAGATGGGAAAACTCATGGTACTGTACAGAGAGGGAAAAACTACTGAAGTCATAATTCTGAGAAAAGACAGTGACAATTTTCTAAGCATTATATCATAGTACCTGAGACATAAATATTCGGAGACTAAATAAAGGTTGTTCACCTAGTTTTAAAAAATCAAGTACATTTGGCTGATGTTATTTTAAAAAGCATATTTAAAGAAATGTGACTTTTTTAATAACTAGAACTTTCTGTGAAATAATAAGACCTTAGCAGTGATCATCAAGAGTCAACTAATATATTATAATGGAGATGTATTTCACTGGAAAGTAGAAGAATGTGATCATTGCCAGGAAAATATAGAAACAGAAAATCCTTTTTTCCTTTTTCTTCTTTTCTCCTTAACCATAGATGGCTTGTGTGTGTGTGTGTGTGTGTGTGTGTGTGTGTGTGTTTGATGCATTCATTAAATGCTCTCTATTAGTCATATCTCTCACTGGCTTCTTTCCAAGTACTTTCTTACAAGTGATAAATCTGTAGGGGAAATTCAGAGATTTGCAATTCCACTGAGAGAAAATCTCTTTGAGAGTGAGTGGTGAGAATGATAAAGGCCGTGGAGGGCAATACTAGTCAGAAACTCTTTGCCAGAGAACAGAACAACTCTTACAACCCAACTCTATCAACACATAGCTGATATAATGAGAATTTATTCCCTGAAGTTACAGAGAAGTCAGATTTAAACTGCAACAGCAGGGACTTTCCTGATGGTCTAGTGGCTAAGTGTCTGTACTCCCAATGCAGGGGGCCCAGGTTGGACCCCTGGTCAGGGAACTAGATCCCACATGCCGCAACTAAGACCCAGTGCAGCCAAATAAATAAAATAAGTAAATAAGCTGCAATAGTTAGGAGCAGAGGAAGTAGAGAGTGTGTCCAGTTATGGTTAACGTGATTATTCTAAATTTCTCAAAGACCCTCTTGAGTTTCTGTCCATTCAACCAGAAAGTAAGAACAAAGATCAAAAGAAAAAGGAAGGAAAATAAAGGAAACAAGACTTTTTGTCTTCTTTTTGTTGTATTCTTATATCTACCCACTTTAATTTCTCAATAAATTATTTGTAAGGAGGCAAAAAGGGCCGTTTAGCAAAAAGGCACTCACTGAATAATTAAAGCATTTATTTTCAAAGGATATATTTATGTTATATGTAAATATGGGCAAAATTAATCTCCTAAATGAATTTGCTCAAAACAAAACTGTATTCCCTGAAGTTGACTTGCCTTGACAAAATTATGATGTATTATTAGACAAATGACATATAAGTTTATTTAGTTGATTGTTGATTATCTTGGCTAATGGAGGGAAACAATGATGTAGAGGAAGTAGAGAGTGTGTCCAGTTATGGTTAACGTGATTATTCTAAATTTCTCAAAGACCCTCTTGAGTTTCTGTCCATTCAACCAGAAAGTAAGAACAAAGATCAAAAGAAAAAGGAAGGAAAATAAAGGAAACAAGACTTTTTGTCTTCTTTTTGTTGTATTCTTATATCTACCCACTTTAATTTCTCAATAAATTATTTGTAAGGAGGCAAAAAGGGCCGTTTAGCAAAAAGGCACTCACTGAATAATTAAAGCATTTATTTTCAAAGGATATATTTATGTTATATGTAAATATGGGCAAAATTAATCTCCTAAATGAATTTGCTCAAAACAAAACTGTATTCCCTGAAGTTGACTTGCCTTGACAAAATTATGATGTATTATTAGACAAATGACATATAAGTTTATTTAGTTGATTGTTGATTATCTTGGCTAATGGAGGGAAACAATGATGTTAATCCAAAATAATCTAAGGTCATTTATATTTGACTTTGAAAAAAGTGTTTAATAATTGGCAATGAATGTGGATATTTTTAACATGCTAAGATCTTTTTAAAAACTTCAAATAAAGCAACAAGAACATACTGAGTGAAAACTTAGATTATAGCTTAGCTCTGCATATGAAAAAATTTCCAATAAACAGATGTACCAGAAAGTTTCTGCAGCTTCATTATCTATCATTTAGCAGCTACATCAGATAGTCATTGTTTTTTCTGTCCAGAAGAACCTACTCTAATTCTGTGTGGTTCAGGCTGCCACTTTCAGCCTCTATTAGTGGGAAAGTGACTAAGACCAGTTCAATCAGAACATAGGATTCCTCCAACCACAGTACTGGATTTTACATACAACTGGGCAAGCCCCATCAGCATATCTTATCCTCCCTGCCCATGAGTTCATGGATGAGTACATGGTAACACAATCCCTTGGTAACAAGAATCCCCAGCTGCCATTTTTATAAAACATGACATGCCCTTCTGGCCCTAATAGGTTAATCTAGAGTTGACCTCTGACCAAAACTGGCCCAATCAGAGGTCTTCTCCTATGAAGTCAAAATTGAGACTAAGAGTCCAATATCGGTTTTGACATCTAACAGAAGAGTTGTTTGTAAAGGAGAATCCATGTGACTATGGGAGATGAGAAAGCTGATCCAAAGAGAGAGAGTGAGAGAAGAAAGAAGCATATCAGGCAGATAGAAACAGAGATAAAAATGAAGAGAGAAGTCCTGAGCAGATACAAATGTGAATCTTCATGATAACTTCCTTTGAAGCTAGCTCCAGTTGATTTCTTGTTGTCAGTAAAGAATCCTTACTGATTCTGCAGCCCCTGAACGCAGCTGAATGAGTGTACTGACAGAGAGGCAGATGAACGTATTGACCCAATGATGGGGATCTGTAGGAGAGACAGAGTAGAAGGACCAAGAAGAAAAGGAAATTAAAGGTACCAGTGAGAACGAAGCTGCAGTGGCTGAAAATGAGAGTCAAATTGGAATGAGAATCCCAAATGGGATAAATCCAACTGGAAGAAGGAAAAGAGAGGAGAGGTTACAGGACATGGTTAGATGAATTTGTTGCTTTGTGGGAGTCAGCACTCAAGAAGAAAGATGTGGTCTGAAAGAGCAATGTCATAGGTGGAGGAGCCCCAAACTGTAATAAGGTCCAGGATATGGTGAGGAGAGTGAGCTGTTGAAAGGAAGTAAGAGTTGGAGCAGAGACTAAGAAACTCTGACAGTAAGAAATGGTATGTGTAATTTATGTGCAGAAGTTGCAGAAATTAGGTAGAGAATGTGACCCAAGTGTCAAAACCCTGGTGTATATGTGTTTGTTAGAAATACAGGCAACTGACAGACTCAAAATTATGCTGGAGATTTTAATTCTCCATTGTCAATATGAGACATTGAGTGAATGAAGTATTGTATAAAAGGTCTTGACATCTTCAAATACAGAATTAATTGATGTTTGTAATAAATTAAATGAGGTGCAAGAATTCTATTTATAGTGCATACATAATGTTCTTCAGGCCATCAATTGTGATAAAAACAGAAATTAATGACAAAAAAAACAAAAAAAAGCCAAATTACACACAAAAAAATTTAATTCTCCTAAGTAGTAGACTTATCAAGCAAAAAGAACACAATAAAAACAATAAAGTGTTTCTCAAAAACTGTAAAAGGCAAGCAAATTCAATATGCTGGGAATTCCCTGGCAGTGCAGTGATTAGGACTCCATGCCTCCACTGTGGGGGTGGAGATGGGGGAAGAAGTGGGGGACCCAGATTTGAATCCTGATTGAAGAACTAAAATCCCACAAGCCATGTGGTCACACACACACACAAAAAAAAAAATCAAAAAAAGAAAAGATATTCCTCTAAATTATTTGGTTACTAATAATTAAATAAACATTAAATTAAGATCTTAGATAAGAAAATTTTTAAGCCTTGGGTGAAAAAAATATTAAAAGCATAATAAAGTAAATTAGAAATTAAAAACACATGACAAAATCAACAGCTGATTTTTCTAAAAGAGACTACTATAACAAGTGACAGATATAACACAGTAAAAAGAAAAAATAATAATTAGAAGCTAGAACATAGACATGGCAAGCAAATAAAAAATAATATAAAACTATACATGAAAATAGTATCAAAAGAATTTTTGTAGAAATGAGGAAATGTTCATAAACTTCATTTTTTCAAATACCAGAAAAACCTGAAAGCAACCCAATGTCTTTCAACTAGTAAAAAATTGAACTTTAGTACAGACATTTAATGGAATATTATTCAGGAAGAGAAATGAATTCCTTAACACATATAAACATTCTGCATGAAAAAGACATAAATGGTTATATACTACATGATTCTATTTGTATAACATTCTGGAGGTTAAACTATAAAAACAGAAAACATCACCTGACAGGAATTGGGAATAAAGGAAAGGGTGACTGTAAAGTGAGAGAACAATTAAGGTGTTAAAAAATGTTCAATGTCTTAATAATGGTTGTTATACAATTCTGTGCATTTGTCAAAATTCTTAGAATTGCACACCAAAAATATTGAATTTTATTGTATGCATATTATACTTCAATAAAACTGGATTACCCTGATGCTGGGAAAGATTGAGGGCAGGAGGTGAAGGGGACGACAGAGGATGAGATGGTTGGATGGCATCACTGACTCAATGGACATGGGTTTGGGTGGACTCCAGCAGTTGGTGATGGACAGGGAGGCCTCATGGGGTCACAAAGAGTCAGACACGACTGAGTGACTGAACTGAACTGAACTGGAAACTGGATTTTAAAAAATTTTAATGGACAAAATATTGAAGAATAATTCTGAAAAGAACAGATAAAAAAGTACTCTTGGGCTTCCCAGCTGGTGCTAGTGATAAAAGACCTCCCTGTCAATGCAGGAGACGTAAGAGTTCCCTGAGTGGGGAACATCCCCTGGAGGAGGGCTTCAGTATTCTTGCCTGGAGAATCCCACGGACAGAGGAGCTTGATGAGTTATAGTCCATATGGTCACAAAGAGTCAGAATGACTGAAGCGACAGCATGGCATGCACGCGCAAAACAATGCTCTTATAAAAGAATATTCTATAAGCCAAAATTAAAATGATATGCTAGTAGCATGAAAACAGAAATCTAGAGCAAAAGAAAAAATTAAAGAAAGCAGCTGTGTTTTTGCTGTTGAATCTCTAAACCATGTCTGACTCTTTGTGACCATTTGGACTACAGCCCGCCATGATCCTCTTACCCATAGAATTCTCCAGGCAAGAATACTGGGAGTGGATTGCCATTTCCTTCTCCAGGGGGGTCTTCCTGACCCGAGGATCAAAAGCTTGTCTCCTGCTTGGCAGGCAAATTCTTTAGCACTGAGCCACCTGGGAAGCCCAAAGAAACCAGACATAGATATTGACTTAACTATAGGTGATAGTTTACAACCATCTCTTCCTTTTCCTCTTTTCCTTCTCTTCCCTTATTTTCCCTCCTTTGCTCTGCTCTGCCTGAACGATTTAGTGAAAAAGTCATTAGACCAGGAGAATGTAATGGGGTAGAACCACTCTGGAAAATAACTTGATGGTTTCTTTAAAAATTAAACATCAAAAAAAAAATTAAACATCAGATGATCTATAAATTACATTTCTGGACATTGATTCCTAAGAAATGAAGATCCATGTTAACACAGAAACATGCTGCTGCCCATAATAATACTGCACACTATTACTGGAAGTAACTAACACATCCTTCAACAGGTAAATGATTCCATGAACAATTGTATCTCCATACTATGGATACTACCTGCCAGGGATGACCCAGGATATCTGTATGGGATAGCACCTGTACCAACCTGGCACAAAGTATCAGAACTCAGACTGAGTAAGAAGAGTGTCTGCCAAGGGTGAAGGTGGGGTGTCAGATTCCAAGGGTGAGAGGGTGTCTATGACAGGGGAAGAGGCATGGTGGCCATGATGGGAGATTAGTTACATATAAGAGAATCAAGCAAATAATGTATTGGGGATAATGGGAGCCAAGTTTCTCACTAACAAAAGAATGAGAAATACTAAAACAGACAAAATAAGGAGGAATTCTGTGGTACTGGATTTAAATTAGAGATGTCAGTGTGAACTCATTTTTAATATAGAAGTAGATATAGAAGAAAATATAAACAGAACAGCATG
This sequence comes from Oreotragus oreotragus, assembly GCA_006410675.1. NCBI lineage: Eukaryota > Metazoa > Chordata > Mammalia > Artiodactyla > Bovidae > Oreotragus > Oreotragus oreotragus. The sequence continues at coordinate 26,806 of SJYX01008749.1, read as the reverse complement.
TGTATATATGTGTGTATATACATTTTAGGTCTGTGGGGAATGATGTGTGTGTGAGTACACATAAACCAGATTTTCTTAAGTAAAACAGGATGTTTAAATCTTTGGATGGTTCATACTTCAGGCAAAAAATGGATTTAGAGCCTCAAATAATTTCACCCACAACCAATTTCTCCCTCCATGTCTTGACTCTGTCATTCATTTTGACCTCATTTTCGTTCTCAGACTCTGTCATTAGTTTCCAGGCCAATTTCCAGATTCAAATCCAGAAGAAAAGAATAAAAAATTAGTTTTCACTCAATGATCGAAAAACAAAAGTCTCATTGCAGACCGTTGGCTCTGACTGGGTACTGTGTCTCTCCTTAAAGAGTTGCTATGGCACAGGGGCTGCAGTACAATAACTGAGTGGCACTCACCCCTGGATGCAAGTGTGGAATAAGCTCGCTCTAAAACACCTGCACTGGTGTGGGATAGGGGCCCCCCATAGAGGAAAACTGGAATGATGACCAAGTACTAGGTAGAAAAATGGATTTTCACTAGTCATTTCATTCCTTTCAGCAGCTCAACATTCCAACACACCCTTCTTTCCATATGCACACCTGAAAATATGCCCACACTTCTATACAGGAATACCATATACAACCAAAACACAACCACTCCATTCTTAAAATAAGACAACTCAAAGACCTGTCTAGTTGCTCCATTGAAATACAGGTCTAAGTTCTCCGAGTGATTCCATATAATCTAGCAAAGTCCAAATCAAATGATAAAAATAACTCTTATGCATGTGCATGCAAGCACACACACACACACCAACATATGCAATGTATATTAATGGTAATGAGAGACAACAAGCTGCTCAGATAGTCAGATCAACTGGTTACCACCCTGCGGCAGCCATGGAATTGAAACCAGCAGGGTTGCTCTCAAGAAAGCACAAGCTCTGAAGAGTGCAATTAGCTACCCGCTTCAGCAGCAGCGCTTCAGGATCCACCCCAGCTTCTCAGCTGTGGCCATGCTCTTCCTGAGCAACTGCCCTCAGGTAGTGATGAAACTTGATAGACTTATTCATATGTAGCCATTACTCTGACTGCAGTTTTTGCTACAGAACTGTCCATGGCACTGGCCTAGACTTCATGTGACGGCTGCTGTCAGCTGAAGGTTTTCCCTACCCAACTTGCTCCACCTGTATCTTTCACATACCTTTCTTGTTGTTGTTTAGTGTCTAAGTCATGTCCAACTCTTTGTGACCTCATGGACAGTAGCCCGCCAGGCTCCAGTGGAGCCTGGGTTGGGTTGCATTTCCTTCTCCAGGGGGTCTTCCTGACTCAGGGATCAAACCTGTGTCTTCTGTATTGGCAGGTGGATTCTTTACCACTGAGCCACCAGGGAAGGCCTTACAGACATTACCCCCAATAAATTTTTTTAACGTAGTAGAAAACTCTCTCCACCCCAACTCCCTATCCCTCCCACCCCCCAACTCCTGGCCAATACACCTTTTTGAATTTCTGACTTCATCATCATTTTCTTCCTGATAGGCTAGAACCAACACTACACTCAATACCGAGTTTCAAGTTATCTGGGGAAGAGAATCAAAAATAAAAGTGAAGTCATGATCTGTCTTTGTTACCAAGCTTCCATCAAGCCTTTTTTGAAAAAGGAAAAAGTATGAAAAAACACACAGTGGTCCCCAGTTCATATAGATCATACACTGCTGAATAGGAATAGCAAGGTCCCCAGTCATGACAGTGGAGTCAGTTTCTTAATTGGTCAAAATGGTCCCTGTTCTCCATGGCCATTTTCGAGGTGGATATTGGGGAGGATTTCCCTTCACACCTCTTTAGCTACTAATAATGTGGCAAGAGATTCAGATGTGAGATAATCACTAGTCTTTGTTTGCCAGACTTGGAGTTTAGTTAGCTCTTGCTTCTTTGCAATTCTCTGGGCTAACAGCCAAAGCCAGACAACTAGTTGAGTCTAGACCAGGATCTATGGACTTCTGTTTCTTAGCAGCAGGTTTCAGTGCTCTGTGGTTCTTCTATAACCCTTAATTTAGTGACCTTTCTTTCCACATCTGTCTTGAAAAGTTCAAAATGATCTGCTGGGGTAGGTAGGTGAGGTTATTCTGCTCCAGGCCTATATTCCATCCACTCTTTTTGTAAACAGTACTTGCTCAGTTTCTCAGGCAGAAGTACTTTTTGCAAGGTGGTTAGATTGAATCTGTGGGGTTAGGAGTGTTTTTTAAATGTTGATGCTGGCTCTTAGATTTCATAATGAATCACTTGCAACCTAAGCCCTCCTTTTTGGAAGACAAGAACATAGGCCACAAGAAATAGCCAGTATACTCTAAAATTCTGACATCATTCTACTCCATCCTTTGTCAATAAACAGTCTGAGTCCCAAGATAAAATACATGATAGTCATTTGATCAGTTACTTACTACTTTACATGAAAGGTTAAGAGTTACCAACTTTCCAGCCCAAGAGAAAGGATTATTCACTCTTCTTGAAAATACCCTACCCTACCCTAGATTTTTCCACAGTTTAGTGTCCTTCTATTATGCATTTCTTCCTCACTTAGAACGTCTTTGTCATTGCAAATAATAGAAACTAGAATTCAAATTGGATTAAATAAAGATAGGTTATTGGCTTGTTAGTGAAGTCTTGATTAAGATCCCACTTCAATCAAGGTTGGATTGGGAGAAAGGAGAAACAAAGTGTCATCAGGAAACACCATTTCAATTTCTTATCTTGAGAAGCATGGGCTTATTCTGTGGCTTCATGAGGTAATGAGATGGCTGCCTGTAGAAACATCTTCCTAAATTCAATTCAATTAAAAAAAATTTTTTTAAGGTGTGCCTTTCAACAATCCCAGCAAAAGTCTCATTTATTTTTATTAGCTTGATTAAGTTGCATAACTGTCCCTGAACAAATTTACTGTGGCCAGGAAAATGTATTATTCTAATTAGCCAGTCTAAGTTGCATGAATTCTGCTTTTTAAATAACAGCTCTATTGAGATAAAGTTCACAAGCCATAAAGTTTACCCCACACCAACTCTTTGGAAGTAGGGCATGGAATGAATGCCACCTACAGCACCTGGACTGAAGGTTGGGGAGGCAAGGTTTCACAGAATAAAATGAGCATTCTTTTTAAAAGAAGGGTGAATGGATGCTATCCATCAGAAACTGAGTTTAGGAAGAATGAACTGATTTTCTAAGACTTTCCCCTGATATGTTGACCCTTTGTCCAGTTAACAATGATCCTCTGGGTTGCCTCCAAGATGCAGCACCCTATGAAACTTGGCCTAAAATACTTTAATCACTGTTTTTCTACAGATGTTGAAAAGGTCTTGGTTCCAGTTTATATTCACAACTCTATCTTACTTTGTGTTTTGCACAAAATTGACATAAAAGAAAAGTTTTCTAAATGTATATTTAAAACAGTTAGAGTAATAGTATTAATTCTGTAGTTCTCCAGCAACATCCTGAAAAGGCTGTGGAGCTGATTGAGAAATGGCTTTATCAGTGCTTCTCGGCCAGAGCTCAGTGACACAGCATGGTTCACAGGTGCACTTAATGTAAGATAAAAATCAAAAGCCCCGAAATGGAACCAGACAGCCTGGCTTCAAATCCTAGTTATTCCACTTCCTATCTCGAGTTTGAGAAAATGGCTTAAACTCCTTGAACTTCAATTTTCTAATTGGTAAACTGAGATAATAAGGAGTTCACGATCTGAGCCACAGTCAGCTCCTGGTCTTATTTTTGTTGACTGTATACAGCTTCTCCATCTTTGGCTGCAGAGAATATAATCAATCTGATTTCGGTGTTGACCATCTGGTGATGTTCATGTGTAGAGTCTTCTCTTGTGTTGTTGGAAGAGGGTGTTTGCTATGACCAGTGCGTTTTCTTGGCAAAACTCTATTAGTTTTTGCCCTGCTTCATTCTGCATTCCAAGGCCAAATTTGCCTGTTACTCCAGGTGTTTCTCGACTTCCTACTTTTGCATTCCAGTCCCCTAGAATGAAAAGGACATCTTTTTTTGGATGTTAGTTCTAAAAGGTCTTGTAGGTCTTCATAAAACCGTTCAACTTCAGCTTCTTCAGCATTACTGGTTGGGGCATAGACTTGGATAACTGGGATATT
>SJYX01008748.1:220189-273570 GCA_006410675.1 Oreotragus oreotragus | reverse complement strand
ATTTGAAATAGCTCAACTGGAATGCCATCACCTCAGCTAGCTTTGTTCTTAGTGATGCTCCTTAAGGCCCACTTGACTTCACATTCCAGGATGTCTGGCTCTAGGTGAGTGATTACACCATCGTGATTATCTTGGTTTTGAAGATCTTTTTTGTGCAGTTCTTCTGTGTATTCTTGCCATCTCTTCTTAGTATCTTCTGCTTATATTAGGTCCATACCAACTGTCCTTTATCAAGCCCATCTTTATGTGAAATGTTCCCTTGGTATCTCTAATTTCCTTCAAGAGATCTCTAGTCTTTCCCATTCTGTTCTTTTCCTCTGTTTCTTTGCCTTGAACGCTGAGGAAGGCTTTCTTATTTCTTCTTGCTGTTCTCTGGAACTCTGCACTGAGATGCTTATGTCTTTCCTTTTCTCCTTTGCTTTTCACTTCTCTTCTTTTCACAGCTATTTGTAAGGCCTCCCCAGAAAGTCATTGTGTTTTTTTGCATTTCTTTTCTGTGGGGATAGTCTTGATCCTTGTTTCCTATACAATGTCATGAACCTCAGTCCATAGTTCATCAGGCACTCTATCAGATCTAGGCCCTTAAATCTATTTCTCACTTCCACTGCATAATCATAAGGGATTTGATTTAGGTCATACCTGAATGGTCCAGTGGCTTTCCCTACTTTCTTCAGTTCAAGTCTGAACTTGGTAATAAGGAGTTCATGATCTGAGCAACAGTCAGCTCCTGGTCTTGGTTTTGTTGACTGTATAAAGCTTCTCCATTTTTGGCTGCAAAGAATATAATCAATCTGAATTTGGTGTTGACCATCTGGTGATGTCCATGTGTAGAGTCTTCTCTTGTGTTGTTGGAAGAGGGTGTTTGCTATGACCAGTGCATTTTCTTGGCAGAACTCTATTAGCCTTTGCCCTGCTTCATTCCGTATTCTAAGGCCAAATTTGCCTGTTACTCCAGGTGTTTCTTGACTTCTTACTTTTGCATTCCAGTCCCCTATAATGAAAAGGACATCTTTTTTGGGTGTTAGTTCTAAAACGTCTTGTAGGTCTTCATAGAACCATTCAACTTCAGCTTCTTACGTGTTACTGGTTGGGGCATAGTTTTCTTATTTATCATTAAATCTTTGGCCCAATGGATAGAAACTACTGCAGTGGTAGAAATGTTCCATGTCTGTGCTGTCCAATATGGTAGCCAGTAGAAATAATGATGGTTTAACCTTTGGAATGTGGCTTATATGATTAAGCATATTTTAATTTATTTGTTGTTGTTCAGTCACTAAGCCATGTCTGACTCTTTGAAACTCTGTGGACTGCAGCACACCAGGCTTCTCGGTCCTTTACTATTCCCTGGAGCTAACTCAAGCTCATGGCCACTGAGTCGGTGACAATATCCAATCCTTTCATCCTCTGTCGCCCCTTCTCCTTTTGGCTTCCATCATTCCCAGCTTCAGGGTCTTTTCCAGTGAGTTGGCTTTTTGTATCAGGTGGCCAAACTTTGGAGCTTCAATTTCAGTATCAGTCTTTTCAATAATATTCAGGGTTGATTTCCTTTAGGATTGATTCTTTTGATCTTCTTGCAGTCCAGGGGACTCTCAAGAGTCTTCTCTTAACACCACAATTTGAAAGCATCAGTTCTGTGGTGCTCAGACTTTGTTATGGTTCAGCTCTCACACTTGCACATAACTAGTGGAGAAACCATAGTTTTGACTTTACAGACCTTTGTTGGCAAAGTGAGGTCTCTGTTTTTTACTACACTTTCCTGGTTTGTCATAGCTTTCCTTTCAAGAAACAAGTGTCTTTTAATTTCATGACTGCAGTCACTGTCCATAGTAATTTTAGAATCAAAGAAAATAAAATCTGTCACTGCTTTCACTTTTTCCTCTTCCATTTGCCATGAAGTGATGGGACCAGATGCCATGATCTTAGTTTTTTAATGTTGAGCTTGCCATCAATAGTTAGTTATATTTCTTGCTCACTTAAACCCTACCCTGTCCATCCAAGCTTCTTTGGCTGGAATGAGTTTCTTACTCCACAATACTCTCAGCATCTTTGTGTCTCCATTAGAGTTCAATTACCATTATATTCTAGATGATTAGCAGCCTTTTTGTCAATAGGTGTCACCTTTATAATGCTGGTGTATACTTAATTGTTATTATTTTTTAGCCCCTCATAGCACCTCAAAGGGTGTGTATTTGCACATGTGCACATTTAGTAGGTGCTGTCTCTGTGTCTGTTTCATTGAGTAAGATGATCTCTGTAAAATTTTACATCCTAAGCAACCCAAAAAAAAGCCTTTTCAAAACTCAGTTTGTTTGAGCTTCACCTCTTGACTCTACTCTTTTAAGCAGGTCTCAGCTCAGAAGAATCTCTAAATTTATTATCATGTTACAGTAAGATCTCACCAGCTCAGCAAGATCAATTGGAGCTGAATGTAGTGTTTTCTGACTGTCTCTTTACCACATCTCTTTATTAAGCAGATGAGACATGTCTGCCTTGACAAAGTTCCACGTAGCAGCTCAGACACCACTGCACCTTCTGGAGACCAGTTCCCTCCTCCACTCAGGAAAAGTGCTTATTTGATGTTTGGACCAAGACACTATGAAGTCAAGATTAACTATTCTATTTAACAAATATTTTTCAAGAGTCAGTACATGCTAGGCACTCAGAGGAATACTGAGAGATGATGTAGTCCCTGACCGCTCCTGAATGTGTCAAAGGGGAAGTTAGTCTTTGGAGTCCAGTAGGCACAGTTCAGATCTGAGCTCTGCTGCCTACTTTGTGTCCCTTGGTAGAACTAAAATGGTAACCAGTGTGACAGGTCCTCTGGTCCCCTTTTACATGGAGCCCACTTGTTATTATTGTCAGCTTTATAAATATCATAAGCAGTAGTTCAAAGGAGGAAATTTCTTATTTTGCCATGCTATATTCTCCATAGAAAATAGCAAAGTCTCTGGCATAGAATGAGTACTTTTCAACACGTGTGCCAACCGAATGAACCAATTGTCAAAATCAGAACGGTAAATGCTAAGGAAATTCACAGAAAGGTTGTCTCCTGTAAGCTGGGAGAGGGAAGGCAGTGAAGTCTTCCTGTAGGTAAACTGTGTGAATAGGGTTGAGACTAGCAGAAGGAAGGGAATTAATAACAAGCTTCCAGGAGCAGAAATTGTGCCTGTCTGTGTATGTCCCCAGCTTGTAGCATATGACCTGAGCATGGTGTGTGTGTGTGTGTGTGTGTGTGTGTGTGCTCAGTCATGTCTGACTCTTTGTGACCCCATGGATTGTAACCCACCAGGCTCTTCTGCCCATGGAATTTTCCAGGCAGGAATACTGGAGTGGGGTGCCATTTCCTCCTCCAGGGGATCTTCCCAACCCAGGGACTGAACCCAAGTCTATTGTGTCTCCTGCATCGGCAGGCGGATTCTTTACCACTACATGACTATTGGAAAACCAATGGCTTTGACTATCCGGACCTTTGTCAGCAAAGTGATGCTTCTGCTTTTTAATATGCGTGTCTAGGGTTGTCATACCTTTCCTTCCAAGGAGCAAACGACTTTTAATTTCATGGCTGCAGTCACCATCTGCAGTGATTTTGGAGTCCAAGAAAATAAAATCTGTCACTGTTTCCACTTTTTCCTCTTCTGTTTGCCATGAAGTGATGGAACTAGAAGCCATGATCTAGTTTTTTGAATGTTGAGTTTTTAAGCCAACTTTATCACTTTCTTCTTCCACCCTCATGAAGAGACTCTTTAGTTCCTCTTCATTTTCTGCCACTAGAGTGGTATCATCTGCATATCTGAGATTATTGATATTTCTCCCGGCAATCTTGATTCCAGCTTGCGCTTCATCCAGCCCAGCATTTTGCATGATGTACTCTGCATATAAGTTAAAGAAGCAGAGTGACAAAATACAGCTTTGTCGTACTCCTTTCCCAATTTTGAACCAGTCCATGTTCCAATGACAACCTTTGAAATGTGGCTTGTGTGATTGAGGATATTTTAAATTTAACTTATTTATTTTCTTCAAGTTAAATTTAAATAGCTGTGTGTGGCTAACTGCTACAAAATTGGTTCTTAATTTCAAAATCTACCCTGAAGTCTGGTATATAATACTAATAATAAATAGTGTTTAAATAAAATACAGAGTAATCTAGCTTAACTATCTCAGGAGATTTTTTTTTTTTTTAATGTCTTATCTACCATATCATGAAAGCCAGGGTTTGGATAGCTCTTATTTACACAAAAGTAGTAAACTGCAACATTCATAATGCAGCTTAGTCTTTTCATTTTTATTATAAATAAAAGTCTGTTAAGGATAGAATCAGATTATAACTCTACCTTTGTCCTTACCATCAAATAAAAGTCCTGGATGGTCTCCTCTTATTTCCTTATGTTGAACATTTGTGGCATTTGGATTGGCATCTGTATATCTCAATTCTTGGTCCTTTCTGAACATCAAGCACAATGTTTGGGTTTAGGTTTGAGTTCGAGTCAGGATTGTCTGTTGATAGAAGAGAAATGAACATCTATGACAGAGGACTCTACCTTATTCTCAGGTAGCTCTGCTTCATAGTTACAGACACGCAGACTGCTTCCCTGATACCCAACCTGACCCTACTTCACACACACACATATATTCATATTTCTTATCGAGGGAGATAGAATAATTTCTAGTCGAAACCAGCTAAACAAACATCAACAATTAAAGGAACAGAATAATATAAGTCTGCAAAGACGAGAACAAGAATCAAGAAAATCTATCTAGAATAGTCTAGAGACCATTTAATTACTTGATACTCAATCTACATGCAGTATCCTCACAGCTAAAATAATAACTGGTATAGAAACAATAAAGAATTTTAGTCTTTATAACTTACTATAGGTTTTCTACAGTCAGTGCACACCCTTAACATTCACAGAAAAAATATTTTTGATCACTTAATTCCAACTTCATTATGCTAACTTTTCTGCCACAACTCTGTTACCTCTTGTCTGGAATTCTTTACTGTATATATAAATGAATTACCAAACATAAAAAAATTAAAATCAGAAATGAATTTTCCCCTATTACTGCTGTTTCCTTCTCGAGAATTGTTCACGAGGGCCCATGATATGGTTAAAATAGTGAAATGATAAAATGAATTTCATTGTTCAGTTACAAATAGACAGAGTCCAAAGAGAGTCAAGTAGTAGTTATTTTAAAGGAAGCTCAGTTGAGATTTCCCTTTCTCATCTCAGATTATAGTCTATATACTTCTCCACTGAGGATCACCAAACGCTTTTATCAGGACACTAACAGGAAGGGGAAAGAGAAGTGGGGGGGTTGAAACAATAGAACTAATCTGGATAAATTTGAGCGAAATCCTTGTAAATTTGGACCCTGAAGAGTGTCAAGCTGCCATGTAGGCATCTCCAGAATTCTCTCCAGAAAATGAGTCCTCCTTCTTGAACAGTATTAGAGCTTCTCAACCAGTCTTCCGTGGGCCACAGAATGTGGGTTGTATGTATGCTGAGATGCCATAAGTCCTGAAGGCAGCCAGGCAAGGCCCAGAGTTAAAGCAGTGGGGCAAGAAGAGAAACATTTTCTCTGTGGGCCTTGCTGTAAAGATTTGAGATGTATTTGCGTTACTGAACCAAACTTAGGCAGCAAAGCCAATCTTCTGACACAGGACTGTGGTGAAAGAAAGCGCAGTGTTTACTGCAGGATGCTAAGTAAGGCGTTTAGGATAACTAGTGCTCAAACCACCCAAATTCCCCGGTGGGTTCCAGGAAAGCATTTATAAAGGATTTATGAAGGAAGAAAGTCACAGAGTATGTGATTAGCTCACCTGCAATTCTCTGGTTGATGGTGAAGTAACAGGGTGGTGTCACATCCATCCTCAGGCTCCAGTAGGTCTAGGGGCTATGTGCTCATGGCCATCAGGTAGTTAATTTCTTTTATTTGGTGAGGGTTTTTTAGCATCTACAAAACATTTCAGAACATGGATATCACATACTATTAGCGAGGTCCTTCAGAGAGGAGCTATAGGGGAGAGTTCTGTTTTGGAAAAGCCTCATAGCATCCCGCTCAGTTACACTTGCCTAGATAAAAAGATTTTTAAAAAGTCTTTGCTATGTGCCCATCTCCATCAGCTACACCTAAAGTTGTTAAACAACAAGACCTTCCTTGTTGTTGTTCAGTCACTAAGTTGTGTCCAACTCTTTGTGACCCCGTGGGTTGCAGTACGCCAGGCTTCCCTGTCTTCCACCATCTCCCAGAGTCTGCTGGAACTCATGTCCATTGAGTCGGTGATGCCATCCCACCATCTATCCTCTGTTGCTCCCTTCTCCTCTTGCCCTCAATCTTTCCCAGCGTCAGGGTCTTTCCCAGTGAGTCAGCTCTTCCTTGGATCTTCCTTCGATATCTTTAAACAAACTACCTGTTTTGCATTTAGTCTGACATCACTGTTAGACCGGTATTTCAGGACCTATTGAAAAGAATGAGCCAGATGCCTTTTTCTGTCAGTGAAAGAATGGTGATTGAAAAACTTTTCAGACAGAGAAAAGCAGGAAGAGAATATGACTCAGGTATGAATTTCAGTTTAGTTAACATTTTCCTTATCCACATGTGTGTATTTAGGATAGCTTTTCTAATCTTATATAAATGATCTTTTAAGATTTAATATCCTTTTTCTTGTTTAAATATGTATCAAACTCTACAATGGATTTACCATAAAAATAAATCAAGCTACATAATGTCAGAAAATAACACTTTATGCATATAAAGTTCCAGGGCCATGGAAATAGTAATATAAACCCTCAGTGTAATGCCTGTTTTATCATTCTGATGAGATTTAAAATCATGACCTTCTTTTACCTGAAACATTCAGAATCATTCTGAATAAATGCTGAAATGATGGGCAGGCATTGTAATCTACTTTGACTATGGGTGAACCATCAAAATTCTCTGAGCCTTAGTTTCTGCATCTGTGAAATGGGGGAAATGCATAATTGGATGGGCTATTGAGAAGGCAAAATGCAACAGTGTTAATAAATTTCCTGAAGCAAGAGCCAGCAGCACGTTGGTAGTACTCAAAAATAGTAGCGTTAATAAAATAATTTGAAAAATCTTGATCTATTAAAAATTTTTGTTATATTTGAATAAATGGAGAAGTTAGAATTTTAATTTCAAAAATTTCCTCCCAGTTTAAAATTCAGCAAAGCACATCAATGTAAAAATTTTATTTTTCTTTTGAGTTCTATAGATGAGAGAAGAATTTGTCACCATGAAGTTATTTTGTCTATGAAGCTAACTTTCAGTGATAACTAAAGCACTCATACATGTCAGAACAAAACACATTTCCACTGTGAAATAAACTGCCACTGGAGTTACTTGGACTTCAGCCTTCAGAGGAACTGGTTTAGTTCAGCTTTGTTTTGTTTGTTTGGATTTGTATAGAGTTCTGTCTTTAATAGTAGATGTTGAGTTTGCTGCAGAAGTTGAAATAAACCACACGACAAAGAATCTTAATGGGAAGCATAAGTGTTGGCAACACTGTGTGATCTATATCTCAAAAAACAAATTAACACCACACACTTTCAGGATGTATAGACAGAGATCAATGAAAAGATGTTCTTGCAAATGGAATATTGAAAGGCAGGCAATTGTACACTTCTGCCTTCAGCATCTTCCCAATGAAAAGCAAGCTGCATTATAGCAGAGGCTGTTTTTTCTTTTGCTTTTTTCCCCTGAATGCAGGGCTAGTTCAACTTTCAGGTATCACACAAACCTCTCTTGAAAAAAATTGCCATTAGGAATTATACCTATGAACACAATGATAAAAAAAAAATAAAGGAACTTATCTATAGCTGGCCCATTCCAAAAATGGAAAGGAACACTTACTCTCAATCTCCAACACTCTTTTCCCATTTCTCTTTGTGTGGGTGTGCACGAGTGTATGCCTGGGCTCACAAGCATCTCAAGCTCTCTGTGGGAGGAAAACGGTTTCAACACTAGTGGATACGTACACTCACGGATTCTGGAGGGTAGCGGCTGTTCCATCTGTAGAAAAAGGAGATGTGCTGCCGAACCAGGTTGGGGGAGGTGGTATCTGGGAATGGGTAGGAGAGGTGAGAGGAAGATGGAGATTCATGCATCACGTACTCTTTTTTTTTTTAACTCCCCATCATGCTACAAAGGGGACTAATTTATGCCTCACATCAGTTCATTACATGTATTTGTATCCTTTTCCTGTCATTTGAAGAAAGATTATGCAATTTAGAAAATTCATAGGGATGTTATTTTTTCATCAGAACGCAGTGCTGCACCCCACGCCTGCTTTGTTGTCAGAAGCAGGGTCTCCTCCCAGCAGTTTCTGGGTTTGCTGCAGGTGCGGCAGCTGAATATAGGAAAATCTGGAAACCGAGAAGAGGCTTAGGAAATGAATAGGTATAGTGACAGGGACAATCTTTCCAACAGCGAAAGATGTGACAATGGTCTGGTTTATTGGTCTATGCTATTAGTCAAAATCTGTGTCCCTGTGAAAGGCAATGTTTTTAAACCACCATCTAATTAGCGCACAAAGAAAAAAAGAAAAACTCTATTGGGTAAATTGATAAGTCACACTTTTCAAAAAATCTAAATTGCCTTTTGATTGGTTTTCTGGTAATTGCTATAGGGTTATCGGAAGCTTTCAGCACGTTTTTCCTCTTGTCAAACACAAAGCAAAACTACAGAATGAAAGCAGCCATTACAAGCAGTTTCAGGGGTTTTTTTGTTTTGTTTTGTTTTTTAAGTCAGTTATAATTAAAGGGTTTGTAGCTGCTGTTGCTCTGGTCATTACAGATGTGATCAATTTTATGTCACCCCCCCCTTTTCTTTTTTTTGTCTGATCATTAAATGTCTTTTTGTAGTGCATATAAGAGAATGTCTTTAGGAGGAAAAAGTTTATGAATCAAATGAAACTAAATTTTTATTAAGCTCCACAAGGAAATTGTCCCTTTCCTTAACAAATTTCTCCTTGAACACTTATGTCCTTTGGGTTTTGTCCTATTTTCTCTCACTCTATAAACAGCCAACATCAAAAATATCTATAATTACTGAAGATAATTATAGAAACCATTTTTTTCAGGTTCTAGACACCATTCAAAATTTTCCAACTGATGAGGCCTCTTATTTGAAAGTCCCTTGATAACAGTTTATTCTTTGAATCAAGAGATGGTGCCTTTGATATACTCTCTAACTACAGAATGATGATTCATCTTCCATTTTATCGGGTGTGTACTTTTGACTTCATTGATACTAACCTGGAAGAGATCTCTAGATGTTTGTTGTTCAATTTTGTTCCAAAAAAAATAATAAGCATGAGCAGAGAAATTAGTTAATGGCTTAAATCCCCCAGCAGGATGTTAGACATGAGGCAATGGCGTTTCCAACTTCTGAGTTAAGTTCTGCACTTTACAGTGATGAGTTTGAAGTGATAATGGAAGATGAAAAAAGGATTTGTGATTACTGGGATAAAGTGCTAATCTGCACCACAGAACCTGCTGCATCCACCCCTAACATTTACTCTAAAATGCTTTCAGCTTTTAAATCCACCCTCCAAAATTAGTAGGGGGTTAAAGTAGAACCCATTGGGAGGTTACATTTATTTAATATTCAGTCCTTTCTTGGATGAAATATTGCAGTCTATCCTCATAGGTATTTGTCAAACCATTAGAGTAATGGTTTATAGCTATTAAATGAAATTGCAGTTCTGTTTGTAAGTTCCATTTACACAGGATAAGCAAAGTGCCTTCATTTAGATTTAAAATACCTGAAATCTTAGCTGCAGCACATGAAGATTATGTAGATGGTTAACTAATTCATCACCATGGTGTGAACGCATCACGGGTGAACCTGTTCTGGGTTTCTGTGCCACACAAAACCCCAGTGGGCACCGAGAGTCACACTGTCTTTTACTGTGTCATTCATTGGTTCAGCGCTGGAAGACCAGGCACTGGCTGATTTCTTTTTTTGTAATAGCTTACATGCTTTTGTTGTTTTTTTTTTTTTTTTTTTTTTTTTTAGAATCAAATGAAAAGGTGCTTTTAATCATTGGTTCCAGCGCAGGAATATTTGATATAGTTCCCTCTGATAATAAATGGAGAATCATGCCTAGAGTTAAAATAAAGCTTTCCTCGGAAGCCTTCTCTGTGCCTTTTCCCCCATGCTTTTCACTTTATAAGCAATTTGCACAGACACTGCTGAGTACAAAGGAACTGAGATAAATGAAGTCTTTAGAACTTCACCCTTCTCACTGGGTGATGAGTTTGATTGCTTTCAATAGAAGAGACACTCTTATATTCAAATGATTAATTACCAAAACTCACGTTTTTGGTTGGAAAAGATCCTCCAGATCCTGCCCCTCCTTCCACAGAATCAGTTAACACTATGCTGATGGGCTTCCCAGTTTTCAGAGAGCATAAAATGCCTTAGCCAGACATCCCTGGTCCTCCAATGTTCATGGCCACCAGGAAAGCCAAGTAGGTTGCCCAAGTTCTTGGCTTCAGACGCTGCATTTCAGCTGGCCTCTACTCAATCCCCCCGCCCCCGCTCCGCCCACAAAAAAAATACTGAAAGAATTGTATCAACAATGAGGCTCCTCATGAGTTCTGGGAAAGTCTTGGATAGTTGTGGCCTTCAAGAGGAATAAACTACTGGGCTTTTGGATTGTCGCAGATCTGTGGTAAACTCTCTTTCCTGGAGACAGACTAGGGTACCTGAGGTGTAGTCCAAACTGAGTGAAGGACATCCCAGTTACAATAACAACCACCACCATCTAGTGTAAAGCATATTTGTTCATCAAGTACTGAATTAAGTGTTTTGCTCATATCACATATGCAGCATAATATTTAATCCTTTCTACAGTCCTAACAGGGACTTCTCTGGTGACTCAGATGATAAAAAAAAAAATCTGCCTGCTATGCAGGAGACCAGGGTTTCATTCCTGGGTTAGGAAGATCCCCTGGAGAAAGGAATGCCTACTCACTCCAGTATTGTTGCCTGGAGAATTCCATGGACAGAGGTGCCTAAGAGGCTACAGTCCACGGAGTTGCAAAGAGTAGGACATGACTGAGCGGCTAACACTTCACAGTCCTTTAAGACCACTGTCATTCTGGTGTCAAAATTTATGAAACTGAAGTTTAGAAATTTTAAACAATTTACTCAAGATTAGGAATTCCCTGGAAGTTCAGTAGTTAGGACTCAGTGCTTTCACTGCCATGGACCCTGGGTTCAATCCCTGGTTGGGGAACTAAGATCCAGCAAGACATGTGGTATTGCCAAAAAAAAAAAAAAAAATCATAAAATTAGTAAGCAAATAACATCATTCAAACCTAGATACTTCTGTTGCCAGGGTTCCAACTTGATCACAGAAACACTTTATCTGGAATTCAAACTGTTAGAGAATCATCTCTGTTCAAGTAATGTTTCAGAAATTCTGTTCTCAATGAACTCAAGTGGTATTAAAATTTGTTATTCAGTCACTTCTAGATACTTCTGTTGCCAGGGTTCCAACTTGATCACAGAAACACTTTATCTGGAATTCAAACTGTTAGAGAATCATCTCTGTTCAAGTAATATGTTTCAGAAATTCTGTTCTCAATGAACTCAAATGGTATTAAAATTTGTTATTCAGTCACTCAATCAAGTCTGACTCTTTGACACCCCATGGACTGCAGTACACCAGGCTTCCCTGTCCTTCACCATCTCCCACAGCTTGCTAAAACTCATGTCCATTGAGTCGGTCATGCCATCCAACCATCCTGTCCTCTGTTGTCACCTTCTCCTCCTGCCTTCAATCTTTCCCAACATCAGGGTTTTTTCTAATGAGTTGGCTCTTCGTGTCAGGTAGCCAAAGTATTGGAGCTTTTTGAGCAACATCTTCCAAAATGAGAGAGCAATCATATGCAACAGAGTTTTCCCAAATGATTTATACTGTGCCAGTTTTAAAAGGTGCAAAAAACATTTAGAAATAATGAAGTTGTAAAACAGCTTAGTAAAGTGAGGTTCTGTTGAGCATCTATGGTGCTCAAGTTGTAGTCTGGATCAGAACCACCTTATGAGCTTTTAAAAATATAGATTGCTGGATTGCAGGTCCAGAATTTGAGAATTTGCAATTATAAAAAATTCCCAGATGATGTTAATACTGCTGGTCCTCTTTAAAAAACACTGATCTGGAGGTCTTTCTATTCTTCCCTCCTATCTAGGATTTAATGTTAGAAAAATGAAAACAAAAAAAAGCTCAGATTCCTAAATAAATGGGGTTGATAATACACCAGTTAACAGAACCAAAATTCAGAGCTGTGACAACACGTCATGGTGGGACTAGGATTCTCAGACTCAAGATGACCATGCCCCAGACTGAGGCAGGCTGGGGGTTGTGCCTGTAATAATGTCACTTTCAACAAGTAAGACACTGAGATAAGAAAGGTGCACCCAAAGTAACTTTTTTTTTTTTTTAATTCTTTGCCCTGGGGAGAATTCAGCCTGGTCTCATGAATTCCCTGAACACTCTTGGCTATTAAGATGGCCTCTGGACATGTTAATCTCCAGGATGTATTCTATCAATATTTAAATTACCAAGTACCATGTAATGTACTTGGTCATTTCCACGCTCAACACTGCATTTAGATTTCCAACTTCTCCCCATTTCCCCAGTTCAGGCCTGCTTCTGGTTAGCAGTCTACAGTGAAGGGAAGACATATAATTGTCTTTCCTATTCCCCTACCTAGAAATTCTTCCCCCCACCCCCGCCCCCACTGAGTGGGTGGCCAGTGACATCCCCAGGGTTGAAGAGGTCCTAGAGGAAGGAAAGGGGTATGGGGCAGGAGATTTTACCTTCCTGACACTCACGTGAACTGTGCTGGCTTCCTCCGCCCAGGCTAGTGTTCTAACACTTCTCTCCCACACACTCAGGTGGGACATGCCACACGGGCAGCCCCTTCCCCTTGGCTCTGGCTCATGGTCCCCCCCCCCCCCCCCCCTACTGAAAATACAGACAACGTGGAAAACAATGACAATAACAGCACTACGTAGCAACATCTATGGGATGCTGCTGTGTGTCATTCTAAAATTAGGGCATGGAATTTCTCCTGAGTTTATTCTGCGGTCCTGTTTGTGTTTCTGTGACAGACAAATGATGTAGATCTCAAAATCATTTTTTAGGATGAGGCACCTGCATAGGTAACAGGGCTTCAAGCCCCATATACCATTTTGGGGCCCCTTTACAAAATTCCTGGCACTGGAGATGCCCTTTCTTGTTATTGTGCTCAGATAAGTACTTTCAGAATCCGAGGGCAATCTGACTATGACATCTGTCACCTCATTGATCACCAGGGTTGATCTGGCTGATCTGCAGCTAGGCTGGCGTCCCCCTTCCCCCTCACCACTGCACGTACATCCCTCATTGAGGTGAATGCTCAGTTGAAGAGGAAAACTTTACCTGATACAGGAGGACCACTCTTCAATCTAAGGTATATAGTGTCCCTAAACAAGTTCTCAAGAAAAGTACTTTTAAAAACCTTTCATTTATTTATTTTGGATGGAGAACTTGCCCTACATCAGCTCATTCGGCCATCTTGAAGAGAATCTCTGAATTAATTATGATTTTAAAATATGCCTAAGTGTGATTTGATTATTTACTTCATGTCTCATTTCTTACCACAAGCACTCCAAATTTACTATTTGCTGTTTCCCAAGTCATGCTTTCATTTTGTTGTTGCTGTTATTTATTTCTCCATTCTTTACATATGAAAAATAGATGTTCATCTTTCACAGGACTGTTCAAGCACTGCCTTTCCTGTGAAGCCTCACTGGGATCCTCCAGAGGAAGTGAGTAACTCCTCCATGCTCTCATGCCCTTATTTATCACAGTGGTATGACAATGCTTCTTCTTTTGTTCTGTAATTACTCAGGTGCCGGTGTTCTCTCTAGGCTATCAGCTCCCTTGAGAGACTGCTGCAATCAAAATAATTTTTTGGAACTGCCAGCACCCAGCATGGTACAAAAAGTAGGTAGCCACAAACTAAAATAAATGAATGACTCCCCATATAGAAGAGCAAGTAGTTATGCAAAGGAAAAGCACATCCTCTCTAATCGACAGCAGTAGACATTCCTAGCAAGTAATGAAAATTGGTTGGAAAAAACTCAGATGCCTAGGGTCAAATGCACAATGTACTGAGAAGTCATTTCAATATATTAGTCAAAGCAGAAACTTGGTTTGTAATATGATTTCTTGTAGCAACGCTTAAAATTAATTGGAAGGAAGAAAAGGCTAAAAGTTAAAGGGGTCAGTGAGGAGTAAATGGCAAACTTCAGAGTTCCTAGGAAAGGTATGTAGGAAAGCCCTTAGGATGGTTAATAAACTCTAATAATCCTTCCAACCTTCTCCCACTAGCTCCACAGGATGCAATTACTATCCTGCCAGTTCTACCTGGAGTCTCTGAAATATCCACAGCTTGCCCATGGGCTGTCAGGTTTTAAAATTGCCCAGGAACAGTTACTAAGTGTTCACCTCCTCCTTGATTTTCAGGCATACTTGCCTTTTCCATGAACTGCCCTAGACTGCTCTTGACACATTATTCTGAATGATATTTATTGGGAACTCCCAATAGAAAGAGATGTTGTCTTCATCAATACAAATAACAATGCATGACTTTTCTAAAAAGATAATTATCAACCTGCTGCTCAAAATGTAACAATGAGTTTATTGTTCCACAGAATTTCTAGATGTTGACATTTGAGAAACAACTCTGGCTAACAAAGTTATCAGAACATTTGTAGGTGCTCAACAAATGTATTGAATGAATGACATTAGTATATTTTAATGATATAAGATGGTCTCAGATTGAAGACATTCCGAATTATAGTCCTTATTTATCCCTTAATGTAAGTCATATACAATAAATCCCCAATATCTAAGAAATAGTTGCTTCCAGCTGTAAACCAGTTCAATCAGTGATTTTAAATGGAATTTTTTAAATATTCAAAAATCATTTATCTTACCCCATATTCAAGTGAATTAGCAAGATCAAAGTTATATTTAGAGTCTGTAAGTGAATAAAAATAGATTATAAAAGCCTACATATTAGATGGTAACGTGAGCAAAATAATTCAACATTCTTTTTTATCTTTAAAATTATAAATACTATACATTAACAAATAAAATACTCCTACACTAAAACCCTGAATTTCAAGATTCTTTGATAACCATAATTTCTGGTTTACTGATTATTATAATTAATGAAAAAAACTATACCTCCACCATAACCAGATCACCAATTTTCAAAGAAAGATGATAAAATGTACTTATGGTTGACTTAAAATAATTTAACTTGTGGATTCAGATGTTACTTTGAGGCATTGTGGTATGTCAAGCTTGTCAATATAAACCTGTCTCTTATACACATCTAGATGTGTATAAGAGACAGCTCCGGGGCTTCATTTGTAAATGACCGTAGGCATATGTTCCTACTACAGATCCCTTATCTGGTCTGTGGGGAAAGGGAACCCCTGACCTGCCATCTGGGGAATGTGGTCCCTTCTCAGATGCACCCCAGGCTCAGCTGCCATGGTCACGTTAGCTGGTCTTCAATCTGTAGAGGCTTTCTTTAGGTTTGAATCAAATATACCAGGCTCCCAGATTCCAGGAACCACTTTGAAATCTCTCTAAGTAACATCTTTGAATCACTTTTTTCTTTTTCCTCCCCGCTCTGGACTTAGACAGAAAGGGGTATATTTAAACCTAATGTTACATAGCCACATAAATCGAAGCTGTCTCATAGGCTACTGTGAAAGCCCTCCCTTTGCTAAACTGACAAAATTACCCATCAGTCACGCCATCCTTGAGTAGCTCACTAAGACGGCAGGTGTGAGAAGACGTAGTGTTTTAGCAGATGGAATCTGTTAGACAAAAGGATACCGTGATATTCCAGAGTTTGTTCCTGTGGGACTAGTGCTATCTTGAAATACCAAGTAAGTATAGGAAACAACAGCTTCCTATCCTTTCAGCAGTTAAAGCAATTTTACTTTTCTTCGGTGGTTATGGAGCAATCTTAATAAATAATACAGTTTCCTTGGGTTTTAAAGAACCAGGGATATGAACTAGACGACAGACAGAGTACATAGTTTTCTTCTTCAGGATAGCTGAGTAAACACACAAGGTCACCTGTCCTCCCTTGCAAAATATCAATGACATCACAGAATAAATAGGCAAATAAATCCTAAAAGGCACTGGAAAACAGGATACACAGGGTGAAGATAGTGAAGCTGCCAGAAAATATATAGAGTGAGGAATGTGTAGAAGATATAAGAAATAAACCAAGTGGGACAGTCTGACAACAAAAGCCACAAAGGCAAAAGAGAGGATGACAGAGAGTCTTCCAGAAACCTGAGTGGAAGTCTGGAGATGCCAGGGAGAACCAGCTGAAGGGTCACTTATGGCTGCCACGCAACATGGAACCGTCCTGCTCACACCTGCACCTGCTGAGGAACAGATACCAAAGGCTGTCAGAGAAGAGTCTGTGACTGGAAATAAATGCCCTTGTTATGGCAACCACGAGGAAGCACTGGGGTGCCCCTGCACCCAGAGGCAGACACCCACCACACCCACAGCAAAGCCCCCCCAACAGCATGTCAGCTCTTTTTCTAAACAAATTGTGGGTTAAAGAGGAAATCAAAACTGAAAATACAGACAACGTGGAAAACAATGACAATAACAGCACTACGTAGCAACATCTATGGGATGCTGCTGTGTGTCATTCTAAAATTAGGGCATGGAATTTCTCCTGAGTTTATTCTGCGGTCCTGTTTGTGTTTCTGTGACAGACAAATGATGTAGATCTCAAAATCATTTTTTAGGATGAGGCACCTGCATAGGTAACAGGGCTTCAAGCCCCATATACCATTTTGGGGCCCCTTTACAAAATTCCTGGCACTGGAGATGCCCTTTCTTGTTATTGTGCTCAGATAAGTACTTTCAGAATCCGAGGGCAATCTGACTATGACATCTGTCACCTCATTGATCACCAGGGTTGATCTGGCTGATCTGCAGCTAGGCTGGCGTCCCCCTTCCCCCTCACCACTGCACGTACATCCCTCATTGAGGTGAATGCTCAGTTGAAGAGGAAAACTTTACCTGATACAGGAGGACCACTCTTCAATCTAAGGTATATAGTGTCCCTAAACAAGTTCTCAAGAAAAGTACTTTTAAAAACCTTTCATTTATTTATTTTGGATGGAGAACTTGCCCTACATCAGCTCATTCGGCCATCTTGAAGAGAATCTCTGAATTAATTATGATTTTAAAATATGCCTAAGTGTGATTTGATTATTTACTTCATGTCTCATTTCTTACCACAAGCACTCTAAATTTACTATTTGCTGTTTCCCAAGTCATGCTTTCATTTTGTTGTTGCTGTTATTTATTTCTCCATTCTTTACATATGAAAAATAGATGTTCATCTTTCACAGGACTGTTCAAGCACTGCCTTTCCTGTGAAGCCTCACTGGGATCCTCCAGAGGAAGTGAGTAACTCCTCCATGCTCTCATGCCCTTATTTATCACAGTGGTATGACAATGCTTCTTCTTTTGTTCTGTAATTACTCAGGTGCCGGTGTTCTCTCTAGGCTATCAGCTCCCTTGAGAGACTGCTGCAATCAAAATAATTTTTTGGAACTGCCAGCACCCAGCATGGTACAAAAAGTAGGTAGCCACAAACTAAAATAAATGAATGACTCCCCATATAGAAGAGCAAGTAGTTATGCAAAGGAAAAGCACATCCTCTCTAATCGACAGCAGTAGACATTCCTAGCAAGTAATGAAAATTGGTTGGAAAAAACTCAGATGCCTAGGGTCAAATGCACAATGTACTGAGAAGTCATTTCAATATATTAGTCAAAGCAGAAACTTGGTTTGTAATATGATTTCTTGTAGCAACGCTTAAAATTAATTGGAAGGAAGAAAAGGCTAAAAGTTAAAGGGGTCAGTGAGGAGTAAATGGCAAACTTCAGAGTTCCTAGGAAAGGTATGTAGGAAAGCCCTTAGGATGGTTAATAAACTCTAATAATCCTTCCAACCTTCTCCCACTAGCTCCACAGGATGCAATTACTATCCTGCCAGTTCTACCTGGAGTCTCTGAAATATCCACAGCTTGCCCATGGGCTGTCAGGTTTTAAAATTGCCCAGGAACAGTTACTAAGTGTTCACCTCCTCCTTGATTTTCAGGCATACTTGCCTTTTCCATGAACTGCCCTAGACTGCTCTTGACACATTATTCTGAATGATATTTATTGGGAACTCCCAATAGAAAGAGATGTTGTCTTCATCAATACAAATAACAATGCATGACTTTTCTAAAAAGATAATTATCAACCTGCTGCTCAAAATGTAACAATGAGTTTATTGTTCCACAGAATTTCTAGATGTTGACATTTGAGAAACAACTCTGGCTAACAAAGTTATCAGAACATTTGTAGGTGCTCAACAAATGTATTGAATGAATGACATTAGTATATTTTAATGATATAAGATGGTCTCAGATTGAAGACATTCCGAATTATAGTCCTTATTTATCCCTTAATGTAAGTCATATACAATAAATCCCCAATATCTAAGAAATAGTTGCTTCCAGCTGTAAACCAGTTCAATCAGTGATTTTAAATGGAATTTTTTAAATATTCAAAAATCATTTATCTTACCCCATATTCAAGTGAATTAGCAAGATCAAAGTTATATTTAGAGTCTGTAAGTGAATAAAAATAGATTATAAAAGCCTACATATTAGATGGTAACGTGAGCAAAATAATTCAACATTCTTTTTTATCTTTAAAATTATAAATACTATACATTAACAAATAAAATACTCCTACACTAAAACCCTGAATTTCAAGATTCTTTGATAACCATAATTTCTGGTTTACTGATTATTATAATTAATGAAAAAAACTATACCTCCACCATAACCAGATCACCAATTTTCAAAGAAAGATGATAAAATGTACTTATGGTTGACTTAAAATAATTTAACTTGTGGATTCAGATGTTACTTTGAGGCATTGTGGTATGTCAAGCTTGTCAATATAAACTTTAGCTATTGAAGAATTATGCTAAAGAAGAGATTTGTTCTCTTCATATTTCAAAATGAATGGTATTTTAAACTATTCATCAGCCCAAGTCAGACTTCACCCCAAATACAATCTGACTAGCCAATTAACAACGTGAGCTTAAAATGAAGTGATTGGAGATTTTTTTAAAACAGGAAAGTTTAAAATGGTGGGGTATGTTCAGTAGGCACAAAGTAATCTTAGAAGATGTAATAGTTCTGTAACAACCCACAGGATAAAATGATTTAACATGCATTCAGTGGGCTTGCCAGGGTCACCATATTGCTAAAGTTAACTCTACTTGAGCCTGGTGTTTCTAATCTTATTTTCTTGGTATTTTCTGTCTGGTTCTGTCTTTCTACTTCCCTGATTGGCTTTTATCTTCTTGACTCTTCTCCTACCAGGTGGTAAACAAATCCCTGCTGAGTGGTAAACAAACCTCGAGGCTAGAGGGACCTCTGGGAGTTGCAGCTGCCACAGTTATAAAAAGAAGTCTAAATTCTTAAAGAAATGAAGAACCTTTAAAAGAAGTGAAGAGCAAAGCCTTGAAGTTTTTCTGCAGTTTCACCATTTGTACTAAAGATGGCTGAAAAGAAGTCAATAAGAGAGAAAGATAGCTACAGGCAACAGAACATGGAGAAGAGCTATTCAAAGCAATGATCTTCAAACATCTCTTTGAAAGAAATAACAAAGCCCTAAGTCAAATATTATTTCACTGGCAACCACCACAGTTTATGCTATTGTAATAAATATTTTTGTTAAATTTCTATGCTGGTTTGAAGTGTACAAAGCTCTTTCCCATATATTATTTCATTTGCTGGTCACGACCTGCCCCAAACTCCCTTTGTGAGCTTCTCCCTTATCCTTTCTCCACCTAGCTCAGGGTCCTCTGACCAGATCCAACACATTATTATCTTTAAGCCCTCATCTTTAAGTGTTCACTGTGATTCTCACGTTTATGCATTTCAAATTTCCTCTTGCCATTGACCCATCCAAAACTTATTTGGCCTCTAAGATCAATCTCATAATACTACCTCTGAAAAGCCTTCCCCCAGGTGAGCCACCTGGAGGAATCTCACCTTCTTTTGTGTACTATGACAAATCAATGACCATTAATGTCACTTAATAACAATCATGTTCTGTGTCTCATTAGATCTGTCCTCTTATTGTCATTCTGAAATCTGCTATTATTTGAATTCTTCCCACCAGGTCTTACCTCCATAATTGAACTATAAATCTCATGAGATCAGGACTGAGAATCTGAACAGTTAATTTGCACAGGGTACAATCAAGAGCCCCTTCGACAGTGTAAGCCCTGGTGGCAGAATATTAGGAAACAGAGGTGATTCACGGACAATTAGTGTCTCCAGGGAGCAGGGAGCAGAATGGAGAGTTCATACATTCCTCTGCCACATGTGTTGTTCTACTTAATTGTAAGTTTCTTAAAAGTAGAGACCTGGTTTTATTAATAGAATGTATTTCATTGAATTAAACCAGAAATAAGGGAATAGGGAGGAAGGTGGTCAACCAATAATTTAGAAACCAGAGTAGATAGTAAAGCATGCCAACAGTAAGTACTAGGAAGACAGGAGTAAGTAAACAAGGGAAAGAAATTCTGGAAACAAAAAAGTAGTCATGTGGCAGGACAAATGATAAATGCTTAGTTCAAATCTCTAAACAAATGGCTTCAGACCTAAGTGGGAAGAATTCGGAGATCTAAGAGTCAATTGAATGACAAAGTGTTTTGAGCAGGAAAGATTTGAAGGACTTCCATCCAGGACTGCTTGTCATAGTATTAAAGATCGTGGAATAGAATGGGTTAGGAAGTAGAATCTGTGTTTTCTATAATTGAAATTCCAGCAAAGCGGACTGCTTACAGCAAGGACTAAATAGACATGTACTCAGTTGAGTTATTGAGGTACAGACATTATTTTGTGTGTGCGTGTACATTTGTATTACCACGTCAAGGCTTACTATTTATTCTAAGGTTGACAGGTCAACCTGATTCAGGCAGGAAAAGCTTTTGTCAGTGTGAGAAGAATCCAACATGGGAAGCAGACACTGCATACCACATCCTACCCTCGCTATGGCACAATTCTTGGGAGTCTATCATTTGCAGTTCCTCCTTCTTTAACTTATATGTTAGGAATTCGCCACTCAGTTCAAGACTTACTTGTCTCTAATGACTTCTGGAATCACGGAACACACTCTGATGCTTATTAAAATGTTGAGGCAAATAAACTGAGCAGCAGATCCGTGTCAGTAGACCCACGGAGAATTTTTACCTAAGGAAGTAATGTACTAAAAGCAATGATCACACTTGTTGGTAGCAAAAAATTTAATTGCAGAAAGTTGTTTTAAAAAATAGATTGCATTGTTACAATCTACAATGTCCAGTTCCCAAAGTTACTCTCATCCTAGTATGCTTTTGTAAATTCTATTTAAGTGAGAAATCTGTTATTGTGCTTTGATGGCCTTTTCCAGTGTTATGTATTATTGCATACAAATTGCTACCCAACAATTAGTAGCTTAGAATAACAGTATATATTTGTTATCTCTAAGAGTTTCTGTGGGTCAGGAATCTGAGCATGGCTTAGCTGAGTGGTCCGAGGATCTTTTATGAGGTTGCAGTCATGACATTGGCCAAGGCAGCTATCATCAGAGTTTTGACTGGGGTTGATGCATCCACTGCAAAGATGGCTCACTCTCAAGGCTGGCAAATAAGTGCTGGTTGCAGATTGCCATATGGGCCTTTCCAACATGGGAGCACTGGAGAGTCCTTATAACATGGCAAGCAATCCAAGGGAACAGGGCAGAATGGCAATGTCTCATGTGATGTATTTCAGAAGACATACACCTTCACTTCTGCTGCACACTATTGACCATAAAGGCAACACTAATACTACGTGGATAAGGACTGTACAAAAACATCATTACCAGGCAGGGAAGGTCACTGGGGGCCCATCTTGGAGGACGGCTACCTCACGTGTGATATAAACTGAGAAGCAAAAGAAAAAAGAAAGCACTTTTTGTCAAGGTATATTTTTCAGAAATATTCAGTTAAAATAGTGTCTAAAAATAGTGCTTTTAGCTATATCTGTACTATTATTCTCAAAGACTAGTGAGTAAAGAATTTGAAATAAGTAATTTTTAAGTCATCAAATTCTTTAAAAAGTTATTTGAGAAGAACCAGTGGAGTGGACAATAAAGTTTTCACCAGAAAGTGTGGTGAGAAAATGTCAGCCTCCTTTGTTGGGTTGGGAGCACCAAGAATTTCAGAGACCCATTGTGAACCATGGCTAAAACCAACACAAGTTTATCACAAAGGGGCCCTAGTCAGAGCTAAACAGTATTCATGTGTCTTCGTAGTAAGAAATGGGAATCTTCCTCCTTTCCTTCTATAAAAATGGAAATAGGAGATTTTGTAATATAAACTGACATTCATTAACAGTAAAAGATAATTACTTCAAATTGACTAAACTTCTAACAATATGCTCCTCCAATATATGGAACATTACAGCTGAGATGGATTGAGCCCAAAGAGTAAACCAGAATCCCAAGGGTTAAAAATATTTAGCATTCAATTGCTAGTTCACTTCTTGCCCTCTGATAACCAGGAACAAAATTGCTTTTCTGTTGCATAAAGTATCTTTCAAATTCAATTGCTTATCTCCTCATTCATTCAAGAAAGAGAGACCTCAGATTTACAGGAACCAGAGCCCATAATACAAATATAGTATATTAAACATACAGCAGACATCTTTGGAAAAATAACCAAAACACAGTCTATTGATTTTAACCTTCTATATCAAGGTATTCTCCAGTGGTCTCAACTGGATGCTGGCTATGAGAAATTCCAATTATTTGAATTTCTATATATAGGATAAGCATTTAGTTATCAACACACACCATAAAACATATTTTCATCTGTTATTAAAGCACTATTACTATGTGGAATTGAATGTATTTCTACTGTGAACTCAACTGCCAGTGAAGCGGGCAAGGCAGCTTTTTCTGTAGAGACTCCCTTTGCAGACCTGTTTTATGAGCACAGTCCTGTAGCAACCTTTGGATTAGCTTTTGGATAGATAAAATAAAACATCATGAAGAGATTTTTGATAGTCCTTCTTCTTCCCTCACTCCCTTTCTCTTCCTCATATGCAACTTTTCATTGCCTTGGTTTTAATGAGCTGATTTACTGTTAAAAATTGCTTTTCTATGGTAATCACTGTGCCCCATGACTGCAAGCCTGTAGAAACCCTTCTGGTGCAGGGCGATCTCTTACGGAGTCCTGAGCTCACTTAATCTCAGCAAAATACCAAACAGTGGGGCTGAGATGTACATGACTTCTTATTGCACTGATTTCAATTTTGATTAAAACAAGTTTGCAGACTAGGAAATGGAGCCAAATTAAATGTATTTTTAGGATGGCATGGAAGTTAGTGATATCAGTGTTTGCTAAAATCTCTTAAAGAGCATCACTGCTCTTCATGGTTCAGAGACCAGCAGAATTGGAGCAGGATGGAGGGGAGAGACAAGCAAGAGGACCAGAGGGAAAGGAGAGCTGGTTTCATCAAGAAGGTTTTAAAAAAAAATCTAATTCATAACCTATTTCTGCAAGAACTGAGCAGTTGATTTCTGAGAAAGCTTCAGGGGTTTCCCCNAAGCAGACACTGCATACCACATCCTACCCTCGCTATGGCACAATTCTTGGGAGTCTATCATTTGCAGTTCCTCCTTCTTTAACTTATATGTTAGGAATTCGCCACTCAGTTCAAGACTTACTTGTCTCTAATGACTTCTGGAATCACGGAACACACTCTGATGCTTATTAAAATGTTGAGGCAAATAAACTGAGCAGCAGATCCGTGTCAGTAGACCCACGGAGAATTTTTACCTAAGGAAGTAATGTACTAAAAGCAATGATCACACTTGTTGGTAGCAAAAAATTTAATTGCAGAAAGTTGTTTTAAAAAATAGATTGCATTGTTACAATCTACAATGTCCAGTTCCCAAAGTTACTCTCATCCTAGTATGCTTTTGTAAATTCTATTTAAGTGAGAAATCTGTTATTGTGCTTTGATGGCCTTTTCCAGTGTTATGTATTATTGCATACAAATTGCTACCCAACAATTAGTAGCTTAGAATAACAGTATATATTTGTTATCTCTAAGAGTTTCTGTGGGTCAGGAATCTGAGCATGGCTTAGCTGAGTGGTCCGAGGATCTTTTATGAGGTTGCAGTCATGACACTGGCCAAGGCAGCTATCATCAGAGTTTTGACTGGGGTTGATGCATCCACTGCAAAGATGGCTCACTCTCAAGGCTGGCAAATAAGTGCTGGTTGCAGATTGCCATATGGGCCTTTCCAACATGGGAGCACTGGAGAGTCCTTATAACATGGCAAGCAATCCAAGGGAACAGGGCAGAATGGCAATGTCTCATGTGATGTATTTCAGAAGACACACACCTTCACTTCTGCTGCACACTATTGACCATAAAGGCAACACTAATACTACGTGGATAAGGACTGTACAAAAACATCATTACCAGGCAGGGAAGGTCACTGGGGGCCCATCTTGGAGGACGGCTACCTCACGTGTGATATAAACTGAGAAGCAAAAGAAAAAAGAAAGCACTTTTTGTCAAGGTATATTTTTCTGAAATATTCAGTTAAAATAGTGTCTAAAAATAGTGCTTTTAGCTATATCTGTACTATTATTCTCAAAGACTAGTGAGTAAAGAATTTGAAATAAGTAATTTTTAAGTCATCAAATTCTTTAAAAAGTTATTTGAGAAGAACCAGTGGAGTGGACAATAAAGTTTTCACCAGAAAGTGTGGTGAGAAAATGTCAGCCTCCTTTGTTGGGTTGGGAGCACCAAGAATTTCAGAGACCCATTGTGAACCATGGCTAAAACCAACACAAGTTTATCACAAAGGGGCCCTAGTCAGAGCTAAACAGTATTCATGTGTCTTCGTAGTAAGAAATGGGAATCTTCCTCCTTTCCTTCTATAAAAATGGAAATAGGAAATTTTGTAATATAAACTGACATTCATTAACAGTAAAAGATAATTACTTCAAATTGACTAAACTTCTAACAATATGCTCCTCCAATATATGGAACATTACAGCTGAGATGGATTGAGCCCAAAGAGTAAACCAGAATCCCAAGGGTTAAAAATATTTAGCATTCAATTGCTAGTTCACTTCTTGCCCTCTGATAACCAGGAACAAAATTGCTTTTCTGTTGCATAAAGTATCTTTCAAATTCAATTGCTTATCTCCTCATTCATTCAAGAAAGAGAGACCTCAGATTTACAGGAACCAGAGCCCATAATACAAATATAGTATATTAAACATACAGCAGACATCTTTGGAAAAATAACCAAAACACAGTCTATTGATTTTAACCTTCTATATCAAGGTATTCTCCAGTGGTCTCAACTGGATGCTGGCTATGAGAAATTCCAATTATTTGAATTTCTATATATAGGATAAGCATTTAGTTATCAACACACACCATAAAACATATTTTCATCTGTTATTAAAGCACTATTACTATGTGGAATTGAATGTATTTCTACTGTGAACTCAACTGCCAGTGAAGCGGGCAAGGCAGCTTTTTCTGTAGAGACTCCCTTTGCAGACCTGTTTTATGAGCACAGTCCTGTAGCAACCTTTGGATTAGCTTTTGGATAGATAAAATAAAACATCATGAAGAGATTTTTGATAGTCCTTCTTCTTCCCTCACTCCCTTTCTCTTCCTCATATGCAACTTTTCATTGCCTTGGTTTTAATGAGCTGATTTACTGTTAAAAATTGCTTTTCTATGGTAATCACTGTGCCCCATGACTGCAAGCCTGTAGAAACCCTTCTGGTGCAGGGCGATCTCTTACGGAGTCCTGAGCTCACTTAATCTCAGCAAAATACCAAACAGTGGGGCTGAGATGTACATGACTTCTTATTGCACTGATTTCAATTTTGATTAAAACAAGTTTGCAGACTAGGAAATGGAGCCAAATTAAATGTATTTTTAGTATGGCATGGAAGTTAGTGATATCAGTGTTTGCTAAAATCTCTTAAAGAGCATCACTGCTCTTCATGGTTCAGAGACCAGCAGAATTGGAGCAGGATGGAGGGGAGAGACAAGCAAGAGGACCAGAGGGAAAGGAGAGCTGGTTTCATCAGGAAGGTTTTAAAAAAAAATCTAATTCATAACCTATTTCTGCAAGAACTGAGCAGTTGATTTCTGAGAAAGCTTCAGGGGTTTCCCCTGTACTTCTGTGGATGATTTGCCCATAGTTGAGTGGCTGCAGAAGGGCAAAGAAAGCCAGGCTCAGGGCTTCAATAGGTTTAACTTTCATTTTACTGTAAAACTTCATAAGTCTTATGGTTTATGTCAGATTATAAAAGAAGTAAATAAAAATGCAGAAACTGAAGTTTGAAAAGAAAATAAAAGTCATTCACAATCCCAGAATAACAATTCCTAACAACCTGGTGCTTCTTTGTCCAGTGTTTTCTATGTGAATAGACATCATGCTATCTATACAATTCTATATTCTATGTTGTTCACTAATATTATTATTCCGTTTCCTTATTGTATAACAATCGTTTGATGTCTTTAGCTGTGAAATAACTCATCATACAAATGTACCACAATTTCTTGACGATTTTGGCTTCATTTAATGTTTTATCTTTAAACATAATATAACATTTTTCAATAAACAACTTTGCATATACATTTTCTTACTTCTGTTTTCTCAGAAAGGATTTCTAAGTTAAGAGCATATAACTGCAATTTATTTTGATAAAGACAGTCTCTAAAATGATCATTTGCTCAATAACTAATTTAAAGGAAAAGAATGTGAAATCTAGTCAAGCTCAGAAAAGCTTGTGCCCAAATTTATGGCAAAATGCCTTGGTGGCATTTATGCCTTGGTGTACTTGCTTTTATTTTTTTAACCATTTCTTTTATTCAAGTATAATTTGTGTACAATGAAAAGTTCAGATTTTAAGTTTGATGAGTTTTGACAAATGAGTAATCCATGTAACTGTGGCCATATATATACCCACATAACCATATCCCTATCAATATATAGCATATTTCGATCAACCCAGAAAGTTCTCAAGTGCCCCTTCTCTGTCAACCTCCATACCCAGAAGAAATTACTGTGGTTTGTTTTACTATAGATCATTTTTACCTGTTGTAGATCTTCATACACAGCATTTTCTTATGTGTCTTATTTCTTTCCTTCAGCATAATGTTTTTGAGATTCATTCATGTTGCTGCATATATCAGTATTTAGTTCCTTTCTATTGTTTCTTTTTTTTTTTTACAAATAGATGATTTTATTTTAAGTGGCTTAAATTTTTAATTTAATTTATTTTTTACAATTTTTATTGGACTGTAATTGCTTTAAAAAGTTGTGTTAAGTTTCTGCTGTACAATGAAGTGAATCAGCTATATATGTACATATATCCCCTCCTTCTTGGACCTCTCTACTCCTCCCCACAACCTATCCAACTCATCTAAGTCATCAAAGAGTATCAGGCTGAGCTTCCTGTGCTTTATAGCAGGTTCCAATTAGCTATTTATTTTACACTCGGTAGTGTATGTATGTTTTTACTGTTGACTAGTAAGGTATGACTATACTAAATTGGTCTGTTCATTCTCTTGCTGGTGGAAATTTGGGTTGCTTCCTGTGAGGGGACAGCTAAAGCTGCTCTGAAATTCTCTTTAGACGTATGACTTCATTTTTTGGGGGGGTACCTACCTAGCATTACAATTTCTGGGTCATAAGGTAGGTTACGCTTAACTTTATAAGAAACTGCCAAACTATATTCTAGGCAGTTGTACCACTTTACACTCCCTCCAGCAATGTTTACAAATTTCAGCTGCTCTATCTTCTAACCAACATTTACTATTCACAGGCTTTTTAATTTCAGCCATTTTAGTACCTGTAAAGTGGTGTCTAATTCTGACTGTATTTTAATTTCCCAGTTTTTTTTAATATACTAATTTACCATGTTTTCTTGTAAAGATTCTGAACCGTTCAAACCTTTCGCCAATTTTTTTTTTATTACTGAATGGAAGAAATGTTTTAATATAGCTGGATTTGAGGTCTTTAATATGCATATTTATTTTATTTTATTAAATATTTAACATATAATATATATTAAATGGGGCTCCCTGGTAACTCAGCTAGTAAAGAATCTGCCTGCAATGCAGGAGACCCCAGTTTGATTCCTGGGTCAGGAAGATCCCCTGGAGAAGNAGGTCTTTAATATGCATATTTATTTTATTTTATTAAATATTTAACATATAATATATATTAAATGGGGCTCCCTGGTAACTCAGCTAGTAAAGAATCTGCCTGCAATGCAGGAGACCCCAGTTTGATTCCTGGGTCAGGAAGATCCCCTGGAGAAGGAATGGCTACCCACTCTGGTATTTTTGGGCTTCCCTGGTGGCTCAGACAATAAAGAATCCACCTGCAATGCGGGAGACCTGGGTTCAATTACTGGGTTGGGAAGATCCCCTGGAGGAGTACCTGGCAACTCACTCCAGTATTCCTGCCTGGAGAATCCCATGGACAGAGGAGCCTGGTGGCCCACAGTCCATGGGGTTGTAGAGAGTTGGACACGACTGAGTGACTAAGAACAGTACACATATTAAATATATTTTATTATGTCTGTGGCTTATCTAATCATTTTCACACCAGTTTCCTTTTCATGAGCAAAAGTTTTTCATTTTACAAAGTATATTTTATCATTATAACAAAATTTCTTGCTTATTTATCCTGTTTATAAAACCTTTGTTTACCCCAAACTATTGTTAAGCTTTAGTGTAAAGTTTGTAGTTTCAAACTTTACACTAAAATCTAGGATTAATATTGGATTAATTTTCATGTAGGGTATGAAATAAGGCCAAAGTATATTATTATCCATATTAATTTCTAGGTGTTTCAGAACTAGGTTTTTTTTTTTTTTGACAATTTTTATATTAGTTGCTTTGGCACTTTTTTTGAAAAATCTATTCACTTACAGGTGCAGGTATATTCCTGGAGTCTCTTTTCCATTGATTAACTCATGAACAATTCCAAGCAACAACTATCTGATTCCATAGTCCCCACCTCCTACATACCTCTCCAACTGCACCAGCCAAGGCATTCCTTTCCACTGGGATCCCATCACAGCTCATCACACATTCAACAACTGCACCACAGGAGCAAGGCAAGGGCAATCAGGACTCTACCCACTACCTGTGATGGAGTCCTCATTACTATCTGCCAGTAGATGCTCCAGCTCCAAAATCCCATTTTAAAGTCTACTTCCTAGGACTACTCCTGGAACTAACTGGAAAGACATTCAAACAGAGACTTGCATCTACTAGGTTTATTGGGAAGTACTCTTGGGAATGATGGCTGAAGGGGGCAGGGAAGAAAGATAAGCAGGAATGGACAGAAAGAGGAGTTGAACTACAATGCAGAGGCCTCAGCCATTCCAACTCTGTGGTTAGCTAGGAATCTGGGAATCCCCTTCAGAGGTATATCAAATTGAGGCAAGGGAGGGCCAAGCTTCGAACCCCTGAAACAATCAGGTACTTGCTGTGGGCTGCCTCCGAGAAGGGTACATAACTCGGGGTGAAGAAGCTCCCCTCCACAGACGACTGCTGCTGCTACTGCTGCTAAGTCGCTTCAGTCGTGTCCGACTCTGTGCGACCCCATAGACGGCAGCCCACCAGGCTCCTCTGTTCATGGGATTTTCTAGGCAGGAGTACTGGAGTGGCTTGCCATTTCCTCCTCCAATGCATGAAAGTGAAAAGTGAAAGTGAAGTCGCCCAGTCGTGTCCAACTCATAGCTACCCTATGGACTGCAGCCTACCAGGTTCCTCTGTCCATGGGATTGTCTAGGCAGGAGTACTGGATTGGCTTGCCATTGCCTTCTCCTCCACAGATGACAACCCTGTCCAAATAAAAACACTGGCCTTGTTACCTGCAGAATCAAGGGAAAAAAATACTGAAAATTTGCTACCAGTTTATCAACACAAGTGTAGATGTCTGCCATGGTACTCCTGGCCCACAGGCAGACAGCATAAGTAAAAGGGGTAAAGATAGGTTAATTCACTGAGTTTGTTGGCCTAAACATAGGTCTTGAGAAAGAGCCTTGAATTCAGACATTTTAGGGGGATATGATTCCAGGAAGTACAAGTTGGGGAAGGACTACTGAGACAGAAAATGGAGAAAACCCAGTAAATGATATGTCAATGAACAAGTTATCATTATGGGAAACGGGCTCAGTTCTATTGGAATGGCTTCCCTGGTGGCTCAGAGGTAAAGAATCTGCCTGCCAATGCAGGAGGCCATCTGCCAGTAGATGTTCCATCCCTGAGTCGGGAAGATCCCCCGGAGGAGGACATGTCAACCCACTCCAGTGTTCTTGCTGGGAAAATCCCATGGACAGACGGGCCTGGTGAGCTACAGTCTATGGGGGTTGCAAAGAGTCAGACACAACTTAGCAAATGGGCAGGCACAGGACTCAGTTCTGCTGGAATCTAGTAGAAGATTCCTCAAAATGTCTCATAGAGGGGTGAGAAATTTAGAGGACTGATCTGCCAACTCCAATTCTCAGGGCTTGAGGGTTGCCCCAGAGGCACTTCCTGACTACCTTGCTAAACAAACTTCAAAAAATAGAGATATACAAGTGTCTGAGGTAGAAAGCATTCAGTACTTTCATGTTGAGTTCATTGGTCTAGAGGATATCCGTCAGATATCTGCTCCAGCCACCAACACTACATTCAGATTTACTGTAGAGTTGAAAGGCATGTGCAGAAGAGCTAAGGAGTGTCACAGAATGAAGAGACCCACTACCAGTCAAGGAGCTCCTGCAGCCCATTATCACAGCGTGGATCTGGAGAGATGGGGGAGAAGAGTAACCAAGAGAAGTGTCACAAGTGCCGCTCTCATAGTGTTGCTTGCACTTCTCCTCCACTGGCAGGTTTTACTGTTTTATGGAGGTGATATAAGCACACTAACAAGTCTTTATT
The DNA here is from genome assembly GCA_006410675.1 of Oreotragus oreotragus. Classification (NCBI taxonomy): domain Eukaryota; kingdom Metazoa; phylum Chordata; class Mammalia; order Artiodactyla; family Bovidae; genus Oreotragus; species Oreotragus oreotragus. Next base: position 242,407 of record SJYX01008748.1, on the reverse strand, counting down.
TATGTGCTTACTTTGGGGAGAGTGCAGTTCACTAAATAACAACATATGATACTGGATTACATAATTTTCTACAAGGTGACAATGTTCTAAATATGTTACATATATCATTTAAATGAATCTCAAACACTGGAAATGAGTTTAGTAGAAATATTATTTCACATTATAGATCAGGCATTTGAGGCATAGAGAAACTGTTTTTAGTCAGTTATTGTTATGACAATGCCACAAAACAAACAATACAAAATCTCAGTGACTTACAAGAACGAAGATTTCTTTTTCTCACTAATTAGTATATGGGTTGTCTAGGAAGGCTCTGTGAACTAAATTGGGATTAGTTGATCAGGCTCTAGGCTGCAAATATGGTTTGACTCCAAGCTGCAAATTGAGCTCAGAGCATGCTTTTCTCATGGCTAATAGCAGAAGCATGAGAGACCAAACCAAATCATTTAACATTGGTACTCTGTGCTATTAACATTCTGATCAAAGCTTCCTCTTAATATCTTGAACAGAGTAAGTGACACAGCCAAAACTGACATCACTGGAGTAGAAAAATATGGGACCCCTCCCCGCCAACCAAGGAGGAGCTGAAACAAAGTGAAACTTTGTAGAAAAAAGAGGAGAGTGAAAAAGTTGGCTTAAAGCTCAACATTCAGGAAACAAGGATCATGGCATCCGGTCCCATCACTTCATGGGAAATAGATGGGGAAACAGTGGAAACAGTGTCAGACTTTATTTTTGGGGACTCTAAAATCACTGCAGATGGTGACTGCAGCCATGAAATTAAAAGACACTTACTCCTTGGAAGGAAAGTTATGACCAACCTAGATAGCATATTCAAAAGCAGAGACATTACTTTTCCAACAAAAGTCTGTCTAGTCAAGGCTATGGTTTTTCCAGTGGTCATGTATGGATGTGAGAGCTGGACTGTGAAGAAAGCTGAGTGCCGAAGAATTGATGCTTTTGAACTATGGTGTTGGAGAAGACACTTGAGAGTCCCTTGGACTGCAAGGAGATCCAACTAGTCCATTCTAAAGGAAATCAGTCCTGGGTGTTCTTTGGAAGGAATGATGCTAAAGCTGAAACTCCAGTACTTTGGCCACCTTATGCGAAGAGTTGTCTCATTAGAAAAGACTCTGATGCTGGGAGGGATTGGGAGCAGGAGGAAAAGGGGACGACAGAGGATGATATGGCTGGATGGCATCACCGACTTGATGGACGTGATGTCTACAATGCAGGAGACCTGGGTTCGATCCCTGGGTTGGGAAGATTCCCTGGAGAAGGAAATGGCAACCCACTCCAGTATTCTTGCCTAGAAAATCCCATGGACAGAGGAGTTTGGTGCAGGCTACTGTCCATGGGGTTGCAAAGAGTCGGGCATGACTGAGTGACTTCACTTTCTTTCTTTTTCTTTCTAAACTTTTACAGTATTCTGACTCATTTGAAAGGACTTAAAAGAATGGTGGAAATTTAGTGACACTTAAAAGCTAAACTTTTAGAAATATATTTCTAAAATAATCTGTATATACTGAAGGACTGGTGGGAAGGTAGGAGAATGGGAAAAACAGGTTCTACTCTTAGTATTTCGTAGGGCATAACTCAATGACTGTGAATGGCTAGGAAGTTAAAACAAATGATCCAAGAGGGGAGAATGGCATTGAAACATGTATACTATCATGTAAGAAATGAATCACCAGTCTAGGTTTGATACAGGATACAGGATGCTTGGGGCTGGTGCAATGGGATGACCCAGAGAGATGATATGGGGAGGGAGGTCGAAGGGGGGTTCAGGATTGGGAACTCATGTACACCCGTGGCGGATTCAAAAATTGTTACAAAAAAATTTTTTTGCAATAATAATGATTTCAGGAACCTGGCTTCAAGTCTCTGGTACTGTACTGATAGTAGCAGTACTGTCACTGCTTAAATAGGTGGCCTCAGTATGGTTTCTGGTCTGTTCAAGCCTCAACTTTCTCCACTGAACAATAAGGGATGGTACCTAGTGCACTTGGACTCCATGCTTTTAATAAGCCCTTTAGGCTGATTTGAGAGAACTTTTGAAAGGGGCCTCCTCCCACCATGCCTCCATATATGTAGGTAGCTAGAAATGCAAAATTTGGGTGAGCACCAACTACTTTAAATCAGTAATAATTATTTAAAAATCATACTGGATATTCAAAATACATAAAGAACTCATACAGCTCATAGCAAAAAAAAAAAAAAATGAGGAATTAAAAAATAGAAAAAGAGCCTGAATAAACATTTCCCAAAGAAGATAATCAAATGGCTAATAGGTATCTGAAAAGATGCTCAAATTCTTTATTTGTTCAGTTCAGGAAGTCCAGTTGCTCAGTCATGTCCGACTCTTTGCAACCCCATGGACTGCAGCAGGCCAGGCCTCCCTGTCCATCACCAACTCCCAGAGCTTACTCAAACTCATGTCCATTGAGTTGGTGGTACCATCCAACCATCTCATCCTCTGTTGTCCCCTTCTCCTCCTGCCTTCAATCTTTCCCAGTACCAGGGTCTTTTCCAATGAGTCAGTTCTTCTCATGAGGTGGCCAAATATTGGAGTTTCAGCTTCAGCATCAGTCCTTCTAATGAATATTCAGGACTGATTTCCTTTAGGATTGATTGGTTTGATCTCCTTGCATTAGGAAATAAAAATGAAAACCACAATGAGATATTACCTCACGTCTGTGAGAAGAGCCAGTGTGAAGAAGACAGGAGACAAATTCCAACAGGGAAGTACAGAAAAGAGAATCCTTGTATACTGTTAGAGAGAATGTAAATTGCTGTAGCCACTATGGAAAATAGTAAGGATCTTTCTCAAAAATTTACAAATAGCACTACTATATGATCTACAATTCCACTGCTGAGTATAACTGAAAGAAATGAAATCCCTCTGTCAAAGAGATATCTGTACCCCCATGTTCATTATAGCATTGTTTATAACAGTCAAGAGAAGAAAACAAGTTAAGTGTCATTTATAGGTGAGTGTATAAAGAAAATGCTAAATGAATGTATAAAGAAAAAAATTTATATATATATATATATGAATTTACAAGTGAGTGTATATATACATATATATGTATTATATATATACTAACTGGAAAAGACCCCGATGCTGGGAAAGATTGAGGCAGGAGGAGACAGGGACAACAGAGGATGAGATGGTTGGATGGCATCACCCACTCAATGGATATGAGTTTGGGAAAACTCAGAGAGTGAAGGATGGGGAAGCCTGGTGTGCTACAGTCCATGGGGGCACAAAGAATTGGACAAAACTGAGTGAGTGAACAACAAGCACCACAATGGAGTACTATTTAGTCATAAAAGAGAAGGCAGTCTTGTCATTTGTGACAATATGGATGGATCTGGAGGTCGTAATGCTAAGTGAAGTGAAAGTCACTCAGTTGTGTCTGACTCTTGGTGACCTCATGGACTATACAGTCCATGGAATTCTTCAGGCCAGAATACTGGAGTGGGTAGCCTTTCCTTTCTCCAGGGGATCTTTCCAACCCAGAATTGAACCCAGGTCTCCTGCATTGCAGGTGGATTCTTTACCAGCTGAGCCACAAGGGAAGCCCAATGCTAACTGAAGTAAGTCAGAAGAAGACAAATACTGTATGATCTCACGTGTGGAATCTAAAACAAACATAGAAAACGAGATCAGATTTGTGGTTTCCTGAGGCACGGGTGAAGGATGGGGGAACTGGGTGAAGGTGATCGAAAGATACACACTTCCAGTTATAAGCAAGTTAAATATGGATGTAATGTACAACATGATGACTAACAATGTGGCATGGTCTGTTTGAAGTTTGCTAAGAGAATAAATCCTAAACATTCTCATCACAAGGAAAAAAATTTACAACCGTATGAGATTATGGATGCTAACTAAACTTACTGTGATGAGAATCTCACAATATTTACACAAGTCAAAGCCGTACATCAATTATATCTAAATAATATTGGAAGAAATAAGTTTGGGGGATACTGTTCACAAAACAAAGATCCTATGAACCTGACTAAAATGAATTTTCCTTAACTCTTTCTTAATTTATAAGAATATGTTAGAATTTTCTACAAATTCTCAAATTCCTTCCTGACATTGGATGTTTAACTTGACAGAAAGTTAGCTGAATCAAAAATTTCAAGCACACTCTTTCAGGGAAGTCTGTAGTTTACACAAAGTATTATTTGGTTTTCATGAGCTATTCTACCAAAGGGCAATGAAATACCATTCCAAGAATATCTCAAATATCAAAGAAAGGAAAGGCCCTGTTGACTTTTTTCTTCTCAAAATGATTAAGAAAAGAACTATTAGGATTGTTCCATGTACACAGCAGATTCAGGTGAAGGGAAAAACACTCACTGGGGGACTCTACAAGGCCTGATATCTCAGAGGCAGGATTCCAGACTGTGACATCCTTCAGGCCTTGGAACACGTAATCTTCTCACGTGCTTTTCTTATAGTACCTAGTAATGGTTTGCATATTGAAAGTTTCAAAGGAAGTTCTGTTGAATGAATCAATCAACAATTGATAATAAAACTCAATGACTGTTGTTCTCTTTGTATCCACAAAAGTCACAGTCAATATAGACTGGAGGTCAAGTAGAAGAAAGGTTTTTAAGTGGATATGGTTCCTTCTTCTTAAGTATAGTGATTAGATATTTATAAGATCAAGGGAAACAAAAGAGTGACTGGGTACTGGAAGGACACTGTGATCTATACACATAAAGCCCATGATTGTCCTCCCAAGAACAGCCAAGGTGAATCCCAAGATGGAGACCCAGGCGAATCCTCAAGGTAAAATACCACATAGATCCTCCCAATGCCAGAACATTTAACACAGGGTTTCACCTATGGATTCTGCTTCTTAAAATGCTACTTCTAAAATTAAGCTTCCTAAAACACCACTCTCAGTAAGCATGCCTCTTTCTGCTGAAGAGTCAAAAATACTCCAAGTAACTTTTCAAGTAAAACCCTTTCTCTTCTCCCAATTAATCCAGTATTGTATCCTAATTGGCATCACTTCACTTATCTAGTCTTACTTGTAGTTGGACAGTACTACCTCTTAACAAGTTCTACGTTTTATCATCTGTGTGACTTTGATCAATTTATTTCCCTGCTCTGAGATTGTTCTTATTATTGTACTACAACCATGTCAGTTTCCTTGCCATCCCTTACTCATACTAGACTCATTTTTTTCTGTTTTTTTTTAAACATTTTAAAGCATAATATGCATAACGTAAAATTCACCTACTTTAAGTTTATCATTCATTTTTCAGTAAGTTTCCCTAGTTGTGCAACCATCACCATAATGTGGTCTTAGAAAATTTTCATCACCCCAAGAAGATCCTTCATGCTCATTTACAGTTAACCCCATTCCCTTCTGCATCCCCATTCTCTGTCTCCACAGACTTGACTTCTCTGGACATTTAATATAAATAGAATCATAAAATGTGTGGTCTTTTGTGTTTGGGTTCTTTCACTTAACATAATATACCAGACTCATTTCTGCCTTCATCTTTTGCAGGTTCTCTCTCATACCTTCTTCTTTCCCTTGCACTGACTCAAATCCTTATTATTGTTGACCATGCTGTTTTGAGGTACATAACACTTTTATAATGTCATCATAGGTTCATTTCAATTCAAAATTTCTGTCATCCTTACTCTGAATCTCCCTGGGACCTCTAGGCTTGAGTTCCCTTAGTTGCTTCACACAGTTCTCTTATTTTTCTTGCTGAAAAAAAAACAAAAACTCTTCACAGAAAGTGTTAGACACATTTGGGAACAAAATAAATGTTCCTTGAAAAAAGTAATGAATTGGCTATGTCTACGTACACTTTCAAGATCAGTTTCCAAGAACTATGCTCACATAGGGCTTATTTTAAGAGATCGTTTGATTTAGCTTTAGGAGGGAAAGATTTAGATGCCTGAACTGCTGATTTTTATGTCTCTTATGCCAAAATAGCTGCTGGGACACTAGGTATAACCCATGGTTTTCAGAGACCCCATTCTCTTATCATCACTACACTTAAAGTATTTGGAAGTTAATTTCCAAAGGAACCACCTATACTATAAAATGATAAGCTATCAATTTTGAAATCAATAACAAAAGAACAACAACTGTTGTTAAATCTTGGGATTTTAATCAGCACCTCAAAAAGTCATGAACCATTATCTCTACCTAAACCAGCACATTTTCCTAAAGTGTTCTGGTTTCTCCAGTCCTAAGGATAAAAGTGGTAGAAAAAATATTTTTAAATAAATAAAAGCTATATTATTTTCCTCTAAGCCTAAAAATTCTGGCATTATAACAATTTATTTTGATTATGTACAATGTTATATTGTTTTCTAATTATTATATATGTCTAAACTTCATTCCCCCAAGCCTGCAGAAAATGCAAGGCTCCTATGGGAATAAATTTCTTTTATGTGCTATAGCATCTAACATGATGCTGAGTACAGACTTAGCTCAGAGTCTACGAAAGGGAGATACATCTAGAAAATCTGGTACAGGGCTGACTGTTTTCCTGTCAAATTTTGCCTCTGAGATTGTATCCTGTTAATCCATGTCACAGGGAACAACACCAGCTTTTGTTACATTTCTGCATCATTCAAAAAGGCTGCATCAGTGGTTATTTGTCTCATCACATAATAGGAAGAAAAGCAGATTTTATTTTAAAATTAATTTTGCTCCATTTAGTCAGAAATGTCAGAATTTGTCAGAAAATGTGCCTAAATTCACATAAATGGTGGGATGAATCTGTGCCTGAGAGAGAGAGAAAGAAGGCAAGTGTGTGTGCGCACACTTGTGGGTGGGTAAGCATCTTCATAAACCCCTCAGCTGCTCCGGAGAAGCTTTCGGTACGTGCCATGGAAACAGTGGTTACCATGGAAAGAGTGCGCCATGGTGACGAGCTCAAGAAATGCCTATGTAAAACCGTCTTACCGTGTAACCTTACACTTTCCAGCATTTTAAAAAATATGACAGGATCAGAGCACAGTACTCTAGGGAGTCTCGGCCCTCTCAATGATCTTTTGAAACAATCTAGAAAGCGAGGTGATAAACTGCAGGGCGTTGTGTACCTTGCTAAAGGGCTTGACAAGCAGTTATGTAGAGAAATTGCCAAGATCGTTTATCTATGGACTGCACTGCACACTATTAAATATTTTCTGTTAAAACCCACAAAGTATTACAAATGAAGAGAAAACATGGATAAAATTAACTTAAAGCGAATGGTTTCCCGACTTACTGAGATCAGAATGGATGTGTTTCATCTAACTTATCTGTTAATAGGCTTTCCTGATGCCCCCATGTTACCATAATCTCCAAAGCACTGGACAAACCAGTACATTTGTTTATCTTTATCACTCTTTGCTTACTAAAGAACTTGCTTTTATTAAAGAGATCAATCACCTGCACACAGTTTAATAGCCTGTGCAGTACATACAAGGTGGGGGGGAAAGCGACAAAGGGGAAAGGGTGAGAGCCCTGTTTTGACAAAGCTCTGAAAGCATAAAAGAAGCAATAGCTTTCAATAATACATATTGAAATACATATACATACATATATACTCCTAGAGGTAGAAAACTTGATATCAAAATTAGTAACCTACGACATTTCTAAATGGGAAAGTGAAGGCTTCAAAGCAATCAGTGCTTCTCCTGTGCACTCAATTTTGCCTGGTTATTTCAATATGCAGTCAAATGATACTTAGTGGAGGGACGTGGAGTATATTACTTGTTTCATACTCAGCTCCTCTCACTGACTTTCACAATGGGGAAGGCAGACATTTGTGTCTCCAAGCATAGCTGTGAAACCAGGAGTCCACCTGGTTCAGTAAGAATGTGGCATCCAAGGGCTGCCACCTTAGGTATGAGGCACTGTTGAAATGCCGGAGTATAGCTCTCTGTCCACACTGTAGCATAAGAGGCACATTGCTCTCCTACCTACACTGAAAACAACCCTCGTCACAATCTCTCAGTGCAAGGGACATAATATCATATTTTATCTAGTCTCCTGGGATTAAAAATATTGATTGAAATTTTCATTGGAAGCTTTTCTTAAAAGACACTTTCTTCCAAACCTCTTCTTTCTACTCCATTGCAAGTCAGCTATTTTTCTTGCCAAAATGCAGGAAAGCAATTAGGCTCAAGGGTTTTATAAGCCGCACCGGTTCAGGGCAAATCTATTGAACTTTGCTGAGAAATTCTTGTTCATTCACTGTGAAAATTTTGATGGTTTTATCCTCTTTCTTGATAACCACTTAGTTGGAGAAACCCATGTTATGTGTGTAGTGCAGGATTTAAAGAGAGGCCAGCCTAATTAAAGTGTTGTGATGTTAAACAGGAAGGTACCAAATATATTCCATTAATAATTGCCATTTCTAGCTCAAATATGTCTTGGAGAGAACTGAAACTAAAATAAAGGAAATTTAGCAGAAGCAGCAGTGGCTGAGAGAAAATATTCAGCTGACCTGCAAAGTGCCTCCCAGGTTTGGAGAATAAAGCAGAAGGAAGTGAGAAGCCGAGTCTTCTCCCATCAGCTATTCCTGTTGCTGGTGATTGCAGTCATATTTCACAGAGAGCATATGGCCATGTTTATAGCCATCAGGCAGCATTTCACAGAGTGATGACACCATGTGTCCACCAACTAGCCTTCCTGATTACAGTTAATTAAAGAGGAGGTGGGAGGCATTTTAAAAATACTATTAAGGCGCAAGGATGCCCAAAGTTCCCGGGCCTATTTGCAAGAGCAGGTGACAAGAAAGACTGATAATAAAATTATAAGAACCCAAGAGAGGTGGACATTCCGCTCAGGTATTTCCCTAAGAAGCCAAATATAACAACAAAACAAAGAAAAAAAAAGTGTGTGACTCCAAGGCAGGAGAGCAGCACAGTGTCCCATGCAAGATTAACACTGATGAAATCGGTTAAAGTGAGAAAATGTCTGAAGGTTTCCTAAAGCAATTTTTCCAGGGAAAGATTTCAAACCAAAACTACCATAACAACGTCTCTGACAGTTACCTGGTAGGCAGCAAATCCAAGATGCAGGGGTGTCAGTGTCATTCGCCATTGACTATATGCTTTCTCTCACTTTTGTGGTCCAGCAATGCTGTTTTTTCTTTTCTTCAATCCCAAAGTAACGTACAAGGCAAACTATGTCACTCGGTGCATATCATGTATGATTTAAGGATCTCAGCTTTTCAAAACTTCCTATTTCGAATTTGTGAAATTTCTTCCATAAGCCCCTGGAAACAGATTTGGCTGAAGAGTATTTTAGAGTGAGTGAACTGGGCTCACATCCAAATAAAGCTTTAGTTTAGTAATTGTCCTGCTCCTATAGTTTACAAACTTGGAAGTTTACCCTTAGAAGGGATGGCTCTGTGTGTGTGTGTGTGTGTGTGTGTGTACACCATTCCATCTACTACAGACACTTCTTCCTTCGGGCTCTTTTGAAAGTCTGACAACACGTACATTGGTAATTGAGTCATTTTTTTTTTTCCTTATTTCTCTGCTTTTCTGGAACTGGGCTATAATGACATTAGATAGGTGGCATGATGGCAATTTAATGGCCTGAACTCAATCCACAGGTACATCATTGTGGTCGCCTTGGGATCTGTTCCCATTGCTGTGACATGACAGAAAATGCCAGCAGAGTTAGAATAGATGGCTACCTGCAGGGTGGAGATGGCGTGTCAGTGAGTACAGAAGACATGCTTTGAAACCCCAAGGTGACCCAACAGTCCTGAAGTCACCCTCACAGCTCCCTCACATCCCACCCCTACGGCTGACACAGGACACTTCACTCAACAGTGTTCATCTATCACACTCTGCTCAGCACTGAGGGCACTGGGACAAACGGAACATACACCAGCCTGGCCCTCAAGCAGGTTATTTCTGAAGTAAAGACACATAAGGAGTTTAAATAAGCAAGTGCACTAACACACCATAACTGTAGTTGTTGTCTAGGAGCTAAGATGTGTCCTACTCTTTTGTGACCCCATGGACTGTAGCCCGTCAGACTCCTCTGTCCATGGGATTTCCCAGGCAAGAATATTGGAATACGTTGCCAATTCCTTCTCCAGGGGATCTTCTCAACCCAGGGACTGAACCCACATCTCCTGCAATACAGGTGCTTTCTTTACCACTGAGTCACCTGGGAAGCCCCAAACACCACAGATGCATTATAATAAAACCATGTACCTAGTATGATGGTAGTACATCATAGCAGTGGAACCGAGGAGCCTAAAAATCAGATATGATTGGAAGAAGACTTGCACAGAGGAATTTAAGGTCTAGAAAGTGAGGAGCCCCTAAATTGTTGATCAGTCACTAAGTTGTGTCTGACTTTGTGACCTCATGGGTTGCACTACACCAGGCTTTCTTGTCCTCTACTCTCTCCCAGAGTTTGCTCAAGTTCATGTCCATTGAGTTGGTGATGCTATCTAACCATTTCATCTTCTGCTGCCATAGTAAATCCCAAATACTTGCAATGCTTTCACAAGCCCCTGTGAATAATTGGTTGGATTATGGCCTCCCTCAAAGAATGAAGATGAAAGTTAAATTTAAGAAATTCTCAGAGCATATTGGGAAGAAAATATACATAAATTCAAAACTTTATAATTACAATTTTGACAAATGATCAAATATAATATCCAGAGTCCTGATGAATAATATCCAGAGTCCTTCATTTTTTAGGGAAACTTAGAGCATGGTACTTTTTTTTTTTTTTTCCAAGAAACTACACTAGAGTAATAGTCATTATCATGGTTAAAAAAATCAGAGGGGATTCCACGTGTGTAACATTTTATATCTGTGTACATATATTTATATTGAATATAAAAATACAATATAAATATGAATTCATATTAAAATATTTTGTAGAATTTATGGCACCATCAAAATATTAGTACATCTTGTTGTGGTTGTGTCTCTTTCATCTTGTTTTTGCTGTGGAGTGAAGTCACTCAGTCGTGTCCAATACTTTGCAACCCCATGGACTGTAGCCTACCAGGTTCTTCTGTCCATGGGACTTTCCAGGCAAGAATACTGGAGTGGACTGCCATTTCCTTCTCCAGGAGACCTTCTCGACTCAGGGATTGAACCCAGGTCTCCCACACTGTAGGCAGACGCTTTATCGTCTGAGCTACCAGGGAAGTTTTTGCTGTGGCTAACTCTAATTGAAACACAAGCTGGAATCAAGATATTTCAAGGAGAAATATCAATAACCTCAGATATGCAGATGACACCACCCTTATGGCAGAAAGCGAAGAACTAAAAAGCCTCTTGATGAAAATGAAAGAGGAGAATGAAAAAGCTGGCTTAAAACTCAACATTCAGAAAACTAAGATCATGGCATCTGATCCCATAATTTCATGGCAAATAGATGGGGAAACAGTGGCTGACTTAATTTTGGGGGACTTCAAAATCACTGCAGATGGTGACTGTAGCCATGAAATTAAAAGATGCTTACTCCTTGGAATAAAAGCTATGACCAACATAGACAGCATATTAAAAAGCAGAGACATTACTTTGTCAACAAAGGTCCATCTAGTCTAAGCTATGGTTTTTCCAGCAGTCATGTATGGATGGGAGAGTTGGACGATAAAGAAAGCTGAGAGCTGAAGAATTGATGCTTTTGAACTGTGGTGTTGGAGAAAACTCTTGAGAGTCCCTTGGACTACAAAAAGAGTCAACCTGTCAATCCTAAAGGAAATCAACCCTGAATATTCATTGGAAGGACTGATGTTGAAGCTGGAACTCCAATACTTTGGCCACCTGATGTGAAGAGTTGACTCATTTGAAAAGACCCTGATGCTGGGAAAAAACTGAAGGCAGGAGGAGAAGGGGACAACAGAAGATGAGATGGTTGGATGGCATCACCAACTCAATGGACATGAGTTTGAGTAAACTCTAAGAGTTGGCGATGGACAGGGAGGCCTGGCATGTTGCAGTCCATGGGGTTGCAAAGAGTTGGACTTGACTGAGCAACTAAACTGAACTGAACTCTAAAATACAGATAGCAAGTTATGGCCGGTGGGCACAATGCAGTCAACATAAGCCAATCTGCTGACATATTGCACCCTGATGGTAGGCTGAGTAGCTGGTCAGGGATATTATGGCTACAGAACCCAAAATATTTACCACCTGGCCCTCCACAGAGAAGTTTGACGAACCCTGCTCAAAAACACATAATCACATGAAATTGATCTACATTTTCCAGTTATTTTTGTATTTTTCCCCCCTCTGGCAGAAAACTGATTTTGGGGAAAAGAAGCTCTATAACCAGAAGAGTAGAAAACATTATATATTGTATTTCCCTCTGGAAGATTTAAAATGTACCTTGGTATATTAAAAGAGTCAAAAAGTCCTGTGCAAAAAAAGAAACCTATTTAGATCTATTTCCTAAACATAATTGGCTATATTTTTTCCTCCATGAATATGAACATGAATACAGCAAACACATTGGGTCGGTTACCCACGAGTAACTCAGAGTCCACTTCTCTTGTGCCTTCTGTAGTACAGAAGCTGGCACAATAAATCCCTTCTTGCGTTTGCCCTGCCTTGTGTCTAATCTGGCCTGTGTATCACAGTTGTGGCCAGTAGGAGGTGGAGACCCTTGAGGCAGCCACTTCCAGAACCTATAAGCAAGGCCCCACCCCTATCTTTGGGCTTCCCTGATAGCTCAGTTGGTAAAGAATCTACCTGCAATGCAGGAGACCCTGATTTGATTCACAGGTCAGGAAGATCCATGGGAGAAAGGATAGGCTCCCCACTCCAGTATTCCTGGGCTTCCCTTGTGGCTCATCTGGTAAAGAATCTGCCTGCAATGTGGGAGACCTGAGTTCTATCCCTGGGTTGGGAAGATCCCCTGGAGAAGGGAAAGGCTAACCACTCCAGTATTCTGGCCTGGAGAATTCCATGGACTGTATAGCCCACAGGGTTGCAAAGAGTCGGACATGATTAAGTGACTTTCACTTTCACCCCTATCTTTTCCTGGTTGCCTTTGTCTTTCTTTCTTCTTGGTGAGCCCTGAGTAGGGCTGAATGCCACCTTGTTCTCTATCATTAACTCTACATGCTGAGGAAGGTGGAGCAAAAAGATGGCTAATGCCTGCATGCCCAACTGCACACTGAGGCACCAAACTGAGCCATAACTGCCTACTCCTGGACTTCTTACTGAATTAAATACTTTCTATTTATGGATGTATAATCAAGAGGAAAGTGCTTCTCAAGCTTTAATATGTAAATGAATCCCCTGGGATTTGTTGCAATGCAAATTTTGATTTGGCATATCTGGGCTGGATCTGCTACTCACCTCCCAGGTGATGCAAATGCTGGTTCACGAATCACATGTCGAGTAGCAAAGTAATAGAGTTGGTTTTTTTTTGAACTGAATTGAGAGTTTATTTATTTATTTATTTATTTTGTATTTATTTATTTTTTTACACGAACTCCCAAACATGAACCCCCCTCCCACCTCCCACCCCACATCATCCCTCCAGATAGAGTTTTGTGTTCTTTGCAGCAAAACACCATCATAAGTGTTGGCTCCTCCTCTGGAATTCATCTTCTAGGGAGCACACTTCAGGAAATTCTGAAGATTCTCACTGTCATGCTCCCTATCAACATGAAACATTTAGAAGGTAGGTTCTACCTAGGGTACCATTCAGAGGATCTAGACTTGCTTCCTTCATCATTTCTCATACAATAGACACATTTTTTATTAAGACCCATGATGCAGTGTAAAGCTGTAGTGAACCACTGAGCACAAAGAGGTGAAAGTTTTCACAGATATCCTCAGCATAACAGCAAATGTAATGAAGAGATCACTATTTTAACATTGTGAAATGATAGATCCCTTAAAGATTCATCCAATCCCTTACTTACAGGTCAGGAATCTAAGAGCAAGAGAGGTCAACTAATTCCCTAAGTCACCTGGGGAGATGGGAGCCATAGCTGAGCGGGATGGTACCTGTGAGTTCAGGGCATCGATCTTCTGCTTTGAACAGAAAAACCTTTCAACAGGAAAGGTGGCTGCTCAGAAAACGTGTGCCCCTTATATCACAGATATATTCCATAGCAATGGGAAAATCTCTCATCCATGTTTCCAAACTCTTCCTGCTGCCCATGTATGAAGCGACAGCAAGGGCAACCATTTCTCCTCTCATCACGATTAACCCGGAGCCTTAGCAAATCCCCAAATCTATTTAGAGATACAGAATCCGTGAAGAAGGTTTTTCCTGATTCTGTCTCTCAAATATAGTTCCACTTGACCTAATTGCAGTTTGGGGAGATTCAAATCTCACTTTTCTTCATCTTTCCAAGTGAAACTCTAGGTTTGACAAGGCAGTGTGTGAATTTGCTGAAGCATTTCATGCAGTCTTTATTAATTAAAGAAAAAGGTTTCATCTCAGGGTCTGAAGAGTTTTAAGGGAAAATTAAAAGTAGAGAAAAGGCAGGAAGGGCTAAAATAGCTGAAACGTTCTATTTTTTTTCTTTTTAATAACTGGTGCTAAAGAAAGAGCGTGGGCTTTTGATTTTAAGAGCTACCTTTGGAGGGAAGGAGCTAACTTCTGAGTGTTTTGACACGTGGAGGAAGGGGCTGGGCCGGCAATAACTTTGTCCTGATATCTGTTTGATCCCACACCCATGCCTATGTCCACCAGCGGGCTCTTAACATCAAGTACTGTTCCTTCTTTCCAAGACTCACCCTGCTCATTTGGTTTGTTAGGATGCTTTAATTAGTCATCAGCCAATTTTATTTTAAGTTTCTATGATAATCCTGTTTCAAAGCTCATGTAACTAAGGTCCAATTTAAAAGGTGATTTCCTCAAGGCTGTAAAACCAGGCCATTGCATTCCCTAAAATAGCCAGTGAAATTTATAAATCTTTGTCCCAGTCAATGATTCTAACACAAGTTCTGTGAATTTATACCCAAGGACTCTTTATTTGTAACATCCAACCAAGAACTTTCCTACTCAAATAGAAGCTGCAAAGCCAGAAGGTTCACAGATCTGGATTCCAGACTCAGCTCAGACCCTCTCTGGGAATCTGGGTAACACTGCTATGCTCTGGGATGTTTGATCTTATTAACTGTCACTTAGAATATAGGGTCGGGGAAGGCAATGGCACCCCACCCCAGTACTCTTGCTTGGAAAATCCAATGGATGGAATAGCCTGGTGGGCTGCAGTCCATGGAGTCGCTAACAGTTGGACAGACTGAGCGACTTCACTTTCACTTTTCTCTTTCATGCATTAGAGAAGGAAATGGCAACCCACTTCAGTATTCTTGCCTGGAGAATCCCAGGGATGGGGGAGTCTGGTGGGCTGCCGTCTATGGGGTCACACAGAGTCAGACACGACTGAAGTGATGTAGCAGCAGAATATAGGATAGACTGAGTAATGGTCCCCTCAAATATATTTATGTCCTAATTCCTAGAACTTGTGATGATTTTACATGGTGTTATGGGTTGAATTGTGACCTCCAAAAAGACACATTGAAATCCTAGCCCCCCACCCCACCCTGTGTCTATGAACACAACCTTATTTGAAAAATAGAGTCATCAAATTAAGATGAGGTCATGAAAGTGAGTCCTAATCCAATAGAACTAATGTCTTCAAAAGAAGAAATGCCATGGGAAGGCAAAGAAATGCAGGGAGAATGCCTGTGCCCACAGAGGCAGAGAGTAGAGTGAGACAGCCATTTACCAAAGAACACTGAGGGCAGTGGCCACCTCCAGAAGCTAGGAAGAGGCAAGGAAGCATTCCCTCAAGAGCCTCAGAAGGAACATGGCTTTGTTGACACTTGATTTGGCTCTCTAGCTTCTAGAAGTGTGAAACAATAAGTTTCTGTTGTTTTAAACCACCAAGCTTCCAGCTGCTAGACAATAGAATTGAAAAAAGGTACCAAATAAGTTCTTTCTTAAATTATGCCAATACCCCTCGAATCTTCACTCACTGAAAATATCATTGAGTTTACTGAATGTGGCCAGTCTCCTTTGAGGTAACTTTATTCCCTTGGATCGCTCCTAGTGACTCATTAGCAGCCAGATACCTCCTTACAAATAGCCATGTTTTCTGTGCATTAGGGCATTTCCCCTTTCAGAAGTGGAGACAGATGTTCAAAGGATGATCGTAGCCAACGACGCAACATCTGGCATTTAGCATCTTGCTGTGACTGACTGCCTGATACATCACCCCAAAGTGAAGTTTAGCAAAGCCCTAGAATGCTAAATGGTTCCTGCAGTGTCTGTTCTCCTAGTGAGATGGGAAACACTGCATGTGGAGATTATATGTTGGAGTAGAGGGAAGAAAGAAAACAGAAGTTATCATAAATCATGATCAATTTCACAGCTCCAAAAACCAAACCTAAATAAGCATCAAAAAGATTACATGGGGGTAATTTGAGAGCTACAGAAAATGTAAAAGACTCACATAAAAATAAGCTACTATTTGGGATTGTCTTTTCTCAGAATAGCAACAGTGGTCTGTCTATTTGACTATGGCCAAAACCACAGGCTTGGGGATTTAAGAGGCAAAGAGTCTATGTCTTAATGTGGTTACTCACTATGAATGTGATGCTGGAAAGTTCATATATTTCACAGAAAGTTCATATATTTCACATAAAGTTCACGTATTTCATGTGTAACTTAGTGCCCATATATGCAAAAGTGGGTTCATTGTTACTCTATTAAGGCGGTCATAAGAATTTTTTGAAATAACTTAAACAAGTGTCAGCATAGCACCTGGCACAGAGTCATGTTCTTAAAAGATGACCATTTATTGAGTGCTTACCATGTGGTGGGCACTGTGCTGAGTGCTCTGGTTCCATTATTGAAGGCAGTGGAGTGAAGTGATTCCAAATACAAACAGCTGGACACATACCCCACCTCCATCACTTACTCTTTACATAAATTTGAGAAAGTTACTTATATTCTGTGGGCTTCATCTTCCCTATCTCTAAAATTGAATAGTATGAACAGCTCCCCATTTTTGCGGTCAGAAATAAATAAGCAGATATGTCCAATGAACTCCAAAACAGGGCCTGGTACCTGGTATGCATTCATAAGTTTTCATCAGCATTATCAGTGCCCCTTTAATCTTTACAACTCTTTACTGTAGATGCTTTATTAGATCCATTTTGTGAGCAAAGTTCAGTTCAGTTCAGTTCAGTCGCTCAGTTGTGTCCAACTCTTTGCAACCCCATGAACCACAGCACTCCAGGCCTCCCAGTCCATCACCAACTCCCAGAGTCCACCCAAACCCATGTCCATTGAGTCGGTGATGCCATCCAACCATCTCATCCTCTGTCGTCCCCTTCTCCTCCTGCCCTCAATCTTTCCCAGCATTGGGGTATTTTCAAATGAGTCAGCTCTTCTCATCAGGTGGCCAAAGTACTGGAGTTTCAGCTTCAACCTCAGTCCTTCCAATGAACACACAGGACTGATCTCCTTTAGAATGGACTGGTTGAATCTCCTTGCAGTCAAGGACTCTCAAGAGTCTTCTCCAACACCACAGTTCAAAAACATCAATTCTTTGGCAGTCCGCTTTCTTTATAGTTCAATTCTCACATCCATACATGACCACTGGAAAAACCATAGCCTTGACTAGACAGACCTTTGCTGACAAAGTAATGTCTCTGCTTTTGTATATGCTGTCTAGGTTGGTCACAACTTTCCTTCCAAGGAGTAAGCGTCTTTTAATTTCATGGCTGCAGTCACCATCTGCAGTGATTTTGGAGCCCCCCAAAATAAAGTCAGCCACTGTTTCCACTCTTTCCCCATCTATTTGCCATGAAGGGATGGGACCAGATGCCATGATCTTCGTTTTCTGAATGTTGAGCTTTAAGCCAACTTTTTCACTCTCCTCTTTCACTTTCAACAGGAGGCTCTTTAGTTCTTCACTTTCTGCCATAAGGGTGGTGTCATCTGAATATCCGAGGTTATTGGTATTTCTCCCAGAAAACTTGATTCCAGCTTGTGCTTCCTCCAGCCCAGCGTTTCTCATGATGTACTCTGCATAGACGTTAAATAAGCAGGGTGACAATCTACAGCCTTGACGTACTCCTTTTCCTATTTGGAACCAGTCTGTTGTTCCATGTCCAGTTCTAACTGTTGCTTCCTGACTTGCATACAGGTTTCTCAAGAGGCAGGTCAGGTGGTCTGGTATTCCCATCTCTTTCAGAATTTTCCACGGTTTATCATGATCCACATGCTGGTTTAAAAGAGTCTAAGTGAACAGTGGATCCAGGATTCGAGTTCACTTGAACTTGGTCAATTGCTGAAAGCCAAAGCCTACCAATCTATCTCAAGCTATCCTTTCCAAAGTGAACTGGCTCTGCGAGTTTGGGACATTCCTTAAGCATTCAATGCTGAATCTGTATAATGGGAAAATAATACTGAAGCTTCACCAGGAGGTGAGGATATAATGAGATTATGCAATAAAGTCTATATCACAGAGCCTGGCACATAGAAAGCCCTGAAAATACGTTAGCTACCATGATGAACATCATTAGTAAAAGCACTGAAGATTAGTGCTTAGATTGCAATAAATTAGCAATCATTTAGTGCTCTCTTCCACTTTTCAAAAAGAATGAGACCAAGTTTTATTTTTTCTTCCAGTTGTATTCCAATATAATAGCTACACAGCACTGCATAAATTTAAGATGTGCATTATAATGGCATATACATCATGAAATGATTATCACAGAATATACATATCTCATATAGATACAAAATTAAACAAATGAGATGGCACTGGGACACTGACTGGAAAAGGAAATTCATTCAAGGTTGAGCAGGGGGTGAGAACTATCTATCTGTGATAAAGCAGAGCAGCTTCCACGGGGGTCAGCTGTATTCTCTGAACAATTAGTATAACTCCTTACTTGTCACACAGTGATGAAAATGGTAGGATAATTGATTTTGCATTAGTGGTTTCAAACATCGTATGTAAGAAATATTACAAGCTTGCTCCCTAGTTGCTTGCCAAAGCAACCTTAAGAAACTGATAAGAAAATATATATATATTTTAAGCCCAGTAAGGGCTCTTTGTATTCCAGATGCTGTGGAGCAGGAGCAGTTCCTCCTCATGTGCTCACAGAGCCCTAGGAGCCCTGAGATGCCGGCAGTGCCCTGGCGAGTACTGATTAGATTGCTCAGGGGTGGGAGAACACCTGAAACTTGGGTGGGGGGAGTGGATCTAGGCAAGCACAAGCGTGGCCAAAATAGACTTCTACTGTATCTGTGTGACAATCAATTTCCATGGAGCATCCAGAGAGGCTTTTCTCACTGTCAGAATGGACAACCAGAGAGCTATGGCCTAGGGTGAGGTGAAAGTGAAGTGAAAGTGTTACTCACTCAGTCGTGTCCAACTCTGTGACCTCATGGAGGACCACCAGGCTCCTCCATCCACAATATTCTCCAGGCAAGAATACTGGAGTGCGTAGCCATTCCCTTCTCCAGGGGATCTTCCTGACCCAGGGATNGAAAGTGTTACTCACTCAGTCGTGTCCAACTCTGTGACCTCATGGAGGACCACCAGGCTCCTCCATCCACAATATTCTCCAGGCAAGAATACTGGAGTGCGTAGCCATTCCCTTCTCCAGGGGATCTTCCTGACCCAGGGATCGAACTCAGGTCTCCTTAATTGTAAGTAGATTCTTTACCACTAACCCACTCCAGTGTTCTTGCCTGGACAATCCCAGGGATGGGAGAGCTTGGTAGGCTGCCGTCTATGGAGTTGCATAAGTCGGACACGACTGAAGCGACTTAGCAGCAGCAGTAGCAGCCTTTACCACTAAAGCCCCAGGGAAGCCCATGGGTGAGATGAGCTGATGCAAATCTCACCAGTGACGGCTGGGGAAAGAGAAAGACCCCGCTGATGACTCCAAAATCATGAAAATAATCACTGAGCTCTAAAGGAAAGCAGACAACTGGCCTCAAAAGAAAATTTCCTTCTAGCCCCCTTTTGGTGAGGGGATTCAATCCTCTTTTCATAAGATTCTGCACAAGTGAGAGAATCCTGTTTCTGACCTCAGGTTACCTGTCTTCTTTTCAAGTACGGTAAGAGAAGTCAGTTTAGTTCAGTTCAGTCACTCAGTCATGTCCAACTCTTTGCAATCCCGTGAATCGCAGCACACCAGGCCTCCCTGTTCATCACCATCTCTCGAAGTTCACTCAGACTCACGTCCATCGAGTCCGTGATGCCATCCAGCCATCTCATCCTCGGTTGTCCCCTTTTCCTCCTGCCCCCAATCCCTCCCAGCATCAGAGTCTTTTCCAATGAGTCAACTCTTCGCATGAGGTGGCCAAAGTACTGGAGTTTCAGCTTTAGCATCATTCCTTCCAAAGAAATCCTAGGGCTGATCTCCTTCAGAATGGACTGGTTGGATCTCCTTGCAGTCCAAGGGACTCTCAAGAGTCTTCTCCAACATCACAGTTCAAAAGCATCAATTCTTCAATGCTCAGCCTTCCTCACAGTCCAACTCTCACATCCATACATGACCACAGGAAAAACCATAGCCTTGACTAAACAGACCTTAGTCAGCAAAGTAATGTCTCTGCTTTTGAATATACTATCCAGGTTGGTCATAACTTTTCTTCCAAGGAGTAAGCGTCTTTTAATTTCATGGCTGCAGTCACCATCTGCAGTGATTTTGGAGCCCAAAAAAAGAAAGTCTGACACTGTTTCTACTGTTTCCCCATCTATCTCCCAAGAAGTGATAGGACCGGATGCCATGATCTTCGTTTTCTGAATGTTGAGCTTTAAGCCAACTTTTTCGCTCTCTTCCTTCACTTTCATCAAGAGGCTTTTTAGCTCCTCCTCACTTTCTGCCATAAGGGTGGTGTCATCAGCATATCTGAGGTTATTGATATTTCTCCCAGCAATCTTGATTCCAGCTTGTGTTTCTTCCAGTCCAGCATCAGTGGCTAGCAATATGGTTAAGATCAGGCTATCCATTAATCTAAATGCTGTGAATAGACAGTGCTTGGTGCAAATGGAATTTTCAACACAGGAAAAAGTAAACAAAAATAAAAAGAGCAAGAAGTGATAATTTTAGTTCATCACAAGCTAAATATGTCAGTAAAGGCCATGACCTTTCTTGAGCAAGGCTTATTTCTACCAAAATAACAACGATAACCAAAACAGTTTTATTAATGGTAGTGTTAAGTGCTTTAAGCTAATCATGATAACAAACTGAACCATATGCGAGAGAATCCTGGTTTTGCATGGCTTATACAATTTGGACTCTCTTTGAGAAGAAGAATACATTACTAGTATACTCTTTCTAGGCCACATCCTGGGTGGGATTACCAGATAAAATATAGGAGTCTTGGTTAAGTTTGAATTTCGCATAGATGATTAAGCACTTTTATTATAAATATGTGCCATGCAAAAGTTAGGACACACACATACTAACAAATTATGCTTTTTTATTATCTGAAATTCAAATTTATTACTGTATGTCCTGTATTTCTCATTTGCTTAATCTGGCAATTGTATGCCTAGATTTGGAAGAAGCCCAGAGAGAGTGAGAGGAGTGCAAAGGTGAAGCATCTTCATTTCGCAGTTACTCTGTCCCTGAACCTGTGTTGTTAATTGCTCCATTTCACAGATTCAGAAACTGGCAATCAGTTTCTATGGAGCATCCAGAGAGGCCTTTGCTCACTGTCAGAATGGACACCCAGAGAGTTATGGCCTAGGGTGAAGTGAAAGTGAAGTGAAATGCTTGGTCTTAGAGTTTTGGATTTGGGAAGACACACATTTAAAAGAATTCGTAAGTACTGTAAAGGTTTTATCAGTTCAGTTCAGTTCAGTTGCTCAGTCGTGTCCAACTCTTTGCGACCCCATGAATCGCAGCACGCCAGGCCTCCCTATCCATCACCATCTCCCGGAGTTCACTCAGACTCACGTCCATCGAGTCCATGATGCCATCCAGCCATCTCATCCTCGGTCGTCCCCTTCTCCTCCTGCCCCCAATCCCTCCCAGCATCAGAGTCTTTTCCAATGAGTCAACTCTTCGCATGAGATGGCCAAAGTACTGGAGTTTCAGCTTTAGCATCATTCCTTCCAAAGAAATCCCAGGGTTGATCTCCTTCAGAATGGACTGGTTGGATCTCCTTGCAGTCCAAGGGACTCTCAAGAGTCTTCTCCAACACCACAGTTCAAAAGCATCGATTCTTCGGCGCTCAGCTTTCTTCACAG